>CM077082.1:61064257-61628225 GCA_039513925.1 Platanthera zijinensis | reverse complement strand
GCATCGCGGGGGCCCGCTGCTGGTTCAGGTTCTATACCAGGAGACATTGCGTCGATGATGCTGTCGCGGCAGAAGCTGGCCCAGGCGGAGCTGCGACGAGGCTGCTTGAGGGGTACGCGATGGCATATTTCCTCGTGCTATCTGGAGCGTTTATTTGGGGCGCGGGAAGGCGACCCCGGAATTGAAGTCTCGTTCTCTTTTGTCGAGGCATCGGGATGCGGTGGCTTGGATGGCGTCACGTCGGAGCTTGCATCGGCCGGGGTGGTTGGTCGGTATGTGTCGGTGGGGTGTGACGCCGCCACGCTGGCGGGCATACGCCTCGTGCTATCTGGGCATTTCGTTGGATTGACCCCGGTGAAGGTTCGCGCCGGACGTGGAATTCCGGATCGCAAGGGGACTTGTGAAGAAAGTTGGCCGGGACCCGCGGGTTTGAGGGGGGGGTGGCAAGTGGAGTGGGACCTTGCGCTCGCCTTGCTGGAGCGCGGTGGGCTTGGGTCAGTGGAGTTCGTGGTGGAGTCCTTGAGGTGAATGGACCGCTGTTCATTCTAAAGAATCATGTTCATATGTATGGTCTTGTATGAGGATTTTAGATGAAATAATGTACATAGTATTTATGAGTTTAGGTATATTTAACGTTTCTCCTTTCTGTTGATCTTGTGTTTTTAGGTATATTTTGTTGCTTCTCCGTTTTCATCAGACAAATGTTTATACAAGTGTCTATCTTTAATTACTTCTTTATTTAGTATTTCATCGCGAAAATCAGGATTCTGTCCATCGGATCTCATCCGACGATCATGATCAGCGTTATTTCTAATCCCGAACTAAATAGTTGCTCAGACTGTGTTGCGCAATTGGCACCGGCCCGTGAGTACGGAACTCGTCGCGGACAATAGCAACGGAAGCGAATATTGAGCAAATAATGGCGCGCACCAATCCAATAGAGCAGTTCGAGTTTCCAAAACACAAAAAAACGCAGACGACAAGAGATATACGTGGTTCGGAGTTAAGCTCCTACGTCCACGAGGAGAGCGCGCCGGATCCACTAAACAAAATAGAGGTTCGATTACAACCACAAGGCACTCAACGATCCTTTCGGATCGACACTAACCTAGAATAGGAAAAACAAGAACAAGAGAACAAATAGAGGGAAGAAAACTCCCCTAGCACGCCGCCGCCCTTCGGCCAAGAAAGCCGCTGCCCTCTTCAAGATGAAGGAACCGCAGCTTTATGCCCTCTTTCACCGTCGGAGTTGCCGCCGCCGCTGGATCGCCGGAGCCGCCAAAGAGAAGAAACCTGCACCCGCCGCTGCCGTGGATCTCCCCTCTCCTACACCGGAGATGGAGCCGATGCCGCTGCCGTGCACTAGATCGGAACTCCGATCAATCTTCCGCCGCCTCGGATCGCTGCTGTCACCGGAGAAGGTGCGCCGAGAAGAAGAACGCCTTTGGACGCCCTTGCCGCCGCCGGATCTCCAAGATCGCCGGAGAAGATAGCCCTATACCGGGCTTGCCTTACGCCACCGCATAAGGAGGCCGCTCCCGATCTTGCCGCCGCCGGAGAAGAAGAACCAAGGTCGCCTACCGCCGGATCTCCGACCGTCGCCGGAGAAGAAAGCCGGATCGGGTATCCCGATCCCTTGCCAAAGACGCCGGAGAAGAAGCACCTGCCGATCTAGGTCGCTGCACGTTGCCGAAGGAGAAGTTAACCTAGATCGGGTCTTTCCGATCTTGTCGGAGCCGGAGAATGAACCAAGATCCCGATCAACCGCCGCTCCTTCTTCCTCCTGTTCCACCGCTGCCGGATGAAGAGCCCTAGCCGCCGCTCCCTCTTCCTCCTTGCCGCCGGAGAAGAAGATCCCAGATGGCGCCACCCCGTCTTCCTCCTTGCCACCGGAGAAGACGAGCCAAGAAGCCTAGCCCGCCGCTCGCCTCTTCCTCCCGTGTCGCTGCCGCCGGATCCCTGATCGTCGCCGGAGAATAAAAAACGCCCGCCTCTGCTGCGCTCGATCCCGTCCTTAAGCCGCCTCTCCCCCCGTTACGGCTTTCTCCCGATTTTTCCGTAGCCTGCTGTGTAACGTCCCAATTCGCTCTAGGCCCCCTCACACGAGTTCTGAGTCAAGAGACTTGACTCGGGCTCGGGGCGCACTGGCAAAAGGTGTCAAGTGTGTTGAACGGAGTGATGGGTTGAGTGATACCCGACGAATTCATCGAGAATGCCCGGATATCCCACCGATCGTCGAGTATCGTTGACTGATACTCAACGCACTCAACGCCAGGATTTCCGATAAAATGGTTAAGGGAAATTCGTCGGGAATCATTATTGATACCCGACGATTTCGTCGAGAATGCCCGGATATCCCACCGATCATCGAGTATCGTTGACTGATACTCAACGCACTCAACGCCAGGATTTCTGATAAACTGGTCAAGGGAAATTCGTCGGGAATCATTGTTGATACCTGACGAATTCGTCAAGAATACCCTGCTATACTCGCCGATCGTCGAGAATGGAAGCTGATTCCCGCCGAATTTGACTTGTGCGTTTTTCCGCCCAGGCAGATTCGCTGGCTTGTATAGGCGGACTGAACCGGACTTCGGGATTTGTGCTGGATGATCCCTTGGACCGGTCGTTTCAAATAAGACCTAATTTGTGCGATCCAATCAGAGGTTGACACATGGCGAAGTGACATAACCCTAATGAGCTAATATAAATAAGAAGAAAACTGAACCCTAGCCATCACTTCGATCATTGCCGAGCCGCTGTCCGCGCAAAACCATCGGGAGAGAAGCCGATCGCCGGAGTCGGAGCTCTGGAGGAGGAGAGGCTTGCTGGAGCCAGCCAAAGTTTGGAAGAGGAGAAACGCCATCGCTGTCATGAAAGAAATGATGTCGCGGAGGAGGATGACTAGATCCATGGCCGGGAATGATGGTACCGCTGGAAATGAGGTGAGCTTCCTCCCCTCTCCCTTGGTGCTAGATCTGTAGTTAATATTCTAGGAGAGATATCGACTCCATAGAGTCTTGATGGTGAGGAGGAGATTTCTTAGGGAAAAGCCATGCCTAGGTTGTTTTCTAGTCTTAGTCTCCTCCAACCTCTTCATTCTTCAAAGTGAAGATGAGAGAGTGATTCGTGGAGAAGTATGGCTTTGTGATGGTGAATAAGGGTGGACGTAATTTCTGGAGAAGTTTTTGGGAGATCGATGTAAGGAGGAAGATGAACGGATGTCGTTCATCTCACCTTAAGATGCGTGCAGAAATCTGATTTCTACACGCAGCGATCTTCGTGGCCAATTTCGGGGGTGTTCTGGCCAGATCTGGGCTTTCGAATAAACACGAAAGTTGTAGCCCTTGAAATTATCTTTCCAACGAGTGGTTACACGCACTCGCTGGATTACTGTAGCCACGAGAATCCTTGGTCGAAGTTGCTGCCCGGATTAATGCTGCACCTAAATTCTGGGCTGTGTAATGTGGAATTCGATTTGGTGGAATTTAATGTTGCGATCCAACTTGAGGTTTGGGTGAACTCTTTTGTCATGATCATCATTGTGATATGATAAGTTGATGTTATAAATTTGAATCCGTATAACGAGTTGTGGACAAGCTTAATTTAAGGAAAAATCTTGATATAAATTGGTAGATGTATATTGATGCCCATTATCTATATCATGTTGAATCCATTTGGAAGGGCATATAAATGATTTAACTATGGCCACGAGGTATGCTAAATGGATAGAAGAGAATTAGTAATCCAATGCTTAGAGTGTCGTCTCTTTACGGGTAGCATTGTGGAAGTTAACCAGTGCGGTGTTGACCGTCACTAGTTGGAATGAGGTTGAGATGAGCAAAGTTGGACGGTTGGGCTTGGTCCTCGGTGTTCACGTCCCGAGGCTCCTTCCATATTTGATGGACGGTTGGGCTTGGTCCTCGGTGTTCACGTCCCGAGGCTCCTTCCGTATTTGATGGATGGTTGGGCTTGGTCCTCGGTGTTCACGTCCCGAGGCTCCTTCCATGTCACGATATTGTAGAATTGCATGTGGTGTGAGTCGACACGCGGTGTCGTAATCCCGGGTTAAGGATAGTGTGGCAGGTCTACGGGCTCGCCAATCGTCACACCGATGGGAGTTGACAGTTAGACCATGGGCGGTTGGGCTTGGTCCTCGGTGTTCACGTCCCGAGGCTCCTTCCGTGCCAAGTGAACGGTTGTGCTTGGTCCTCGTACTCATTTCCGGGGCTCCTTCCGTGTCATACCTTAGGCTAATTTGGGGCTAGGATCTTGGTGCACATTTACCCAAGAGAACCCGTTGAGCCGTAGTACGCATGTGGGCTCCACTGTTGTGTTCTTAGCGTTGAGGCGTACGGAGGCCTAGGCCAGGTAGTGTGAAGACCAGCCTAGTAGTGGAGATGCCCGCTCTACTGTCACCGTTTGGCCACGACGGTTGACACCTGAGAGGTTAGCTACCTGCTCGAATAGTGGGAACTATAAGTCTGTGTCGATATAGTGATTGCATGTGCTTGATCATGGGTGTGTCATTGCATTGCATACATAGCATTGCACTTCATTACATACACAAGACCCTCATCGTATAAGTTTGTATGGGCACTCCTATACGATGGGTTACTTACTGCTGAACGACCCTCAACTTATATGTTTGTATGGGCATCCATATAAGTTGAGTTACTTACTGTTATAACATTATACTCTCTTGTTGCTGTGGATGGTAGAATTATAGATTAAGAGGTTGCTCATTTATACACTACTTCTATTACTACTTATGACATGTATACTTACTTCACCTTCTTGTACTACTGTTTTATAAATATCGTACCTGTTCCTTTCTCCGCCCGGTGCCGAGGAGTCGCCGGGGGAGTGGATGTGAAGCCACTTAATCTTTATGACTAACGGTTGCTACGTCTTTCTTTTTAGGAAGAAACCCCGCAGGTGGAGCAGCAGGTCATGCAGCTGGACGGCCAGGCCAGGACGACAGGGCCTGAGGGGACGGTACCGTCGCTACCGTCGGTTACAGATATGAGTGAGAGAGATTTTATTGTAGCCCTTCGGGGCAATTCTATTTACGTACTCTGATTATGTAGAAGCTTGTTTAGCTTCTCTTTTGCTGTACTTATGGACTTATGCTTAGTGTGGATTGACTTCTTTATATTATTATGGTTGGGTTGGCATTTATATGTTGATATTGGTTGTAGCCGGAAGGATAGGCGTCTTGTGGTATAGGCTAGCCTGAGTGCTAGTGTTACCGCAAGGCGGCTGTTCTGGGCATAAGACCCCTCTCGTGCCGTGTTTTGTGTTCCGGGAGGGGGGTCTTACAAATGATATCAGATGGAGGTTTCGATCCTCCGACCTGTGGGTTTGTACCCTATGTGTAGATCCCAGTACATGCTGAGCCTGTGAGGGGCACCCCCGCCCCGTCCGTACCTACACAATTCCAACAATCAGAGCTGGGGCAGACGCTCACAGCTATTTTGGATGCCTTTAAGTCCCAATCTCAGCAGGCACCTGTACAACAATAGTGTCCGGGATTTAGTTGGTTAAGCATTTTCCGAGCTCTCACCCCTCCCGCTTATATTGGGACAGAGTCGGCGGTGCGTACGGAAGAGTGGCTCGACACTGTACAAGAGTTGTTGGCAGGAATAAGATGCACAAGCAACATGGCAATGATCCTTGTGGTGACACTCTTAGAGCTGCACGCCAAAAGGTGGTGGAAGTCCCTCATGGGCTCAACTTTTCATGGAAGAGTGTACACGGAGATTAGTTGGAGCGAATTCTCTGAAGCCTTCTTAGAGCATTTCATCCCCTCGGCCGCTCGGGATGATCTTGAAGAGAGATTTTTGCAACTAAAGCAAGGGTCCAAGTCGGTGACAGAGTACCAATGGGAGTTTCAGCACTTGGCTAGATTCGCTGACTCCTATGAGTTGGATGATAGAGGGTATGCCAAACGATTCTACAAAGGCTTGCGAGATCCCCTAAGGCAAGCCCTTTTGTTTATAGCGGACTCTAGTCTGTCAGAGATTATCGATATGGCGAAGAGATTGGAAGCGGACCACTTGGGAAGTGGTAAGAGGCCAGCGGAGGGCGTGATGGAAGCCGGCCCCAGCAACAGAAGGAGATTTGACAATAGAAGAGGAAGAGGATATCGGAGAGGTGGCGGGCGTTTCCCCCAGAATTTTAAAGAGGAGCGCTCAGTTCCGCAACCGCCAGCATTACCTCCACCTCAACAATTTCAGCAACACGGCAGAAGGCAGGAACGGGTGTGCTTTGAATGCAACCAACCAGGCCACATTCGACGCTACTGTCCGCAACTGTTTGGAGATGCGTCTTTTGCTTTCCCTCCAACAGCCCCTCGGGAGCGAGGGTATGTGCGTGGTCGAGGACGTGGACCACGAGGAAGAAACCCCGGACCCGCTCGGGATTAGATGTATGCCTTGGATATGACTCAAGAGCGGAATCCTCAGGAGATGATTGCAGGTACGATTTGAATTAGCCATTTTGTTTCCATTAATATTATCTAGTGGCTTAAGATATACTAGACGTCTAGCTTGAGTATTATTAATGACACTTAGGCACCGTGATGGTCGGCGGGAAACCGGCTTATACGTTATTTGGCACCGGTGCCTCACATTCTTTTGTGTCTGAAGACTTCATCAAGGATATACACAGAGTGCAACATTTCACTGGTATTGCTCGATGAGTACGCCTCCCAGACGGATCTGAGATGACGGCAACCACGAAGTGTGAGTTGGAGATAACCATTGGGGGAAAGACCTTTGATACCCCCGCCATAATTTTGAGAATGCCAGAATTCGACCTCATTCTGGGCATGGCGTGGCTGGATTGGCACTATGCAAGAATCGACTGTGCAGAGAAGCAAATCTATTTGAGACATGGAGATACTGATGTAATCTTCCAAGATATAAATTTCACACCATGATTATTGTTATCCTCAAACCAGACCTTGAAAGCTCATATGAGAGAGGATGAAGTCTACATGATATATTTCGAACTGAAGGAGGTGAGGGTAGATGTGAAGGATATGCGGGTAGCACGGGATTTCCCAGAGGTATTTCCTGAGAAATTGTCAGGGTTACCCCCGCATAGAGAAGTGGATTTTCAGATTAAGCTTGTATCAGGAGCTAAGCCTGTTTCCAGGACTCCTTATCGAATGGCCCCAAAAGAACTCGTAGAGTTTAGAGTTCAACTGTAGGAGTTGGTAGAATCAGGGTTTGTTCGCCCCAACTCATCACCTTGGGGAGCCCCTATTCTATTCGTTAAGAAGAAAAATGGAACCCTGCGTTTGTGTATAGACTATCAAGAGCTCAACCGACTGACGGTACGGAACACCTATCTGTTACCTCGGATCGATGAGTTGTTCGATCAACTGGTGGGAGCGCATTGGTTCTCCAAGCTGGATTTGCGTTCGGGGTATTATCAATTGAGAATACAAGAGGATGATATCCAGAAAACGGCTTTCAGCTCAAGGTGTTGGGTACATTGGAAAATGTGTACCTGATTTGAAGAAGCCCAACTTAGCTCAATGATATACATCAAGGTGTATTTGATGTTGTTTTGAGTTGACATGTGCAGGTGAAGAAGTATTAAAGAATGCAGAAAAATATTCTAAGTCCGCATGTCGACACCTGAAGAAATTGTGTCGACACTTCAGAATATTTGTGTCGACACTTCAGAATATCAGTGTCGACACAGAGAAAGATGGTCGACCACATTTATGTTGACACTGGGAAGCAGTGTCGACACATAAAGAAAATCATCGACCTCAGTGCTGGGAAGCAGTGTCGACACAGAAGAAGATAGTCGACCAGAGAAAAATAGTCGACTAGTGGAAGATAGTCGACTAGTGAAAGATAGTCGACCAGAGAAAGATAGTCGACTCACAGAAGAAGATAGTCGACCTCTACTGTGTCGACACTGGGTGGATGTGTCGACACCTTGAGATTGAGTCGACACATATTGGCAGAAGTCGACTATGCTTGTGTCGACACCAGAAGACTGAGTCGACACATTTTGGCAGAATTGAAGATTGATGTGTCGACACCTGAAGGCTGAGTCGACACATACTGAGTTCTGAATCTACAACAACTGTGTCGACACACAGGACTTGTGTCGTCACACTCCAGAGTCTAGACCAAGTTATTTTCTGAAGAAGCTGTGTCGACTTAAAGGCAACTTAGTCGACATCATCAAAGACTGTGTCGACACCAAAGTCACTTGTGTCGATACAGATAGACAGATTGGTCTCGATACTTTCTAACAGACTGTCTCGACATTTTGCTGTCCAAGGCTAAGGTACAGGAACTGTTTGAAGACTTGACAGCTGTGGGTTGCCACCGTTTAACTGGAGCTGTCAGACCTGTCAGAAATCAGTTAGAAACCGGATCAGCCTGTTACCATGAAGAAAGTCTATAAATAGACATATTCAGAAGGAAATAAAAAAGTTAAGAAAAATAACAGAAGAATATCTAAGAAGAAGAAACAAAAGGATTACGATCCTATTGAAGTTTCAATTCAAGAAAGTGCTAAGCTCTAAAGAAGATTTTCATCAGAAGATCTAAGAAGAAGAAGTCTGAAGTATCAGAAAAGGTGTTGGATAGAGAGGGATCCAGTCATCTTGAAGAAGAAGAAGGAAGCCATCAGTGGTTTCTCAAGAAGCTGTTTGGAAATCAACTCAGCTAAGTTCAGATTCAAGAAGCTTTGAAGAAAGCTCAGATTCAGTTGATTTCATCAGCTGATCAAGAAGTATCTTGTCCTCTTCTCTCTCAACAAAGGCAAGACATTAAAATATCTTTTCTAAATTTCTGTAGGATCTGTTTACACAGATCTGAGTTGTAAGCCTGTGTTATAAAGGCTGAGTGTAGGAGAGGTGATCTCTGAGTGGTAGGGCTATTTGCCTGAGTGTAGGAGAAGGTTCTTCTCTGAGAGGTAGGCCTTGAGGCAAGGCTGAGGTAGGGCTGTTGAGCCTGAGTTGTAGGAACCTATCCAGGTTCTGAGCTGTAGGATCTGAGGATCTGAGAATAGTGGAAGTTTGGCCGAATCTAGCATATTGCTAGATAGGTGAAGGGGGAAAGTGGATGTACCCAGACCTTGGGGAACCACTATAAAACATTGTGCAATCTGTGATGCTTAGTTGTCTGTGAATGTTGTGCTAGATGTTTTAATTTGTAATTGAATTCTGCCTAGAAGTATAAACAAGAAATTAGAACCTATTCACCCCCCCCCCCCTCTAGGTGTTTAGGTTATCTTGAAAGTAAAATTATCAAGTGGTATCAGAGGGAGGTTTCTCAGAAAGGACTTAACAGTCTGAGGTAGATCTGAAAGGCAGAATCAAGATTCAAAAAGATGGGTTCTGGTGAGAATCATAAGGAGCTAGGGTCTATGAAATTACCCATATGCAAGAAAGAAATTTTTGAAATTTGGAAAGAAAGAGTCAGATTGTTTATGGAGGCATCTGACCCAAGGATTTACATCACAGTACAGGAAGGCCCCTTCATACCAATGAAGGTATCAGTTCTTGATGCAAATATCCAAACTCCAAAGAGTTATTCAGAAATGACCAAGGATGAAATCATCTTGGCAACCATGGATAAAAGAGCTCAGAACATTATTGTTAGTGTCATAGATGATTCAACATTTCAGAATCTGATTCACTGCAAGACCTCCAAAGAGATGTGGGACACATTGATTGTTTACATGGAGGGATCTGAAGAAGTAAGGCAGGATAGGAAATCTATGCTCAATCAGGAGTATGAAAGTTTTAGACAAGGAAAATCTGATAGCATAACTGAGTGCTACAAGAAATTCTATAGAATTGTGAATGAGCTTATGTCCTATGGAAGAGTCTTCAGTACTTATGAACTGAATGACAAATTCTTGAGATCCTTAACAAAGGATTGGGATACAAAGATCTGTGCCATAAGAGAAGTGGCTAAATTGGCAGAGATATCTCCTCCCATCTTGTTTGGAAAGTTGCTATCCTATGAAATGCAACTTATGGTGAGGAAGGAGGAGGAAAAGAATTCAAGAGGAGAGCATAGAGAAAAGACTGTGGCATTCAATGCAGAAGCCACTAGAAAGAATAGGAGGAAATCACCATCTCCTCCTAAGGAAGTTGCAGAAGATAGTTCTGAAAATTCAGATAAGGGTTCAGAAAGCTGTGATTCAGATGCAGACTTTGCTGCATTCACAAGGCAATTCCAGAGGTTCTTGAAAAAGAAGCAATGGAAGTCTAGGCCTTCCACATCACAGCAAGTTGATGACTATTATCAGAAGAAAAGGTCATCAAGGAAAGAGAAGAGCAGATTAAAGCCCAGCAAAGCCACTACTTCAAAGATTGTCTGCTATTGTTGCAATAGGCTTGGACATGTAGTGGTTGACTGTCCTGATAAGAGAAAGGAGTCTTCAGATAAGAAGAAGACTCATCAGAAAGGCAAGAAGGAGAAATCCTTTGTTGCAAAGAAAGATAGGAGTCTAACAGACCAGTCAACTTCAGAGTCAGAATCTGAAGCTGAAGCATATATTGGACTATATGCTGCATCTGAAGAAGAGGAGTTTCTGCAGTTGCTAGACTCCATCAATGAACAAAAGGATCATCAGTGTATGGGGCTAATGGCAGGATCAGAAGAGGACATATGCCAGAATCAGTCTGGTCTTAATAAGGTACAATGTCCTTTTATTACATCTGTTTGTTGTACAAGTGAAGAATCAACTACATCTGCATCAAGTGATGTAGATGCATCTGAATCTGAAGGAGATGTCTATCAATTGATAGACAAGTATGGGGACTTGTTGCAGGCCCTTAAGAAAAGCAAGAACCTGGTTAAATCTCAGACTCAGGAAATTGCTGAACTAAGGGTTGCTACAACTGAGTTAGAGAAAGTTATTGATCAAAAATTAAATGAAATTGCCAAGCTGAAGAATATAACTATTATTCAGATAGGCACAATTAATTATACTAATGATCAAGTGAAGAGTCTGGAGGCCAGGCTTAGAATTGAAAGGGATTTAGTGGCTAGTTACTCTAAGCCAAAATCTGTCTTACCCTTGAAAGATGAATTTGTCACTCAAAAGGGTAAGGCTGGATTAGGATTTAAAGGTAACTCCAGGGCTGGCAGATTCAAGAGGAAAGGCAAAGCTCCTGTTCAGCCACTAAATCTTTCAGTCCCCATAAAGTTTAGTAAGGTGAAAGTGCCTTCTAACAAATATGATCATGAAGATATTCAAGGTCATATTAAGACTAATGTTCTGAAGAATAAGGGTGTAAATGCAAGCAGGCCTACCTATGGTCATAAACCCAATGGTTTTAAGAAATCAGTAGGTGAAGTTGCTGCAGCACCAGCAATGAACAGAAATTCTTCTGACAAGGATGTATCTAGATCTAGATATAATAAGTTTGAATGTTGGTGCTGTGACAAGAGAGGCCATTTTGCACTAAACTGCTGGTATAATCCAAGTGTTATAAAGAACAATAGTCTACCTGTTAGAAGAGGTTATGGTAGCTTTATTAATGCTAACCTGAACCAAGGACCCAAGACTTACTTGGGTTCTAAGGGTAAGTAATTCTGTGTTGCAGGTGAATCCAAGTAACCATGCCCCTATATGGTACTTGGATAGTGGTTGTTCCAGGCACATGACTGGAACAAAGGGGCTGCTGAAGGAGTATTCATCTGTCAAAGATGGACCTAAAGTGATCTTTGGTGGATCTGAAAAAGGAGTCATCAAAGGGTTTGGTAACATTTCTTCTAACCTAATTACTATCACTCAAGTGGCTTATGTAAAAGGTTTGAAACATAATCTAATAAGCATAAGCCAGCTAAGTGATTTAGGATATGACATTTCATTTGTTAAAGATGGATGTCATATCAAAAGGTCAAGTGATCAAAAGATCATATTGACTGGGTATAGGAAGAGAAATGTATATTGTCTTAATTTTGAGTGTGAGAATAAGGCTTCTCCCATCTGTCTTGTAGCTGATGACAATGCTTCTCATTGTGTTAAGTGGCACAAGAGATTGGCTCATCTAAACTACAAGACAATTGGCCAACTCTTTAGCAAAGAGTTAGTGAGGAATGGACCTCAAGTTAAGTGTATAAAGGAAGGGATATGCTCAGCTTGTCAAAAGGGCAAGCAGACAAAATCCTCCTTTCAAAGCCTTGAAAACAAGGATTCTGTGAGGTGCTTATACCTCTTGCATATGGATCTTTTTGGTCCTATGCCAGTTCACAGTCTAGGTAGGAAAGTCTACACTTTTGTGGTTGTAGATGACTATTCAAGATTTACATGGGTGTTCTTTCTGAAACAAAAATCTGAAACCCCAAGTGTATTACTTAATTTTGTAAAGCAAATTCAGAATGAACTAAATAGTATAGTGGTCAAAATCAGAAGTGACCATGGTACTGAGTTTCAATCTGAAAGCATAACAAAATTGTGTAAAGACTTTGGGATTTTCCAAGAGTTCTCCTCACCCAGAACACCTCAGCAAAATGGAATTGTTGAAAGAAAGAATAGAACATTAATTGAAGCAGGTAGAACTCTGTTGAGTGACACCTCTCTTCCAGAATATTTTTGGGCTGAGGCAGTTAACACTGCTTGCCATGTAATCAATATGGCTACTATCACCAAAAGCCTCAAAATGACTCCCTATGAGATTGTGAAAGGCAGAAAACCAAATCTATCTTACTTTAGGATCTTTGGTTGCAAGTGTTATATACTTAACAATGGCAAGTCATATTTGACTAAGTTTGCTGCCAAATCTCAGGATGGGATATTTGTTGGTTACAGCACAAATAGTAAGGCCTATAGAGTCTTCAACTTGATTACTCAAGTTATTGAAGAATCTGTGCATGTTGTGTTTGATGAAACAAGATTAATCAACTGTGAGTTGTCTTGTAGATCAAATGACTCAACAGGTATAAGCAAAAGTATGGACAAGCTCTCCATTACTGAAGTATCAAAGGAAGATGGGGCATTGGAAAATGAAGGTTTCTGTCCAGGAGGAGAACAAGACACTATAGAAGCTGATGAAAACCAAGAGATTCAGCTAAATGAAGGAGCTGGAAATGTTCAACCAGAAGGGAATCTTCCTCCAGCTACAAGACATTTAAGAGATCATCCAGGTGATCAGATAATAGGTGATCCAAGACAGGGGGTGCAAACTAGAAGCAGAAATCAAAACACAGTTCTACATTCAAGTTTCCTGTCACAAATGGAGCCTAAGAAGTTTGAAGAATCTATCCAAGACCAGCACTGGATTGATGCTATGCAAGAGGAGCTGAATCAATTCAGAAGGTGCAATGTCTGGGAGCTTGTTCCAAAACCAAGAGGCCACAACATAATTGGCACAAAATGGATCTATAGGAACAAGCTAGATGAAAGTGGAATAATAGTAAAGAATAAAGCAAGATTGGTTGCAAAAGGATACAGGCAGGAAGAAGGGATTGACTTTGATCAAACCTTTGCTCCAGTAGCAAGGCTGGAGGCAATCAGAATATTCCTTGCCTATGCAGCCTATCAAGACTTCAAAGTATACCAGATGGATGTGAAGTCAGCATTTCTGAATGGTGATCTCAAAGAAGAAGTATATGTAGAGCAGCCATCAGGTTTTGTAGATCCTCTTAAACCTGATTTTGTTTATAAGCTTAGGAAACCTCTGTATGGGTTAAAGCAAGCTCCAAGGGCTTGGTATGAAACCTTGTCTACTTTCCTTATTGAGAATAAATTCTCAAGAGGAAAAATTGACAAAACTCTATTCCTTAGGGAATCCAAAGGCAAGATCATCTTAGTTCAGATCTATGTTGATGACATAATCTTTGGATCTACTGAAAACAACCTTTGTAAAAAGTTTGCCAAACTTATGCAAGGGAAGTTTGAGATGAGCAGTATGGGGGAACTGAAGTTCTTCTTGGGACTCCAAGTAAGACAGACTGATGATGGCTTGTCCATATCCCAGTCTAAGTTCACCAAAGAATTGATTAAGAAATATGGTATGGAGTCATCCACCACCATGAGAACTCCTATGGGAACAAGTATGCCTATATACAAAGATGATGCAGGTAAACCTGTTGATGAGACTTTGTATAGAGGAATAGTTGGCTCACTTCTATATCTCACTGCTAGTAGACCAGATATTATGTATGCTACATGTGTCTGTGCTAGGTACCAAGCCTGCCCTAAAGAATCTCATTATACTGCAGTCAAAAGGATTCTGAGATATCTTAAGGGCACACCTAATCTAGGTCTTTGGTACCCTAGGAATAGAGATTTTCAACTAACAGGCTATTCAGATGCAAATTTTGCAGGATGTAGAGAGGATAGGAAGAGTACTACAGGTACTTGTCAATTCGTGGGAGGAAGACTAATATCATGGAGTAGTAAGAAGCAGACCAGTGTGGCAATTTCCACAGCTAAGTCTGAGTATGTTGCTGCTGGAAGCTGCTGTGCACAGCTATTATGGATGCAGCATCAGCTTAAGGATTATGGTATTCAAGTAAGTAGAACACCTCTTTTGTGTGATTCTAAGAGTGCAATTTCTATTGCTAATAATCCTGTTTCTCATAGTAGAACTAAGCATATAGAAATAAAATACCATTTTCTTAGAGAACATGTAGAAAAAGAAGACATTTCATTGGAATTTGTAAAAACAGATTATCAAATAGCAGATGTGTTTACTAAGCCCCTAGATGAGACCAAATTCAATAAATTCAAAATTGAATTAGGTATGTTAACCATTGATTAGTATAATCACAATATCATCAACAATGAAGTTGAAGTGGTAACAAGACATTCAAGTGATATAAAGATACATTGAAGTAGTATCAAGTACTCTGTAGTACTTATAAGTTGTGATGAACAAATAGAAATTGGCTAAGTAAGATGGTGTCGATACATTCAGTAATATTGTGTCGACTCAGGGTAGTAATGTCGACAAGTCAGAGATATTGTGTCGACACAGAAAATATGTGTCGACACTTAAGAATCTTATTGTCGACTTATCCAGGAATGTAGTGTCGACTTCACCAGGATAGTGGTGTCGACACTTACAGATTTTGTGTCGACACTTATACTAAGAGTCGACACAGAATTTTTGATGCTCTTCTATATATCTCTGGTGTCGACATAACTGCAAATTGGTGTCGACACATAATAGACGGACTTGATGTCGAGACAATAGAAGCTGGTGTCGACACATTCCATCTGTGTCGACACTTATAGTCTGTTTTTGGCATCTTTTGATCTTCTTTAAACAGAAGGTATAAATAGGTCAAAAACTCATTCTGTCGACACGCTTACAAGGTTTTCGAAACCCTGTGTCGACATTCTCTCTCTCTCTCTCTCTTTCTCTCATCTCTCAAGCTTTCTCGACTGATCAATGACGCCAAAGATTGAAGATAATGTGAATGAAGGATATGAGTTGGTGCGCCAGGCCTTTGCTGCTGCCCCTCCAGATGTTCTCGGGGTTATCTCTCTCCTCTCCGACTCAGGATTAGAATTTCTGGTCTCCGAACCATCTAAGATATGGAAGAAGGAGGTGCATGAGTTCTATACTTCTGCATCTGTAGTCTCTGAAATTCTTGAGATAAAATCAACAGTTCATGGGTCACCAGTGGAAATTACACCAAGTAAGTTAAGAACAATTCTACACTTACCTATAATTGAGAATGAAGAGGATGTTCCTGCTTCTAAATCAAGGGAAGCTCTTCAATGGTGTGGATTGGATTCCACCATGAAAATTGGAGCTGCTTTCAATAGGAAAGGAATGAATCAACAGGGCAAGTTTCTGTCTGAGGTGGTTGGAAAAGTTATTCTATGCAAGCCAGGTGGACATGATAGGATTTCCGCCTATATGTTCAGCCTAATGACCAGGATTGTGTTTACAATTCCAACGGATTGGTCAACTGTAATCTTTGAAAAGATTAAGGAAGGAATCAAGAAGCCAAATCTGGCTAGAATAATGAGTATATACCTCAGTAAGGAGATTCCTGATGTTATGCAACAACAATCTGGAACAAAAATTAATCACATGAGAAGGATGGATATGAGATTGTTCTCTAGATGGGATAGGGTGCTGACCAAAGAGATGCCTGAAGTGGAAAGGCAGGATTCACCTGAGAAATCCCCAGGTCATGCTATCAGTACTGAGCACCCACAAGAAGAACAAGTAAGACAAGAGGTTGAAGATCAGCCTGCTTCTACACAAGTTCAGGATGCCACAGTATCTGCAATTCAAGAAGAAGAAGTAAGAATACCAGCTCAGCAAGTTTATTCACCTACACAGACTGTATCTACTCATGACCAGGTACAGGTGCAGGGGGAGTTGGTGTATTTTCCTACAAAAGACATTTCTAATATTTCTATTTCTGCACAGGTCCAGGGAAAGCAAGTGTCCTCACCTGCCCAAGACATCACCAATACTGAACAAGTACAGGGGGAGAGACTGTCTGAGCAAGTGCAAGACGATGCTCAAATTGATATATCTCGAAATTTGAATACTACAGATGTTCCAGCCCAAAATGAATATACTCTAGAAGAGTTATTTCCAGATAATGAAATAATTACTGATAGAATGGAAGTGGAGCAAGAAATTGAGGGGGAGCCTGTGCATGTGGAGACTGTACAACATGGCACTGAAGCAGTTGTTCCTCCTCCTCCCAAAGAAAGAGTTCAAATTGATAGTACTTCTGATTCTGAGAATGAAGAAGCCAGGGTGGCTAAGAAGAGAAAACTTATGGTCTTCTAGAGAAGGAGCAAGAGCTATAAGCAAGCTCTCCAGTCTACAGCACATCACACTCCTTCTGACTTTGATTATAACAAGTTTTTGGTCGATTTACAAGTGAAATTGGATGAACACAGAGTAGCTATTGAAAAATATGTTGATGAGAACAACAAGTCCCTGCAATTTGACTTAGCTCAAGATATAAAATCTATTAGGTTTGAGGTCAATATGCATAAGAAGGAGATGACAGATTGCTTCCATAAGGGAGGTAATGATGTGGTATATTTGGCAACACAATAGCAGTCTATCATCCCTAAGGTGGATGATATTGCTTTAAAGCAAAGCTATGTCTTGGAAAATCAGATAAGGATGAATGAGAATTTAACTGAATCTCATCATGAGATCATTGAAGAATTGAAAAAGATTGTTCCAGGCCTGCCTGCAGCCAGAGCAAATGAAATGGAAGAATTTGATAAGAACTTTCAAGCTGCTATTGATTCTATTAAAACTGCTATCACTACCTCTCAAAAGGAAATATCTGACAAGCTTCTAAAGTTAAAACCATTTTTTAAAGAGGGTGTGAATTATCTAGATGGTCAAATCAGATTTCAGAAGGAAGATCTAAGAGATCATGTTACTAGAGAAGCCATAAAGGGGGAGAGGATGTTAGTTCATGCAGGCTCAGAGCACACCAAATGGGTGACCAATAGTATTCGAGCCACATTGGGATATCCACCTTTGTGTGATGATGCTATGGTGGCTGAGTCCGGAATACAAACAAGTCTACTTGAAGGCAATCAACCTGAGGTTGCCCAAGTCATTTACTCTCCTCCAGATTATGATATGATTGATCAGCAAGTTCAAGGAATGTATAGTCCTCCAAAGGAGGTTACCAATATTGTTATTGGGAAGGTTGATAAGCCTGAGGCTACTTTGAAAGACCAGCAAGATGCTCTACTATCTAAGAAAAGATTTAGAGAGCAGGCTGAACTTAAGCCAGACTTTGAGCAGTGGAGTCCTACTTCCAGAAATATTATACTCACTGCATGGAAGGCTGTCAAAGACCAAGTGCAGGAAAGAGGCAAGTGGTACAATGAGATGGAATGGCAGAAGTATGAAGCCAGGCAAGAGGCCATAATACAGTTTAGAAGAAAAGCCAAGCTGGGTAGGCTGCCTCCAAATGCTCAGGAGCCGAGCAAGTACTTTCCAAAGCCCTTTCATTATTTTGAAAGGCAAAGGCTCAAGGAAGAAGCAAAGAAGAAGGCTGATCTAAAAGGCAAGAAGCCAGCTGAAGATTCTGAAGCTCCTGTGAAGGCTCAAGTTCTATCTGGCAAAGGGATTGTCATAAAAGAGCCTGATCAGTCTTAATTCTTAGTTCTTTCAAAGTATTTTGTAATGTTTTGATTAAATCATTAGATGTAAATCTCTGTATTCAAACATTAGCAAGTTATAAACAAAATGTTGTTTGGTATCATATAATGTTCATTCTGTGATGGATGGTTTTTATTTTGTTTATATTAAATATTCCTGTTATGTCATATATCATCAGTTTATACTTTTTATAAATGGTGTATATCATTGGCTATAGGGTTATGACTTCTCCAAATAGGGGGGGATTGTTGGGTACATTGGAAAATGTGTACCTGATTTGAAGAAGCCCAACTTAGCTCAATGATATACATCAAGGTGTATTTGATGTTGTTTTGAGTTGACATGTGCAGGTGAAGAAGTATTAAAGAATGCAGAAAAATATTCTAAGTCCGCATGTCGACACCTGAAGAAATTGTGTCGACACTTCAGAATATTTGTGTCGACACTTCAGAATATCAGTGTCGACACAGAGAAAGATGGTCGACCACATTTATGTCGACACTGGGAAGCAGTGTCGACACATAAAGAAAATCGTCGACCTCAGCGCTGGGAAGCAGTGTCGACACAGAAGAAGATAGTCGACCAGAGAAAAATATTCGACTAGTGGAAGATAGTCGAATAGTGAAAGATAGTCGAGCAGAGAAAGATAGTCGACTCACAGATGAAGATAGTCGACCTCTACTGTGTCGACACTGGGTGGATGTGTCGACACCTTGAGATTGAGTCGACACATATTGGCAGAAGTCGACTATGCTTGTGTCGACACCAGAAGACTGAGTCGACACATTTTGGCAGAATTGAAGATTGATGTGTCGACACCTGAAGGCTGAGTCGACACATACTGAGTTCTGAATCTACAACAACTGTGTCGACACACAGGACTTGTGTCGTCACACTGCAGAGTCTAGACTAAGTTATTTTCTGAAGAAGTTGTGTCGACTTAAAGGCAACTTAGTCGACATCATCAAAAACTGTATCGACACCAAAGTCACTTGTGTCGACACAGATAGACAGATTGGTCTTGATACTTTCTAACAGACTGTATCGACATTTTGCTGTCCAAGGCTAAGGTACATGAACTGTTTGAAGACTTGACAGCTGTGGGTTGCCACCGTTTAACTGGAGCTGTCAGACCTGTCAGAAATCAGTTAGAAACCGGATCAGCCGGTTACCATGAAGAAAGTCTATAAATAGACATATTCAGAAGGAAATAAAAAAGTTAAGAAAAATAACAGAAGAATATCTAAGAAGAAGAAACAAAAGGATTACGATCCTATTGAAGTTTCAATTCAAGAAAGTGCTAAGCTCTAAAGAAGATTTTCATCAGAAGATCTAAGAAGAAGAAGTCTGAAGTATCAGAAAAGGTGTTGGATAGAGAGGGATCCAGTCATCTTGAAGAAGAAGAAGAAGGAAGCCATCAGTGGTTTCTCAAGAAGCTGTTTGGAAATCAACTCAGCTAAGTTCAGATTCAAGAAGCTTTGAAGAAAGCTCAGATTCAGTTGATTTCATCAGCTGATCAAGAAGTGTCTTGTCCTCTTCTCTCTCAACAAAGGCAAGACATTAAAATATCTTTTCTAAATTTCTGTAGGATCTGTTTACACAGATCTGAGTTGTAAGCCTGTGTTATAAAGGCTGAGTGTAGGAGAGGTGATCTCTGAGTGGTAGGGCTATTTGCCTGAGTGTAGGAGAAGGTTCTTCTCTGAGAGGTAGGCCTTGAGGCAAGGCTGAGGTAGGGCTGTTGAGCCTGAGTTGTAGGAACCTATCCAGGTTCTGAGCTGTAGGATCTGAGGATCTGAGAATAGTAGAAGTTTGGCCGAATCTAGCATATTGCTAGATAGGTGAAGGGGGAAAGTGGATGTACCCAGACCTTGGGGAACCACTATAAAACATTGTGCAATCTGTGATGCTTAGTTGTCTGTGAATGCTGTGCTAGATGTTTTAATTTGTAATTGAATTCTGCCTAGAAGTATAAACAAGAAATTAGAACCTATTCACCCCCCCCTCTAGGTGTTTAGGTTATCTTGAAAGTAAAACTATCACAAGGTACGGCTTATATGAGTTTACAGTGATGCCGTTTGGGCTCACAAATGCCCCATTAGCTTTCATGAGCTTGATGAATAAAGTGTTTGAGGCCTATCTAGATGTCTCCGTCATTGTGTTTATTGACGACATCTTAGTCTACTCTAAGACGGAGGAAGAACATGCCTAGCATTTGGCCTTAGTTCTGGAAAAGTTGAAAGAGCACGCCCTGTTCGCCAAGTTTAGCAAGTGTGAATTCTGGCTTAGGGAAGTGGCTTTCTTGGGTCATGTAATCAGTGGGGCTGGACTAGCTGTGGATCCGGCCAAGGTGCGTGCCGTGAAGGAGTGGTCTCCCTTGAAGTCGGCGGCCGATGTGAGGAGTTTTCTTGGACTTGCCGAATACTACCGCAAGTTCGTAAAAGGATTATCCAAGATTGCCCTTCCGCTTACTTCTTTGACAAAGAAAGGTGTGCCATTTGAGTGGACATCCCAATGTGAAGCGGCATTCCAGGAATTGAAGGATAGACTCACCTCCGCCCCCATCCTTGTCCTGCCGTCTGGGAAGGAAGGATTTCAAGTTTACACAGACGCGTCTTATCAGGGGTTGGGAGCGGTGTTGATTCAGCACGGGCACGTGATTGCTTATGCTTCAAGACAATTGAAGAAGCATAAAATCAATTACCCGGTGCATGATTTGGAGCTAGGAGCAGTGGTGTTCGCCTTGAAGGTATGAAGGCATTATCTATACGCCGTCCACTGCGAAATCTTCTCGGACCATAAAAACTTGAAGTACGTTTATACCCAGAAGGAGTTGAACCTAAGACAACAGCGGTGGTTAGAGTTTCTATGTGATTATGAATTCATCTTGAACTACCACCCCGGAAAAGCAAACTCTGTAGCCGATGCGTTGAGCAGGAAAGTACCTGGCTCAAGCCCAGAGTCTCGGTTGATGAGAATGGAGTTGGCGCGAATGATTGAGGAGATAGATATTACATTGATATTTAAGGCTCCTTCGGCAGAATATACGGAGTACTTGTCCAGCATGAGCATAGTTTGTGATATCTGGGACCGGATCCGAGTGGAGCAAGGATTGGATGCGGCTCTGGTCCCAGCACTCAAGTTGATCGAAGACGGGGCTACCGACGAGTACACACTAAAGGACGGCCTCGTTTACTTTCGCGGCCTGCTCTATATTCCCAAAGGCGGTAAAATCTGGGAGGATATCTTGAGAGAGGCACATTGCTCTCAATATTCAGTGCACCCGGGAATTTTAAAGATGTACGCCGGCTTACGGAAGACAATGTGTTGGCCAGGAATGAAGAAGGATGTCCGATACTTTGTCACGCATTGTGAAGCCTGCCAAAGAGTGAAGGCGGAGTGCAGGAGCCCCGGTGGCCTGTTGCAGTCGTTGTCAATCCTCGAGTGGAAGTTCGAGGATATCTCCATGGACTTCATACATGGGCTACCTCGCTCTCGCTCAGGAAATGATTCAGTGTGGGTGATCGTTGATCGCCTGACGAAAGTTGCCCGGTTCATTCCTATGAAGAAGGAGGCTCATGTGGATGTCTTAGTACGCCTCTTCGTGGAGCAGTTTGTACGGTATCACGGCGTACCTAAGACGATAGTTTCGGACCGTGATGGTCGCTTTACCTCCAAGGAGTGGAAGGCGGTACAGGCGTATTTGGGCTCGTGCCTTACCTTCAGCACCGCATTTCATCCTCAGACGGACGGGCAGTCTGAGCGGACCATCCGAACATTGGAGGATCTGTTGAGGTTGTGTGTGATAGATAGGGGAGAGCCGTGGGAAAGACTCTTGCCCTTAGTGGAATTCTCCTACAACAACAGCCATCAAGCTAGCATTGGCATATCGCCCCATGAAGCCCTATATGGAAGGAGGTGTAGGACCCCCTTGTCTTGGGTGCAAGATGAAGACCCAAAGACTTTGGGTGTTGAATATATAGATGACACGGATGCGGTGGTTAGGTTGATACGAGATCGTATGTTAGAGGCTCAAAGTCGGCAGGCGAAGTATTATAACGCAAGGCACCGTATGGTGGAGTTTCAAGTGGGTGATAAAGTGTTCCTGAAAATTCGGCCGATGCATGGAGTGTCACGGGTGCGGGGAGTGAAGAAGCTCAGCCCACGGTATGTTGGGCTCTATGTCATATTGGAAAGGATTGGCCCTTTGGCCTATCGGCTGGAGCTACCGCCCGAGCTAGAGAATCTCCACGATGTGTTCCATGTATCGTCGCTTCGGAAGGCGTTGTTGCGTCCCGAACAATACATCCCCACAACTGATGGTACGGTGGCGTCTGACAGATCTGTGCGACTGGAGCCGGTGCGGATCGTTGATAAAGAGATAAGAGCCTTGCGCCGCAAAAGTGTTCCCTTGGTAAAAGTGCTATGGTCTAATCATGGGAAGGAGGAATTCACATGGGAGCCGATGGATTTGATGCAAGGACTCTACCCGGAGTTGTTTGCTTCAGGTAGTTTTATTTAAAAGTATATGTTATTTTTGTATGCTTTACTCCCCATAGCCTCAGCCTAATTTCGGGGACGAAATCTTTTTATTTTGTTTATAGGATTTGTAACGTCCAAATTCGCGTTAGGCCCCCTCACACGAGTTCTGAGTCAAGAGACTTGACTCGGGCTCGGGGCGCACTGCCAAAAGGTGTCAAGTGTGTTGAACAGAGTGATGGGTTGAGTGATACTCGACGAATTCGTCGAGAATGCCCGGATATCCCACCGATCGTCGAGTATCGTTGACTGATACTCAACGCACTCAATGCCAAGATTTCCGATAAAATGGTTAAGGTAAATTCGTCAGGAATCATTGTTGATACCCGACGAATTCGTCGAGAATGCCCGGATATCCCACCGATCGTCGAGTATCGTTGACTGATACTCAACGCACTCAACCTTAGGATTTCCGATAAAATGGTTAAGGGAAATTCGTCGGGAATCATTGTTGATACCCGACGAATTCGTCGAGAATGCCCGGATATCCCACCGATCGTCGAGTATCGTTGACTGATACTCAACGCACTCAACACCAGGATTTTCGATAAACTGGTCAAGGGAAATTCGTCGAGAATCATTGTTGATACCCGACGAATTTGTCGAGAATACCCGGCTATACTCGCCGATCGTCGAGAATGGAAGCTGATTCCCGCCGAATTTGACTTGTGCGTTTTTCCGCCCAGGCAGATTCGCTGGCTTGTACAGGCGGACTGAACCGGACTTCGGGATTCGTGCTGGATGATCCCTTGGACCGGTCATTTCAAATAAGACCTAATTTGTGCGGTCCAATCAGAGTTTGACACATGGCGAAGTGACATAACCCTAATGAGCTAATATAAATAAGAAGAAAACTGAACCCTAGCCGTCACTTCGATCATTGTCGAGCCGCTGTCCGCGCAAAACCATCGGGAGAGAAGCCGATCGCCGGAGTCGGAGCTCTGGAGGAGGAGAGGCTTGCTGGAGCCAGCCAAACTTTGGAAGAGGAGAAACGCCATCGCTGTCACGGAAGAAATGATGTCGCGGAGGAGGATGACTAGATCCATGGCCAGGAATGATGGTACCGCTGGAAATGAGGTGAGCTTCCTCCCCTCTCCCTTGGTGCTAGATCTGTAGTTAATATTCTAGGAGAGATATCGACTCCATAGAGTCTTGATGGTGAGGAGGAGATTTCTTAGGGAAAAGTCATGCCTAGGTCGTTTTCTAGGCTTAGTCTCCTCCAACCTCTTCATTCTTTAAAGTGAAGATGAGAGAGTGATTCGTGGAGAAGTATGGCTTTGTGAGGGTGAATAAGGGTGGATGTAATTTCTGGAGAAGTTTTTGGGAGATCGATGTAAGGAGGAAGATGAACGGATGCCGTTCATCTCACCTTAAGATGCGTGCAGAAATCTGATTTCTGCACGCAGCGATCTTCGTGGCCAATTTCGAGGGTGTTCTGGCCAGATCTGGGCTTTCGACTAAACACGAAAGTTGTAGCCCTTGAAATTATCTTTCCAACGAGTGGTTACACGCACTCGCTGGATTACTGTAGCCACGAGAATCCTTGGTCGAAGTTGCTGCCCGGATTAATGCTGCACCTAAATTCTGGGCTGTGTAATGTGGAATTCGATTTGGTGGAATTTAATGTTGCGATCCAACTCGAGGTTTGGGTGAACTCTTTTGACATGATCATCATTGTGATATGATAAGTTGATGTTATAAATCTGAATCTGTATAACGAGTTGTGGACAAGCTTAATTTAAGGAAAAAGCCTGATATAAATTGGTAGATGTATATTGATGCCCATTATCTATATCATGTTGAATCCATTTGGAAGGGCATATAAATGATTTAACTAAGGCCACGAGGTATGCTAAATGGATAGAAGGGAATTAGTAATCCAATGCTTAGAGTGTCGTCTCCCTACGGGTAGCATTGTGGAAGTTAACAAGTGCGGTGTTGACCGTCACTAGTTGGAATGAGGTTGAGATGAGCAAAGTTGGACGGTTGGGCTTGGTCCTCGGTGTTCATGTCCCGAGGCTCCTTCCGTATTTGATGGACGGTTGGGCTTGGTCCTCGGTGTTCACGTCCCGAGGCTCCTTCTGTATTTGATGGATGGTTGGGCTTGGTCCTCGGTGTTCACGTCCCGAGGCTCCTTCCATGCCACGATATTGTGGAATTGCATGTAGTGTGATTCGACACGCGGTGTCGTAATTCCGGTTAAGGATAGTATGGCAGGTCTACGGGCTCGCCAATCATCACACCGATGAGAGTTGACAGTTAGACCTTGGGCGGTTGGGCTTGGTCCTCGGTGTTCACGTCCCGAGGCTCCTTCCGTGCCAAGTGAACGGTTGGGCTTGGTCCTCGTGCTCATTTCTGGGGCTCCTTCTGTGTCATACCTTAGGCCAGTTCAGGGCTAGGATCTTGGTGCACATTTACCCAAGAGAACCCGCTGAGCCGTAGTACGCATGTGGGCTCTGTTGCTGTGTTCTTAGCATTGAGGCGTACGGAGGCCTAGGCCAGGTAGTGTGGAGACCAGCCTAGTAGTGGAGATGCCCGCTCTACTGTCACCGTTTGGCCACGACGGTTGACGCTTAAGAGGTTAGCTACCTGCTCGAATAGTGGGAACTATAAGTCTGTGTCGACATAGCGATTGCATGTGCTTGATCATGGGTGTGTCATTGCATTGCATACATAGCATTGCACTTCATTACATACACAAGACCCTCATCGTATAAGTTTTTATGGGCACTCCTATACGATGGGTTACTTACTGCTGAACGACCCTCAACTTATATGCTTGTATGGGCATCCATATAAGTTGAGTTACTTACTGTTATAACATTATACTCTCTTGCTGCTGTGGATGGTAGAATTGTAGATTAAGAGGTTGCTCATTTATACACTACTTCTATTGCTACTTATGACATGTATACTTACTGCATCTGCTTGTACTACTGTTTTATATATATCGTACATGTTCCTTTCTTCGCCTGGTGCCGAGGAGTCGCCGGGGGAGCGGATGTGAAGCCACTTAGTCTTTATGACTAACAGTTGCTACGTCTTCCTTTTTAGGAGGAAACCCCGCAGGTGGAGCAGTAGGTCATGCAGCTGGACAGCCAGGCCAGGACAACAGGGCCTGAGGGGACGGTACCGTCGCTACCGTCGGTTACAGATGTGAGTGAGAGAGATTTTATTGTAGCCCTTCAGGGCAATTCTATTTACGTACTCTGATTATGTAGAAGCTTGTTTAGCTTCTCTTTTGCTGTACTTATGGACTTATGCTTAGTGT
The DNA here is from genome assembly GCA_039513925.1 of Platanthera zijinensis. Lineage (NCBI taxonomy): Eukaryota > Viridiplantae > Streptophyta > Magnoliopsida > Asparagales > Orchidaceae > Platanthera > Platanthera zijinensis. Next base: position 61,602,312 of record CM077082.1, on the reverse strand, counting down.
GGATTGACTTCTTTATATTATTATGGTTGGGTTGGCATTTATATATTGATATTGATTGTATCCGGCAGGATAGGCGTCTTGTGGTATAGGCTAGCCCGAGTGCTAGTGTTACCACAAGGCGGCTGTTCTGGGCATAAGACCCCTCTCGTGCCGTGTTTTGTGTTCCGGGAGGGGGGTCTTACATGCTGCCTCACTCGGTTAGGTTAGGGAAGAAAAATAATCGGGCTGCTGTCTCTCTCACTGTGCAAGCTTTTATATATATAAAAACCAGAACCGGACCGGTCCAGCTGGACCGGTCCGGTGGAGCATCAAAAGAAAATAACAATCTCCACCTTGATGCTCCACGAACGCTAATACCGCCTAAAACACACAGACCCCTACTGGCGACTACAAGCCCCCTCTCCCTAGGGCTGGCACGATCAACATGCATCAGTCTGAGTCAAGTCAAACTTGACTCGCCTCACTGATTTCTCCCGCATGCTCGCAACGCATTCCTCCGTAGGAATCTCCTGCAACATAACGCCTCCACCTCGAGCGAACTCCCTCAACTCTCGGTGACGCACGTCGACGTGCTTCATCCTTGCACGATAGATCGGGTCTACTGTAAGACGAATCACACTCGAACTCTCACTGTGCAACTCCACCTTCTCCTGAGTGATCCTAAGTTCCTCGGTGAGACCTCTGAGCCTGATGGATCCTTTCACGGTATCTGGGTACTCCTGAGATGACTCTCTACCCGTCTCCTCTACGGCTGCGAAAATTCTACCTCCGCCAAGGTCCTCTCTCTGCGCACGCGCCCTTGCCACGAATCCTGCCCAGCTCCTCCGCTGGTCCTTCCTAGCTTTTCGCTGAGAACGGTCTCTGCTCTCTAAAGCTCTATCGAAGGAACCGCGATCTGAGGAGATCGCCTGAAATGCATACGCTACCGTATCCTGTAGCTCGAGAGACGGTCTGACATCTCTCTACTCATTTCCCCTGGCAATCGTTGTGCCAATAAGTCTATAGAGCGATCCAAAATGCTCTCCTCTCAAGACTATCTGTGCGCCTCTCCTGACCTCCAAATACCCGCTGCTACTGGTATAAGAATACCCGGCAGCCTCCAGAGTGCCTAGAGAAAGCAAGCTCTTCCTTAACTCAGGCACATACCGAACGTCGGTGAGGGTCCTAACCACTCCATCAAACATCCTAATCCTGATGCTCCTGACTCCCGATATCTCGCACTCTGACTGGTTCCCCATCCGAACACAACCACCTCCATAGTGTCTAATACTGGAGAACCATTCAATGTTCGGGCACATGTGGAACGAACATCCTATATCCATGATCCAGGAATCTGAGGTCCTGGCTACCACATCGCGACTCTGTGAAACGTGTAGAACGTCATCATCGCTCACACACTCTGATGCCACTGCAGCCTGCTGAGGAACAGGTCCTTTGCCCTTGAGTTTCCTCACTGGACAGTTGGCCTTCCAATGCCCCTCCTCCTTGCAGTAATGACACCTACCCCTGGACCTATATCGATCATCCTCCTTGCCTCCCCCTCTCGATCTACCTTGGGATGGGTCTCTGCTCTTCACGAGCAGACCCTCGCTCGCACTCGATCCAGAACTGCTCCTCTTCTCATTAGAGAGAAGCATCGTCACCACTTCCTCCATCTTAAGGGTATCCTTCTCATACAATATGGTGGTGACTAAATGATCGAACGACCTCAGGAGTGAGGACAAGAGGAGAAGAGCCTGGTCTTCCTCCGCGAACTTCACATCCATGCTGCGCAATTGGGATACCAACTTGTTGAACACATTTAAATGATCCAATAGTTGCGATCCATCGGACATCCTCAAGCTGTACAACTGCTTCTTTACGTACAGCTTGTTCGTGAGCGACCTGGACATGTAGAGCTCCTCGAGCTTCCTCCACAAGTCCACCGTATTTTCCGCTTCGATTACGTTGTACATGACCTCGTCTGCCAAACACAGCTGTATGGTGCTGATGGCCTTGAGGTCCAGCTCATCCCACTCGTCGTCGTCTTTCACCTTAGCCTTCTCCTTTCCAAGGAGTGCCTTGTGAAGACCCTGCTGAACGAGTACGACCTTTATGCGCTTTTTCCAAAGACCGAAAACGATCCGCCCATCGTATTTTGGAACCTCGAATTTGGCCGCCATTGAATTTGCTCACTGGTCCGAAGGTGGAACCTGGCTCTGATACCAATTGTTGCGCAATTGGCAGCCCGCGAGTACGGAACTCGTCGCGGACAATAGCAACGGAAGCGAATATTGAGCAAATAATGGCGCGCACCAATCCAATAAAGCAGTTCGAGTTTCCAAAACACAAAAAAAACGCAGACGACAAGAGATATACGTGGTTCGGAGTTAAGCTCCTATGTCCACGGGGAGAGCGCGTCGGATCCACTAAACAAAATAGAGGTTCGATTACAACCACAAGGCACTCAACGATCCTTTCGGATCGACACTAACCTAGAATAGGAAAAACAAGAACAAGAGAACAAATAGAGGGAAGAAAACTCCCCTAGCACGCCGCCGCCCTCCGGCCAAGAAAGTCGCTGCCCTCTTCAAGATGAAGGAACCGCAGCTTTATGCCCTCTTTCACCGCCGGAGTTGCCGCCGCCGCTGGATCGTCGGAGCTGCCAAAGAGAAGAAACCTGCACTCGCCGCTGCCGTGGATCTCCCCTCTCCTACACCGGATATGGAGCCGATTCCGCTACCGTGCACTAGATCGGAACTCCGATCAATCTTCCGCCGCCTCAGATCGCTGCTGTCGCAAGAGAATGAGCACCGAGAAGAAGAACGCCTCTGGAAGCCCTTGCCGCCGCCGGATCTCCAAGATCGCCGGAGAAGATAGCCCTATACCGGGCTTGCCTTACGCCACCGCAGAAGGATGCCGCTCCCGATCTTGCCGCCGCCGGAGAAGAAGAACCAAGGTCGCCTACCGCCGGATCTCCGACCGTCGCCGGATAAGAAAGCCGGACCGGGTATCCCGATCGCTTGCCAAAGACGTCGGAGAAGAAGCACCCACCGATCTAGGTCGCTGCACGTTGCCAAAGGAGAAGGTAACCTAGATCGGGTCTTCCCGATCTTGCCGGAGCCGGAGAATGAACCAAGATCCCGATCAACCGCCGCTCCTTCTTCCTCCTGTGCCACCGCTGCCGGATGAAGAGCCCTGGTCGCCGCTCCCTCTTCCTCCTTGCCGCCGAAGAAGAAGATCCCAGATGGCGCTGCCCCGTCTTCCTCTTTGCCATCGGAGAAGACGAGCCAAGAAGCCTAGCCCGCCGCTCGCCTCTTCCTCCCGTGCCGCTGCCGCCGGATCCCCGATCGTCGCCGAAGAATAAAAAACGCCTGCCTCCGCTGCGCTCGATCCCGTCCCGAAGCCGCCTCTCCCCCCGTTGCGGCTTTCTCCCGATTTTTCCGCCGCCTGCTGCCTCACTCGGTTAGGTTAGGGAAGAAAAATAACCGGGCTGCTGTCTCTCTCACTGTGCAAGCTTTTATATATATAAAAAACCAGAACCGGACCGGTCCAGCTGGACCGATCTGGTGGAGCATCAAAAGAAAATAACAAGACTGATGTTGTTTCTCTGCTAGATGTGTACAAGACTGATTCTTCTATTCATAAGAATCTCACTTCTGAAAAGGCTTCATTAAGGGCTCCTTCCTCTATGAAATCTTATGGCAGAGGAAAGAGGGGTAGGATGCATGATTCAAGCACAGTATGGGGGAGAATTCTTCAAAAGCTGAAAGAAAAAGATACAAAAAATTGAAACAGTACTATGCTCCTGAGATTCACCTTCCTATTGAGGAGTGTCCAGTTGATCCTTCTCCAACTCTTAATTTCTTCCACATTCATCAAATGATGGTTTAAGTGCTTTGCATCCTCATCCACCATGATTATCTAAGGCTTCGTTTGGTTTGGTGTTTTGCTCGGGTCACGTGAGGAGAAGGGGGGGGGGGGGTTTGGAACCGAAGGGGGAAGGCCGCGGTTTGAATCCCTCCACTTTCCTCCATTTTCTATGGCGCGGCGGGTGCAAACGAAGCAGATGTCGCCGCCAACCATTTGGTTACCCGCCGTGCGACGACGTTTGCCCCAAATGAAGAGCTTCAAACGATGCGTCAATCAAAACCTAAACCGTAAAGCTATTTTGTTTTAACTCCAAATATTGAGCTGTCTGACTTCAATCTTATTCAGTAAATCTTGCTGTCTTTATTGGCGATAACAGTCAAAGTGCTGAAAAAGACTGAGAAAGACCATGCTTGTCAAAGTCCTGATACAATTTATAAGAGTCTGTCAAAGATTTATTCAAAATTAATACCCATCATTGCCTCATTGGTATGACCTTTAAGTCACTGAGTGAGTGTGAAAGCTTTTATGGAAAATATGCACATGTTATTGGGTTTTATTTTGCTTGAAAGATGAAAAAAAATTCAGAACGTGAAGGCTACTAATGAAAGTGTGGTGACCCAAAGGATCTTGGTATGCCACAAATACAAGTGGAAAGATCGACAATTAGAAATTGTGGCACGGAGACTAATTGTAAGGCTATGATGCGATTTAAGTTGGATATGACTGCAAGACAGTATATTGTGGGGATATTTGTGGAAGAACATAATCATCAGTTGTGCACCCCAAGAAGGAGACGTTTTCTTAAAAATCGTTGGAAAATATTTGAAGTCCCGCTTCCGGGAGATCCAAAAAAGGGGTGGGGAGGCCGGCCCTTGCGGGGTCTACCGCGGCTGAAGCCGCCCGCTTCCGAGCGACCCAAAGGGGAGTCTTGTGGGACCGGCCGCAACCGAAGCTTTCCGGACCGGGCGACGAGAGGGGGGAGGCTGGCCCTTGCAGGGCTGGCCACAACCGAGGCCGCCCGGACCGGGCCATGAGAAGGGTTGGCCGACCCTTTTGGGGCCGGTCGCGGCCGAAGCCTCCCATGCCCGGACGGCGAAAGGGCGCGTCCGGCCCTTGCGGGGCCGGCCTAGGCTGAGGCCGCCCACACCCGCGCGGCCGAAGGGGGTGGCCGGCCTTGTGGGGTCGGCTAGGGTCGCCGTGCAGCGGTAGAAGGGCTGGTGTGCGGAATCCCGCGCGGCGATTGAGATCCAATGTGTGGTGGTTTTCACGTAGATTCGGTGCGCAAGATGTGCGTGCGATGGTTGTGTGCGTAACATTTCACTACGTGGAAGAGTGCAAGGAAAAATCCGGCTATTTGCAGCACAAGACTCAACTCATCAATTATAAAATGGGTGGTGTCCGTAAAATCAAAATGGCACAGGAGGCTCTATTTGAGTAAGCTCTAGGGGATGAATCGAGTTCTCCCGCACCCGACGACGGCTCCATTTGTTTGGGCGTTTTGATACTCCGTTTTGGGCAAACGTTGCCGAAAGAAGGGTAAATAAATGAACCTCTGACGACGTTTACTCCGTTTCCATCCGCCGGATAAATCCTCTGCCGCAGAACCAAATGAAGCGGACGTCTCCCTCCGAGTTCGCACCCCTTAGTATTTACGTTTTTTATTTCTCCCGCATCCCGACGTCGTCTCCCTCCGACGGCGTCTCCCTCCCAGTTCGCACCCCGTAGGTTTACGGTTTCGATTTCTCCCGCACCCCGACGACGCCTCCCTCCCAGTTCGCTCCCCCTTGCCGACGGTGACCTTCCTCCAGTTTGCACCCCGACGGTATAATCCTCTTTCTCATTTCTATATACATAACCCGCCTCTTTTTAGCATCCCGACGGATTCTTCTTCTTCCTCGTATATCATTCTTTTTTCTACAGTTTCCAGACTAACATCACGCTCTGGAATCTAAAATGACAAGCAGAAGATGCGATGGAATGAAAGAGTCGCAATCTTAAAGCCGTATCCGATACCCTCTCTCGCGAGCTAATCTCTCCGGCGAACTCGCACCTGCTGCCGTCGATCCCAACCAATATCGGCCATCCTCCGCTCCAGATCGATCTCCGAAGGCCCTAGGTATCTCCTTCTAGGATTTTCTGCGTAACCCCCCGAATCATGAAGCTATCCTTCTCCATCTCTTCAAAATCCTCTTCTACTCGCCTTCCTACCTCGAACCCACCCGAATCCTTCAACCCTACTCGCGATCGCATACGAGAGGAGGACGATGAAGCCAAGCCCCAGTTTGTCCTCGTCTTTGATCCGTCGCAGAAGCTATCCTCAGACGCTCCTTCAAAACACGTCATCCCTCCCATCCCCAACTCTGATATCTGGTCCAGCAAGAAGACGAAGGACCTCCCTCTCCCGACCGCCGCAGAAGATGCCTCCCACGAGTCCCGATTCGTCCTACACACCTCAGGGAACGAATCCGCCGACCCCGGAGCAAATCGTTACGGCTTGTTGCTTCGCTCTAATGGCGCGGAAGAGCGCGGAGTTCACATGTCCGATCCTATGGAGGATCTTACGAAGAGGAGATTTCTAGATGCCACAAAAGATCTGCCGGAAGAGGAGCTTCCCGATGTCCCCGTGGAGGGATTTGGGGCCGCCATCTTAGCCGGGTATGGGTGGTCCGAGGGGAAGGGTATTGGAAGAAACAATAAGGAGGACCCCAAGGTTTTTGAATACAAGCAGAGATCTGGAACTGAAGGGTTCGGGTATGTCCCACAGGCATCCTCTGTGGGGAAAAAAAGCCAGAAAGAGGAAATTGCTGCTGGATTCAAATCAGTCAATGAGAAGAATCCCGATATTGTTGATAGGAATAAACTGAAGCCAAATAGTAGAGAGATGAAGGAGAAGAGGACCAAAGAGAGAAGGCATGATGAAAGCAGTAGGGAGGAGAAGAGGACAGAGAGAAGGCATGATGAAAGCTGCAGGGAGGAGAAGAGGACCAAGTATAATGTTACTCCATGTATTGAGAAAACTCCGGTAAGGTGGCTAAGAAGTCATATTAGAGTTAGAATTGTCAGCAAAAAGTTTGGAGGAGGGAAACTGTATCTTAAGAAAGGTGAGGTGGTAGATGTTGTCGGTCCTACAACTTGTGACATTAGGATCGATGGACGCAGAGAGCTTGTTCAGGGGGTGGATCAAGGAATTCTTGAGACGGCTCTTCCAAAATCCGGGGGTTCGGTTCTTGTTTTGTATGGTAAGCATAAGGGTGTATTTGGGAGTCTAGTGGAGAGGGATTCAGAGAAGGAGACAGGGATTGTCAGAGATGCGGACAGCCATGCTTTGATTAATGTGTTGCTTGAGCAGATTGCTGAGTATGTTGGAGATCCGAGCGACCTTGGTTATTGAATTTTGATCAGTTGGCGCGGCTAAATTAATCGGAAGTAAGTTATTCTGCTTACAATTTAGTTTGAAGGGATTTGTTGTTCTCACTATGTATAATGTTAGATTTTTAAGCCTTCACTTGAACTTGTTATTTTGGTGTTATTTCACTCTATGAGACAATTTGTTCAAAAACTTGGAAAAGGAGTATTTGGTGATTTAGCTAGTCTTTTATTATGTACTTCATATTCTCCTACTTAGAAAGTTCTTTTTTTATCTTTTATTTCTGTTAAATGCACAAATTTTTCATTTTTGATTTCTGTTAGAATGGTTTAATGCTTCTGGTTGCACTTTTGAGAAACACTCAAGTTCGGCTTTATAATATTTTGAAAATACTAAGATGGTTAACAGAAATCATTTAATAAACAAAGTATTATGTTCATTGTATTTGAATAAATAATTTGTAAACAAGGCAATCAAAACAATTCATTACTGAAATGGTGCAAATGCACATAAAAATTTTCACAACTTACTCTATTAATGGCTTATATCCTGCTTTTGGTAAGATTTCTAGTTAAGTCAATTCTGTGAGCCATCCCTCTAAGGGTAATATGACTACATGCATGAAACAATACATGAAAAACATATATGACAGTTCCAAGTTGCGCGGGTTAGGTCAATTTTAGGGAGTTTCGTTTGGATTTGGTCCCTAGATTACTTAGAAACTATACATTCAGTTTCGTTCTTCGTTTCGGATGTTCGAGTACAAAAAATTGGCTTGACATGAATAACTTAAATTGTTTGGTTATTGTATGAAAGACACTTCCATCCCAAAACTTAGAAGTGATAGGAGTGGGACGGGGCTTATAAGCACATGCGGGTGATGCACGGTAGACGATGTGGGACTTATCAATACGATGTGGATCCGCTGGAAGCAGGTCAACAAACAATTATATTCATTTTGCTGTCCGGTCTCTCTCATCCTCTCTCGTTCTCTGCTTTTGCATCACCATTTTTCAAATTCAGTATTCTTATTCACACCAGAATTAATGTATCTATCATTGTTGGCATGCTGCCTTCAAATAAGAGATCTAGCCATTGCTTCTCCTCTCTCTTTCCTTCATTTTTCGTCCGTGTTTTAACCAATTCAATTTCACTAAGCGAGAACATGTTTTACTAATTCACTTTTAATAGCATTGATCTTTTTATTCTCTAGTGTTTCATCGAATTCAAAATAATATTCAATTTGTTATAAACAATTCAAATTTCTCCGGGGCTTAATTGTCCATTGAACTTCTTGAAATCTATTTTATTCATCCATCACAATATCTATACTGATTAGTTTGACATGTTTTTACCATGTCGAAGGAGGTGGAGAATTAGGTATTAAAGAAATCATTGTTATGCTGAATGTGTTGTAAATCATTTTTGCTTTTTATCTAAATGTTTTTGTCACTTTGGATTGTAGGTTGAGTTTGTGTGTTATATTTAGATCCATTATTAGGCACGCCAGCATTGAGTTTGCGGGGATGAACTACTGTGTGATATTGTGCTTATGATATAATTTTATGCAACAATACTAAGTCTTATATGAAAAAATATGATTAAATTATTTTTTGGCTGGCAAATACACTTTCAAGATTTAAATTTGGTGATGTAATTTAAATGCGATTAATGATAATAAATGGGATACAGACTCAAATATAAAAATTTTAGCAACCTACAAAGATTATAAACTATTTTCTATAATAGCAGCACATAATATCCAATAGATAAAGTAATATATTGGGATTAGTATCACCAAAATAAAATATGGAATATGTTGAATTAGATAAACTAAAGTGCACATATAGCGTAATAAGCCACATGTTGATTCAATAAGGCTTCAAAGAGATCAACGACTTGTTTGTGACAACCCTTTACACAAGTATGACTCCATATTCAAGATGTTCATGTATAAGCCGAGCAAGGCAAAAAGAAGGCATTGCGCGCGAGACTAAAACACGGGCGCCATGAGATCTTAGCACTATGAAGACAACATTATGATGTAACATGGACGACATGGATGATACTAAGTATAATGCTAAATGATGAGCATGGATGCCATGGATGCCACAAGATACAAAGGAGAATGTCTTGGTGTTCAAGGCAAGTACAACCCTCATGGTGCGAGTATTTATTATGACGTCATCAACGATACAACATATGTTGAGCACCATGAGTGCATTTGCAAAGACGGAGCACAAACAGACCAAGATTTGGGCATAGAATGTGTACGAAAAGGGGTCGCAAATTCGCGCAAATGCATGTTTGGTGCATGGATGGCAAAGGATGAATCCAAACTGTATGGGTTGTAACAATGCTAGAATCACACTAAAAGGCATAGGAGTATGTCTTGCATGACGTTTAGATATGCGCAAAGGATGTTGGTACAGTCTGCCAGACTTAGCCCAGTTGTGATATTCTATGACATAGAAGAACTTAGAAGTTTCCAGAAGATTAGAGAGAAATTTCAAAGATGACAAAAAATTTTAGAATAATGTGGAGTCTTTTAGAAGATTGTTATGTAGAATGCTCTAAAATATTGTGGAATATGTAGACATTTCTAGAGTATTCTAGTAGGATGTAAAATAGTCTAGAATATTCTTGAATAGCGTGAAACCTTATGAAGAATTTTAGATGTGTTGAGTTTTCTAGAATGGTGTTGAGTTTTGTAAAAGTAGGGATCATTTTAGAGAGTTTAGAAAAGTTTAAGAGTTTAGAATAGTGTGTTTCTAGAGTTTTCTTTTATTTGGAGTGAAAACTTCTTGGAGGGCTTTATTATAAGGATGCTGATGTAGTACGCTAGACTTAAGCATAGTCGTGATATTCTATGATACAAAAGTACTGAGAAGTTCCATGAAGATTAGAGGGAAATCTCAAAGAGGAGATTTTTTTTTGAGTAATGTGGAGTCTTTTAGAAAATTGTTATGTAGAATGCTCTAGAATATTGTGGAATATGTAGGCATTTCTAGAGTATTCTAGTAGGATATAAAATAGTCTAGAATATTCTTGAAGAGTATGAAACCTTCTAGAGAATTTTAGATGTGTGTAGAGGTTTCTAGAATGGTGTAGAATTTTGTAAAAGTAGGAATTATTTTAGAGTAGTTTGGAGGCATGTAAGCCATGAGACGCAGAAGGACTCGGAAGTTTCCGGAAGATTAGAGAGAAATCTCGAAGATGAGAATATTTTTTTGAATAATGTGGAGTCTTTTAGAAGATTGTTATGCAGAACGCTCTAGAATATTATGGAATATGTAGGCATTTCTAGAGTATTCTAGTCGGATGTAAAATAGTTTATAATATTTTTGAGGAGTATGAAACATTCTAGAGAATTTTAGATGTGTGTAGAGATTTCTAGAATGATGTAGAGTTTTGTAAAAGTAGGGATCATTTTAGAGTAGTTTGGAGGCTTGTAAGGCATAAGACGATTTTAGAAAAGTTTAAGAGTTTAGAGTAGGGTGTTTCTAGAGTTTTTTCCTTTTGGAGGGAAAACTTCTTGGAGGGCCTTAATATGAAGTTGAGTGCTCATTGTGGGAAGCAACCCAAACGTTCAAGCAATACAAAGCTCACTCTCTTACTCTCTCGATGTCTCATTCTAAGTGCTCTCTTGCTCTTCTTTCCACAATCATTGTCAAAGGAAACTAACTTAGCTACCTACAAAGGTTTACATGACAGAGCTAATGTCGGACACGAGTAACTGATAGTGTACTTGGATTGGAAATATTGGCCCAACCCGAGTAAGTTTGATGCATCTGCTTATGGTTAATCTAAATTTTTATAAACCTAACTATACTACACATCATCAAAAATCGACAACACAAAATAAAGTGCAGGAAAGAAAATGTGTGAAACAATGTGCAAATAAAGTTCATTGAAAATAAATGCACAAAGTAAAATGTTTCACATAAATATAATGAAATAAAATGTTTCACATAAATATAATGAAATAAAATGTTTCACATAAATATAATGAAATAAAATGTTTCACATAAATATAATTGTAGAGAAAGTTCCAAACCTTGTATATACTTCTTGAATACTGAAAAGCAATTATGAGTATAAATATATAAGAGAGAAGAGAGTAAGATCTAGCTATACAAACAATGTGGGACTAAATACTAACTCGTACATTAGTTAATACATCATTTTTCCTAGTATTTTTTAACACTCCCCTGCAAGCTGGAGCGTACAAATCGTAGGCACCAAGCTTGGGCAAGAACTGATAGTAGAGACGCTGAGGTACGGCCTTGGTGAGGATATTCGCAACTTGCTGAGTAGCAGGAACATATGTTAACTCTATCTTCTTCAACTAAACCTTCTCTCGAATGAAGTGACAGTCAACTTCAATATGCTTTGTCCGTTCATGGAAGATCGGATTCTTGGCAATGTGTATAGCAGTTTGACTGTCGCACAATAAAGTTGCGGGTGAGGAGAACTTGACTCCTAAATGATCAAGGAGACCCTCAAGCCACGTGTGCTCAGACACAACAACTGTCATAGATCGATACTCAGCCTCAGCAGATCAGCGAGCAACCACTGACTGTTTCTTGCTGCGCCATGTAATAAGATGTCCTCCAAAGTAAGTACAGTATCTACTTGTGGAACGACGGTCATCCAAAGAGCCAGCATAATCAGCATTAGAATATGCAATCAGAGATAAGGGAGACGAAGAGGGCTTGTATACAAGCCCTTGTCCAGGAGCAGTCTTCAAGTAACAAAGAGTACGTTCGACAGCCTGAAGATGAGAGATACGTGGCTCATGCATGAATCGACTGACAATTCCAACAGCAAATGATATATCAGGTCTAGTAACAGTGAGGTATATTAGCTTTCCCACAAGGCGACGATAATACTCTAGATTCGAAAGGAGTTAATCGAAGTCTGAGACATGAACACAAAGCTTATGATTGATATCCATGGGAGTGTCAGTAGGCTTGCATCCAGAATAGCCCACATCATGAAGTAGGTCAACACAATACTTTCTCTGATATAGCACAAGCCCATCAGGTTTCCGAGCCACTTCAAGACCAAGAAAATATCGAAGGCTTCCCAAGTCCTTTGTTTGAAACATAGTTGCTAGATATTGTTTGATCATCTGTATTCCTGAAAGATCATCTCCTGTAATCAGAATATCATCCACATAAACCAAAAAAAAATTACTGTGCCCGTTGGACGATGACGAGTAAACAGAGAGAAGTCGGCTGAACTCCAAGTGAACCCAACAACACTAACAATCTTGCTAAATTTGTCAAACCATGCCCGAGGAGATTGTTTGAGACCATAAAGAGACTTCTTCAGACAACAGACAAGAGACTCCCCCATGGTCTCAAACTCAGGAGGTTGCTGCATATAAAAGGTCTCCTGTAAATCGCCATTAAGAAAGGGATTTTTGACATCCAATTGGTGTAAGGGCCAGTGGCGGTGAACAGCGAGGGAGATCAACACACAAATAATATTGAGTTTAACGGCTAGAGAAAAAGTCTCATCATAATCCAAGCCTTGTTGTTGAGTGAAGCCGCGAGCTACAAGACGAGCTTTCAAACGATGAACCGTTCCATCCGGACCCTGTTTGTCGGCAAACACTCACTTACATCTCACACAAGATTGCCCAGGAGGAAGCGGGACCAAATCCCAAGTGTGGTTTGCCCAAAGAGCAGACATTTCCTCGTCCATAGCCTCCCGCCACCCGGGATGCTGGAGAGCCTCCTGTACAGACTTAGGGGTGGAGATAGAGGATAAAGAAAGAGCATTTTGTCGGAGTTCTGGAGAGAGGCAGTGAAAAGAGACATAGTTGGCCAGCGGGTGGGCAATGGAAGCTGTTGTCGGATCCGCAAGCTGCAAAACATCATTAGAGCAGTAGACGAAGAAGGACGTCAAGTGTACACACGAATGACAGATGGTGTAGGTGGTTTAGGTGGGATTGGTGTGGGAAGAAGATGACGAAGGTTTGAATGAACAGGGATAACAAGCCGCGGAAGAGGTGGGGGAAGAGTAGAATCAGCTTGTTGAGAGTAATATGGCTGATCTTCGAGGAAGGTGACATCAGCAGAAGTAACCACCTTGTGATCCTTGGGTGAAAAACAAATGTAGCCCTTCTAAGTCCGAGAATAGCCTACAAACATATATTTAGTGGCACGAGGAGCAAGTTTGTCAGTGGACGGGCCAGGATGATGAACAAAGCATACGCAACCAAACACGCGAGGGGTGATGGAGAAAGGAGGTTTGGAGGGAAAAAGAAGATTGAAGGGAACCACAAAATTGAGAATGGAGGAAGGCATGCGGTTAATAAGAGTGCAGATGGTAGAGACTGCAAAATTCCAATACTGTTTGAGAACATTCATTTGAATCATAAGAGAGCGAGTGACCTCAAGCAAGCATCGATTTTTGCGTTCAGCAACACCATTTTGTTGTGTGTGTGGGGGGGGGGGTATAGGCACAAAAGTTTTGATGGATGATCCCAAACTCACCACAGAGGAGAGCGAAGGCATGACTCGTGTATTCATGGGCATTATCGGTGCGAAGAGTTTTAATTGTAGTGGAAAACTGGTTTCGAGTTTCAGTGAAAAAGGTACGGAATATACCGGGCAATTCAGAGCGGTCACGAAGGAGATACAATCAGGTCACTCGAGAGTAGCCATCTACAAATGTGACAAAGTAACGATATCCAAAAACACTCGTAATTTTGTAGGGTCCCCAAATATCAGAGTGTACTAAATCAAAGGGAGCAAGACTCTGAGTAGGATGTGGGGAGAAGTTAGACCGATGGTGTTTCCCATAGATACAAGACTCACACGTGAACTCTTGGAGGGATACGTCGGAGAGAGATTTTTTGGGGATGTTTAGAGGAGCGTGACCCAGACGTCGATGTCAATCAACAGAGCTAATAGAGGACAACACCGTTGGGGGAGAGGGGTCAAGGATATAGAGACCATTCGACACATGCTCTTTTCCAATGATAGTTTGCGTCTTGCGATCCTGCACAACACAAGTTAGAAGAAAAAATAACATCACAATCGAGGTCAGTAATGAGTCAACCAACAGAGACAAGGTTGAAAGAGAGCCCAGAACATGAAGGGCAGAACGAAGAGTAATGGAAGGAGTGAGGTGAATATCTGTCGCGCCAGAAACGGGATTTGTGTCCCCACTAGCAACAGTAATGAACTTTGGATGCACGGAGTTCAAATATTATGGTGGTTTCCATGAGGTAATGTGGTGAGATGACTCAGAGTCCAAAATCCAGGATGAGCTATGAGCATGGCAGGAGGTACCACCATCGAAAATAGACACCACAGAGCCCGGAGGACAGCTGATCATCTTGTAAGGAACAGTCCGCAGCGGTCACGGTGACAACGCACCAACGGTAAGAAACGGCCACGATCAGCGCGGTAAGAAAAGATCCCGCAGCGGATAGAAACACGCCGCAGCGGTTAAAAAAACCGACCAGGTAGTGGGGTTAGACGAAGACCGCAACACGAAGAGCAACGTAAACGAGAAGCACCGAGCGGTTAGAGGCAGACCGCAACAGGAGCACAAGCCGACGAACAGGTACTAGACCGGGCGGATAGAGGCAGACCGCATCCAACAACCCAAAGTGGGTAGAGAAGAGAGGCCACCAGGAGAGAGAAGAGGAGAAGTCGCACGGTCTCGGTGTCAACACACCAGCCGCAAGAGGCCGCGACCAAGATGCGGAGCACGCGGCGGGTAGAGAAGTCGCAACGATGAAGGAGGCCGCAGCGGTTAAGCGAAGGCCGCGCGAGAAGCTCGCAGCAACAGCGGAACTGCAACGGGAAGGGAAGCCGCGACGGTAAGGAAACCGCAACGACAAAACACGAAGACCGCACGGACACGGCGATAGCACACCAGCGACAAGGAAGATGTCGCGACCAAAATGCGGTGCCCGCAGCAGAGAGGAGAAGCCTCCTTCGAGGAGATAAGTCGCAGCGATTAAGCAGAGAACAAGCCGGTCGAGAAGGCCGCACGGTCACGGTGAGCACACCAGTGGCAAGGGAAGATGCCGCGACCTAGATGCAAGGGAAGATGCCGCGACCTAGATGCAGAGCTCGTCGTGAGGAGGGAAGCCGCAGTGACTAAGAGGACAAATCGCGACGATAAGAGACGACGCGGCGACTAAAGACAAGTCGCGGCGAGCAGGGAGCAGAGCAGAAAGAAGGCCAGAACTCGGCTGGTAGACAAGGAGATCGCAGCGAGTAGCGACTAAGCGAAGTCGCGGCGAGAAGGGTGGAGTGCAACGAGAAGGGAAGATCTCGGCGGGTAGACAGGGAGACCACACCGAGTAGAGGGAAGCGATTAGCCGGGATGAAACCGCGTGGGCAGAGGAAACAAGGGAGGGAAGGCCCCATCTGTTAGAAAGGTTATAAAAGGGAGGAGAAGGAGAAGAAGGGGTGGAAGCCACGAGAGAGAGAGAGCAGAGGAAGCAGTAAGAACGGCCGTAACCGCGCAGGAAGCCGCGGTTAACAGAAATTCTAACCACCCGGAAGCGCTTAGAAAGGGAGCAGGCCGCAAGACACTGCGGCTAGGCAGGAGAACAAGTCGCCCGATAAGCAGGCGGAGCAGGCAGTTAGAAAAAAAACAGGCCGGACTGTATGCCTCTGATACCATGTAGAGAGTTCAAAACCTTGTATATACTTCTTGAATACCGAAAAACAAGTATGAGTACAAATATATAGGAGAGAAGAGAGTAAGATCTAGCTATACAAACAATGTCAGACTAAACACTAACTCCTACATGAGTTAATACATCATTTTTCCTAGCATTTTCTAACAATAATGAAATAAAATGCAATGTATATAAATAAAATCAGGATATGCGAGCATCTTTCTACAACAATGGCTGAGCCATGCAGAGAGAAGAAGAGCATCGGGGCGTGCAGGTCGTTTAGTGTTAGGTTTCCAGGGGAATTGGATTGAAAAAATAGAAGTATGAGTAGGTTTTAGTAACATATTAAACAACTACTCTTTATTAGTGCTATTGCACTGTTTTAAGGCGCAACCCAAATGCCCATGATAACGTCTTAAAGCCATAGCCCATACTATATTGTCTTTTATTTATATGCCAAACCAATTCTTTCTACCCAAATGGCTTGCTTGTTTTGTTCAAAGGGATGAATGTATGCCCCAAAGCCTTAGTACCTACTATATTGTATTACATTTCTTCTGCTTATTTTCCCAATCTATACAATAACATAAATAGAGCCAATGTGTTACATATAATAGTAGTAACAGTTTCTTCTCTCGGACTGACATCATTAATTAAATCTCTTGTTCAAAATAATGTATTTTTATATACTTTCTCATTATCTTCCATGCATTAACATTCTCATTCTTCGTTATATTTTTTTATTGTGTTTATTACCTATTGGAACCCCGGGTATCTATGTTGTTAAAGGCGCGCCTAAGGCTTAAGACTCACTAGGCTCAGATGTTTGCGCCTTCGTGCGCCTTATTTGCGTCTTTGGAGCATAAGAGATGCATCTGAGTGAGAATTTTGTTATTAAATTTTTTTTTTTTCAAAAACAAAGAAATAACTAATGTAAGAACTCAAATTTTTCTTTGATTGATTTAGTGTTTGCAAGAGATAATTGTGTGTTTGGACTTAGGTTTGATGCAAGTAATCACACTGATTCTATTTTTAAGAGATATAAATAATAGTAATAAATGATTAATCATTAGACTAAATGAAGAATTTGATCGAGAAACTGATATGATGTTTGATGATGATTATTTAAAATGGATGTGATTGCGCCTTGCCTCATCAGGCGCGCACTTGCGCCTTGAGCCTTGCGTATAGGCTCCAAGATCCTTTTGCGCCTTGGTGTGCCTTGCGCCTTTAATAACTAAGGGAGAGCTGAAGGCTTGGAAGTCAATTCGAGTCGGGACAGCAGACCGCGCGGGAATGAGGGGGGCGCTTGGCTATCTCAGGATCTACACGCTTCAAGTAGAGGTCTGTTGTGCTAATTCCCCTCGCCTGCGAGCAACCTGCAGCTGGGTATGGGATTGTGGCTACTCGCCAGGATTCACACCTATTACCCGGGGGGGTGATGATCGACTCTTGTACGCTTTGCGGTGACCCAAGGGCGTCGGCGAACTTAACCCACTTGGACGACGACTCGCCCCCGGGTAAGCATTGTTGTACGTTGTCGCCTTGGACAGGTACCCGCGCTGCTTCTTCTTGTAGCCGCGCCATCCAGAGCCGGTCTTTTTCCGCAACTGCATCCAGATTCTTCCCGGTCTCCTCGAAGGCCTTGCGGAAAACGATGCCCTCATAAGCGTCAAACTCTAATGATTCCGCCAGACAACCGGCAGGCGGTGCGACCTATGAAGAGGTCGCGCCTGCGGACATCCGTGGGGAAGACGACGTTTCGTCAACACCTCTTCCTCTCCTGCATTGAGGATGATGGGCCCCCTCACTGGATAAAGGATTGCGCGAAGGTTCCCTTCAGGAACATTGGTCTTCAGGTTGGAACTCGCGACAGTCATCCACCTCCTAGCTAAATGAAGGATTTGATCGAGAAGTTGAAATGATGTTTGATGCTGATTATTTAAAATGAATATGATTGCGCCTTGCCTTCGTCAGGCGCGCGCCTGCGCCTTGAGCCTGACATCTAGGCTCCAAGACCCCTATGCGCCTTGGTGCGCCTTACACCTTTAATAAAAGTCGGGTATTTATGGATGTTGTTTTGATATTACTTATTATTGGACCACTTAAGACTGAGAAATGAAAGAAAGGGTTCGGTGGGGGTCGTAATTACTATTGATGAGAGGATCCACATGACCCCAGACTGTGAAGAACTCTTCCCTTCTAGAAACCTAAATACCTATAAAATTTAAAAGGACCAGAAGACTGAGTTCCATTCCCCTCTTCCATTATTTTTATGGCTATTTATAATAACTCATAAATGTTTTAGACTTGATTATAAATATTTATTAATCGGTTAGGAAAGTGTGTCAACCACTTGGGTTGCTGAACTGGCTTCGAATGCGTTGTTGAATATATGGATCGTTCAATGCTAGAACTTTGAATGCCTTTACAAGAAACTCTGAGTAGCCTACTGTCTGATTGATTCTATGAGTTGGCCTTGGTGTGTTGGCTTCTCAGGAAGACCTATGCATATTGACATTCGCCATTTTCGCTCCCCGAGTAGGAATTTTACTTGTTGGAAATCCCAATCAAGATGTTTATTTGAATTACCTGCCAGGTGTTCTCTCCCCATGTATTGAGTTGTCACCTTTTGTTGATGTGGCATAGTGAGATCATTTTTGGGCATTGATTAAAAATATTGTTTTCTCAAGTCAGAATTGCTTAGTTAGTTGTCCAGTATTCCTTAGCTTGGCAGTTGCTATGCATAAAGGATGTTAGAAGGACCCATGTTTTCATAGGTTGTGGTGTCAATTTTCAAGGCCTTACTTAAGGTGGATGTCACGAGGAATGTTGAAGTTTAAAGCTTCTTGGGATTATTATCTTGACATCTATTCCCTATATAGTTTACAAAGTTGCCAAATACCAAAGAAGAAAGCTGGCTGGTCACTCGTTGCCTCTTTGGGAACTGTTGGAGAAATTTTTATTGAAGAAACTTGGAACGCAAGTGTTTTGAGCCTCGGGAATTTTTTTATTTATTTTTATAAATTAAGATGGGCAGTGAGATGGAGCGCAGACTTCTAGTGTGGAGAAAGTTGATGAACTTTACATTCGCAGTCCCTGTAAACAGTTTACTTGTCTTAGGCTCTTAGCATATTGATAGCTCTGGCTATTGCCAAAGAACAAATATTGATTAATACAAATGATTCTATGAGTTGGCCTTGGTGTGTTGGCTTCTCAGGAAGACCTATGCATATTGATAGCTCTGATTGATTCTATGAGTTGGCCTTGGTGTGTTGGCTTC
The DNA here is from genome assembly GCA_039513925.1 of Platanthera zijinensis. Lineage (NCBI taxonomy): Eukaryota > Viridiplantae > Streptophyta > Magnoliopsida > Asparagales > Orchidaceae > Platanthera > Platanthera zijinensis. The sequence continues at coordinate 61,583,154 of CM077082.1, read as the reverse complement.
TCAGGAATACCTATGCATATTGACATTCGCCATTTTCGCTCCCCGAATAGGAATTTTACTTGTTGGAAATCCCAATCAAGATGTTTATTTGAATGACCTGCCAGGTGTTCTCTCCCCATGTATTGAGTTGTCACCTTTTGTTGATGTGGCATAGTGAGATCATTTTTGGGCATTGATTAAAAATATTGTTTTCTCAAGTCAGAATTGCTTAGTTAGTTGTCCAGTATTCCTTAGCTTGGCAGTTGCTATGCATAAAGGATGTTAGAAGGACCCATGTTTTCATAGGTTGTGGTGTCAATATTCAAGGCCTTACTTAAGGTGGATGTCACGAGGAATGTTGAAGTTTAAAGCTTCTTGGGATTATTATCTTGACATCTATTCCCTATATAGTTTACAAAGTTGCCAAATACCAAAGAAGAAAGCTGGCTGGTCACTCGTTGCCTCATTGGGAACTGTTGGAGAAATTTTTATTGAAGAAACTTGGAACACAAGTGTTTTGAGCCTTGGGAATTTTTTTATTTATTTTTATAAATTAAGATGGGCAGTGAGATGGAGCGCAGACTTCTAGTGTGGAGAAAGTTGATGAACTTTACATTCGCAGTCCCTGTAAACAGTTTACTTGTCTTAGGCTCTTAGCATATTGATAGCTCTGGCTATTGCCAAAGAACAAATATTGATTAATACAAATGAAGATTCAAGATATAGAGACAAGCTTATGACTTTTTCTTGAGGTTAGGATCCCTCTAAGAGCCAGCTCTCCAAGAGCAAAAAAAACTACCTAATGATCTGAGATCCCCTAAAAAAATTCAGTAATACTCCCTATATGGGTGGGAGTGGGACATCCATACATAATTATGTAAATGTTCTAAGGCTACATAGGTAGATTGGGGGAGGCATGACTGGCCCGATGAGTCATCGTCATATCACTTATATAAAAAGTTTTTACCCAAACAATGCTTCCGCTCAAGATTTCTCTTTTCTAGGGTGGCAGTGAAAACAATGGGAATGCATCCTAGTTCTCACAAGAGTTTTAATGTACAATAAAAGTTTATGGACCGGATAATGGAGAAGTTTATAAAGTAAAAGAATGCAAATAATAAAATCAATTTTCTTTGTTCGTTAGTACTGCCTCCAGTGGTTGGTTATTTATATGACAATGGGTGTTGAACCCATTCTAGGCATCCATGTTCATCCTATTGTGATCCCGGGCTTTGCAAAATTTTCTTTTGCACGGTATACTACAGAGTGCATATTTTGTATATTCGATGCACTTTGGTGATTTGTCAATTTTGTTTCAAAATCCATGCAACAGTCAGCCCATACAAAATCTTTTCTAACAATACAGCTATTGGGATTGAAAACTAGTTATTTTTCCATAACCATCATTGTCATTCAGATGTTTCACCATGCCATCCTAAGCTTTCGGCAAATGATATGTACATTTTTGCACATTTTTGCAAGATTGCACTTACATTTCAATACATTGTCCGGACGTTTCACCAATTCATCTGGAGGTTTCAGCATATCGTCTATATGCTTCTGCGTAGCACACTGTAGGAGCAGCGGTCAGCGATTGGGATGTAGAACTCCATTCTTTGCTGCAGCTGTCAGCGAGCAATCAAAAATCGTTGTTCGCCGACTACCATTCGCCGACCAAGCCTATCTTCTCAGCGCTCAACTAAGGAAGTCTTTGCTCTTGCCATTCACCGATCTTGTGAAATGCATTGAAATTGTTTTCCATCATTTGGTGCATGCTACAGTATATTATAGGATTCATTCTTACACCTCATCGAACTCACTGCCTGATACTTTCGACATTGACCAAATCTTGTCTAACTTTTCCTCTGTTGTTGTTACCGTGATATTTCTAATTAAAAGGAATGCCCGACTTGCTCCACTCACAGTCACCACCACCATCATCTTCCCTTCTGACCCCAGACTGTGAAGAACTCTTCCCTTCTAGAAACCTAAATAACTATAAAATTTAAAGAAGGACCAGAAGGCTGAGTTCCATTCCCCTCTTCCATTATTTTTATGGCTATTTATAATAACTCATAAATGTTTTAGACTTGATTATAAATATTTATTAATCGGTTAGGAAAGTGTGTCAACCACTTGGGTTGCTGAACTGGCTTCGAATGCGTTGTTGATTATATGGATCGTTCAATGCTAGAACTTTGAATGCCTTTACAAGAAACTCTGAGTAGCCTACTGTCTGATTGATTCTATGAGTTGGCCTTGGTGTGTTGGCTTCTCAGGAAGACCTATGCATATTGACATTCACCATTTTCGCTACCCGAATAGGAATTTTACTTGTTGGAAATCCCAATCAAGATGTTTATTTGAATGACCTTTCAGGTGTTCTCTCCCCATGAATTGAGTTGTCACCTTTTGTTGATGTGGCATAGTGAGGTCATTTTTGGGCATTGATTAAAAATATTGTTTTCTCAAGTCAGAATTGCTTAGTTAGTTGTCTAGTATTCCTTAGCTTGGCAGTTGCTATGCATAAAGGATGTTAGAAGGACCCATGTTTTCATAGGTTGTGGTGTCAATTTTCAAGACCTTACTTGACTTAAGGTGGATTTCACGAGGAATGTTGAAGTTTAAAGCTTCTTGGGATTATTATCTTGACATCTATTCCCTATATAGTTTACAAAGTTGCCAAATACCAAAGAAGAAAGCTGGCTGGGCACTCGTTTGCGGAGGCCTCACGGTTGCGGTGCCCTCTGCTCGAATTTGCTCCATGGGAGTTCCGCGGAGCCAAATCAGCCAATACTACCCTTACTAAAGTAAACCTCATAACTTTATCCTTTCCTAAGACCGGCTTCGCACACGTCTTAGGAAGTGAACTATCTCAGAACTATTTCCACAGGAACTCGCATAATAGTGTAATTCCAACACAACTTCACCACTTGCTCTAAAAAAAATTCCACTGATATTTGAGAGTTCAAACTATTACTTCAACACAATAACTTTTCTTTGAAGTTGTGAGATTCAGTTCAATTCTTGCATAGCCTTTCACCTAGAGGTGTGTCAGCGCAGAAGCTTTCCAAGGGCAGCCTTTCTCCAAGTTCATTGCCCTAAGGACACTCCTAGCCCGCATTAGTTCACCCTCATCAGATTCAGTTGTTACGTGCCACCAAATTTCGCTTGGTGTGTCCCATGAACACCCGAGATAAGATCATCATCATACCATTCCTAAACCAACAGACAACTAAAACCATCAATCATTGCCTTGATCAATACCCGTTGAGCTTCTGTATGGTTAGACCACACCAATGATGTTAATATCTCTGTTTGGGAAAAATATTGGAATAACACTACATACCATTTGTAGTCGGCATTCCTCTGTGCAAAGCAGTACCTCTACGGATGAAGTCTTACTCAGCACTCACATAGTCCATGTCTTCATTGAACGCAATCACATTCTTGTGTGCCTGAAGAAAAACCTCAATGCATGAGGACTTCATCAGCAAACATTGTACAGACCGCATATTCGTCGAGATTGATTGTCTTATGCACTCACATAGACCATGTTTGCCTGACTTTTATTGTTATTATTTTTTGGGCGGGAGGGAGGCAAGGTGGGAGGGAAACTGCAGCAGAAATCAAGAGTTAATAAATAAATAATAAGATTATTTAGGGAGAGCTGAAACTGGGATGGAATGAGCCGAGGGCATTAGTTGTTATTTTACCTGCTTTGGATCTGACGTTTGTAGCATGGAGGCGATGGCCTGCGGGGGAAACTGGTTTAGAAGGGAGAGAAAAATTCTACATGTGTGCTTATGAGAACCCTCTCTCTATATCTATAAATAACGAGAGAGAGATTTAGTTTTATATATATACATATATATATATATATATATATATATATATATATACCGGCCTCCATGTTTTCTGTTTGGGTTCTTATCTAAAGCAATGTGGATCTTTTCAAATCTTCCTCGAACATCTTCATGATCTCCCACTTTTTCTTTATATTTCTCTTGCAAAATTCTCACACTTTGTGAAGACTCACACTTAATTACTAATAGCCACAACTTCCTTTCTCTAGCTCCTGACTGTTCCTGTTAATCACATAAAGGAGATAATAACTGAAACCTCACAACTCATTTTGACTCTTCCTATATGACAACACATGCCATAGGAGGCTTCTTTGGGGGTAGTCAACGATTTCTAAGGTGATCAGCTTTTAATAATACAAGTATGCTTCATGCTTATATTGAACTGTACAATATGCTTTGTACTTGTAGTTAAAAGAGGTGTCTCATCGAAGACTTGATCATGTGCCCAATCTGAGTTGCCCATGCTTCTCTACCACTGCAATGTTTTTTCTAGATCGAGTAACAATTCGTCCATAAATCTTCGTCAAAATCTTGATCAAACTTGTCCTGAACCCGACATGAAATTTTGACCAACCCGGGCTTGTGGCTCTCGTCGCAATGTTAGGTGCTCCCTCTAGATGGGAACTAAACCCAACAAATCCTCCCGTCCCCTTTGATTAAGTGGTGGAGCTTGCCGATGGGGTGACCTTTCTACGGAAACCATCTCTTCACGTTTTTCACAAAACCTATCGAACCTGGTGTAAAAAAACACTTACGACACCGCTACCAAGCAACACGGTGAGAAACTCTCTCCAAGACTATCATTGTGGACCATGGTTTACAGCCCATTTCTTCTTCTCCATGGAGGATCTACTGTGTCTGCACCACACCTCCGTGGCTCTGTCAAGTCTGACCCTGTGTGCCACTGCACCATCACTACTTGCCTCTATATAATAGAGACCTTAGCAAATGCTAGCATGGCCAAAGTCCAACGAACTCTCGGTCAATCTCCATCGTCCGTCACCAAAAATAGTGGCAGCAAATTGAATTGAAAGTCAGAAACATGATGATCATCTTTGATTACTATTAAAGAACCCATGCTCATCTTTAGGTGACAATGCCTATCGCAACCGCACAGCACACTTCCCCGTTTCTCGTCTTCAGTACCCTACTATTACTGATAGTGTATGTGGCAAAAACCGCCATATTGTATGACACATGCATTGAACCCTAAAATCTATCAACCACTAACCATCATTGCAAGTGAGTTATTCCACGTTTGTGAGTGATCGCCTTGCATCTCGCCTTGGCCCACTCTATGTTTCGCACACACATGTGCTTAATATGAGGTTTGCGAGCTAAGCCTGCATGCGATGCTATTTCAGGATTTCAGAACAGTATCTTTTGGTCTTTCACTAATTCTGCTTATGCCATTCAGATGATGCGGAGACTCAGGGCTTGTTTGGCATGGCGGTGGCGCCTGGTGGTCGTGAACACAGTGATTATGAATCATTGGTCGTGAAAGTCCGACCACACGTAAGGAACTCCATTCTCTTTATGTTCTAGACTTCTAGCTTAGTGTTTTTTTTTCTTTTCTTGGCAGCAGTCGTAACCTTTGTTCGCGCCTAAAACAGGCCTCATTTGATGCAGCCTATTTGCTCCGTTGTTTGGTCAAAAACGTCATTATCATAGGATGTATTTTTGGCAAGACAAAGATTATGTCAGTTCATGACCACAGCGTTCACGACCTCCACCACTGCTCCAAATTTAACAATAATTTACAATGGCGTTTGCCCAAACGCACGAGCAAAGACACGGCGCCATACGAGCCCTCAGTTTCCTCAAAGGACTGTGCCAACTTGACCCAATGAGTCTCTTTCAACACTCTGCGCGCACATAATAGAAGGGTAAGATCCAAAGAAATTTGTCTTGTTATATAGAATCATAATTATAACCCCTTCAGCTCCTGCAAGTCTGATTTAATAATCCAGTAAATAATTGGCTCAGGTGAATTCTCTAAAACTTATTTCTTACGTAAATTACAGCTGGCAATGTGAGATTTGTTGTTGTTAATATGCAGATTGTGTTGTCATTTCATAGAGTTTGTTGGCTCAATCATTATAATAGGGGTTGGAGTTCCAAAGAAGTGCAACTGCATGGGTGTGATAATGTTAGGGTTTAGGGTTTTTTTTTTTTATATTAGGAGAATCCGGATTCCCTGGAGTTCTTTCTTATTTTGCGAAATAATGGAGCGGAATCAGAAAAATGGTTAACATGAAAGTTGTAGATATCCCCGAAACGAATAACTTTCATGTTGAACATTTTTTGATTTGAAGTCGTTTAGACCCCTGATTTTTTTTCGGGGCCCAAATCGGGGGTCTAAACGACTTCAAATCAAAAAATGTTTAACATGAAAGTTATTTGTCTTGGGGATATCTAGAACTTTCATGTTATTTATTTTTTCTGATTTCGCTCCATTATTTCACAAAATAGGAACTCCACCCCTTGAAGTCTCTGTTTATTGCAGTTTTTTGAACAAAAACACCGTCATAGAATGCATGTTTTGCATGATAACAGTTCTAAATTGCAATAAAAAAAACTACTTTTGAATATAAAATATGAAGTTTCTTAAGTGAGATCGGGCGATTCATAACCACCGTGTTCATAACACAAAACCTATGTTTGTTCATGGGGTTTTAATGTGTGGATTGTGTACTCCTGGAGTTGATAATTTATGATGTTAAGTTTTTGTTGGAGGTGAGCGTAATGACCGTTGTGAAGAGCTCTCACAATTAATGACAAGCTTTGTCAATATTTTCTTTTTCTTTGTTGAATATTGAACCGATATGATGGGTTTGATGATGCCACCATGAAATATGAATCTTTATATTACATTAAAAGGTAAATTAAATATTTAATTTCCAATTTTATCCGCTTTATTAAAGCAATTCAAATTTTAACAATTCAGCTGATTTTGTTTATTTGTAAAAAATGTACTCATATAGACAAACTCATCCAAAAAATATGTTCTCATTTCTCGCAAACCCCCATACACCCACAAAAAAGATGAGCGCGGATAATATTGTGGCCGTGTTGTGATGGATCCGGGGCAGTGATGTGCACACGCCGCACTTCACGGTGCTGTGCACAACATCGTGTGGTGGCGTTGAGATCGAGTGCGAGCGTCGAGACTTGTGCTGTGATGTGCACGCATCTCAGCGCAGTCGAACTCAACGCCCACCGTTAGATGCCGCACAGCACCGTACAGTGCGGCGTGTGCACAGCACTCCCCCGGATCCGTGTTGTGATTGGCCGTAGGGGCCATGCCTGTTACTTTGTGTGGATATTATGTTTTGTATTTTATTTAATTGAACTTAAAATCAGAATAATTAGATGCGTATGATTAATTTCAAGGCGTCGCCACTAAATACAAGAATTCTCTTAGACTTCGTTCGTTTCGATGGAATTAGGGTTTTGAAATTGACATTCAATTGTCAATTTCAATGGTTGCTGTTCGGCAGTCATAAAATTACCTTGGAATTGGAATTCATTTCAATTCCCATTGGAATTGATTATAGAAGAAACATGACAACCTCAATTCTTACCTCATGAGGTATTCATTCGTGATTCCCACCCATACAAGCGCGTTTCCGACTCTCTCAAAAAAATATAACGCAAATTCTGTTGTTCGCCTAGGACCGAATTTTTCGCTAAAGAGCAAATTTTTCGACGGGGCCCACATTTTTCTGCCCGTGATTGTATTTTTCACCCGAGTATGCATTTTTAGCCCGAGCCCGCATTTTTCGGTTGGACGCACATTTTACCGTCAGGGCGACCATTTTTCGCCCGGATGCGCATTTTTTCCCTGAGTACGCATTTTTCGCCTGGCGCGTCTTTTTGCGGGCGCGTTTTTTTGCGTGAGCGCGTTTTTTTGCCCGGGCGCAAATTTTTCGCCCGGGCGGGAATTTTTCGCCTGTGCACGCATTTTTCGTCCGGGGACGCATTTCTGCCCGAACACGTATTTTTCCCCGGAAGCGTATTTTTCGCCCGGGCGCGCATTTTTTGGCCAATTCACATATTTTTTGCCAGGGAGCTCATTTTTTGCCGGGGCACGCATTTTTCGCCCTGACGCGCATTTTAGCCCAGACATGCAATTTTCGCCCGGGCGCGCATTTTTCGCCCGGGCGCGCATTTTTCGCCCGGGCGCGCATTTTTCGCCCGGGCGCGCATTTTTCACCCGGACGCAAATTTTTAGCCCGGGCACGAATTTTTCGCCCGGACGGACATTTTTCGCCCGGGCGTGCATTTTTCGCCCGGGCTCTCATCTTTCGGCTTGGGGCGCATTTTTTGGCCCGGGGCGTATTTTTCGGTCGGGGCATATTTTTCGCCTGGGAGCGTATTTTTTGTACGGACGCGCATTTTTCGTCTGGGCGCACTTTTTTGCTTGGGCACGCCTTTTCGCTCGGGCGCGCAATTTTCTCCCGGGCGTGAATTTTTCGCCCGGGCGTGAATTTTTCGCCCGGGAGCGAATTTTTCGCCTGGCTGCGCATTTTCCGGTCGTGGGCGATTTATTCGCCCGATCCCGAATTTTTCTCCCGGACGCCAATTTTTTGCCAGAGTGCGCATTTTACGGCCGGTGGGCGCGAATTTTTCGCAGTGGAGCGCATTTTAGCCGAACGACAGAATTGCGCGTCCGGACAAAAAAATGCGCACCTTGGCAAAAAATGTGCGTTAGAGCGAAAAATGCGCGGTCGGGCAAAAACTGCGCTTCCTGGCGAAAAATGCGAGACCGTGCGAAAAATGCGCTCCCGGCTGAAAAAAATATGCGTCCGAGCAAAAAAATGCGCGCCCGGTCGAAAAATGCTCGCTTGGACGGAAAAATTTTAGTATGGAGCCGAACAGTGAAATTTCTAATTTCAATTTCTGTAACAGAATTCCTGCATTTAGCCGAACAGCAGAATTGGAATTGACTTCAATTATAATTTCTGTGGGAATTGGAATTGAAGTCAATTCCAATTCTTACATCTCGATTCCTGCAAATTGAACGGAGCCTTGTATGCAGAACAGTACAAATCTGAGATCTTTTAGTAATTTTATTTAAAATCATAATAAAAATAATAAAATAATTAGATAATTGCGATGCCTGTAATGATGCCACCATTAAATATGAGAATTCATGCATATATATATATACAAGTGATTGACACAGGCCTTCGGCCCTGGGGGCATTCGGCGGGAGTGCGACAATCGGTGGGGGTGCAACAATCGGCAGGGTGCGACATTCGGCGGGGTGCGACATTCGGCGGGGTCCGACATTCGGCGGGGGTGCGACAATCGGTGGGGTCCGACATTCGGCGGGGCGCGACATTCGTGAGATGCGACATTTGTCGTGGGGACGACATTTGTCGTGGGCGGCGATATTTGTCGTGGGCGTTGACATTTGTCGTGGGCGGCGATATTTGTCGTGGGTATTGACATTTGTCGTGAGCGGCGACATTTGTCGTGGACAGTACCCGCCCGCAACATATACATATGAGAGTACTCAAAATGACCGTAAAAATATATAAATCAAGAATATAATTTTTATTTTGTAAAATAAATTATATTTTAACGTTAAAACATTAATCTTTTTTTTTTATCATTTCTAACTATAAATCATAGATTTAGGATACCTAGTAATTTTATTTTTTGTATTTAAATATTGCAAAATTATATAATTACCTAAAAAGGTATTGACTTTATAATATACTAATATAAAATTATGTATAATTGTGTAATTATGAATACAACTATAAGGGTAATATAAGGAATCGGGCAATGTTTCACCAAAGAATTGTTTTTGCATATTAGTAGATATATATATATATATATTTCTGAAACCATTCATTTTCTTTAAATATAACAAGCATCTTAAAAATTCCTTCAATAAACGATAATTAAAATATTGCGAAAATTAAAATATAATGCAGGCAATCAAAAATAGTGCGCTCCCAAAGGGAAATGTAAAATCAAAATGAAATCCAAATATTGTAGGCCAACAGAGAGGAGAGAAACATAGTCTGATTCTAATGCTAGTGTACAGCCTGAGCACATAAAACATCACTACAGCACACAGCCTGTTGAGATCATAATCCCAGCTGTTGATTTTAAAAAAAAAACTTAAGAGAAGCCTACATTCAAGCCTCCAGAAGCCTGATTGATTATTAAAATATATTTTGCAAGGTTGAGCTATGCTAGCTCCAGTGCTGCAACTCTCTTTAGGGAATCACAAGCCTTGAGAATATCAGTTTCCGAATGACCTGCGGAAACAAACAGGCGGATCCCAAGCGGAAGCCGGCATTTGTCGAGGGCCGTCCTCCTTGATGTCACCATAAACACGGAATCTTCGTGGAAGGCCTGCGAAAATTTTCAGAAAATTACTCCTTAAAAAAACCAAAATGGACGATTTTTTGGGAATTTATGCTCAAATGTTTTTATTATTTTAGAGTAAATGAGCCCCCAAAATAATTTATATTGGTCACATGTGCCCCCAAAACAATTTATATGGTCATATGTGCCCCCAAAATAATTTATATTGCTTTTTAAAATGTTTGTATCAGGCTATAATGGAGTTAAATGTCCTCCAATTTAGCATTTCTTTTTTATTTTTAAATATGACAGATAAGAATAATCTCATCCTTATTTAAGAAATTATAATACCCTATCTATGGAGAGCCAGTTTAGCACGGCGGTGTGGCGGCTGTGAATATATGACGGTTACGAACCGACGTTTGCGAACGCTCGCCCTTACCTAAGGAATGCTCTTTGTTATGTCAAATACACGCTCGTAGAATTACTTTTTTTAGTCTAAAATCGCTAGAGTTCTAAAATCCAAATGCCAAACAAAGACAGAAATGATGAAATGAATTGCCATCGCCATGCCAAAAATAGACCCTATATCCAACCAAATGATGAAATGAATTCAATTCATTGTTCCTCATAAATATTTTCTAATATTTATAGACTAAACGAGACCAAAGAGTTTTTCTGTACTCACCCTGCTGACAATCTTATCATAAAGTTGCAGATCCTCCTCTTGGGATCCTTTTGATTTCTTCAGATTAAGAAAGACAATGGGTGACAGAGGACTGCTTGAAACTTCAAGTTCTGCTACATCAGATAAGCCTGCACTTTTGATTCAACATCACAATTAGAGTTTAATTATACAAAGCCACAATATGGTGTGCTAATATGCATAACAACAACAAACTAGAACCCATATAATCCCCAATCAATGGGGGTATGGGCGGGGGAAGATTGGAAACAAACCTAACCTTTGGCACTATGCACAAAGTGGCTTCTCTCAGATGAGAAAGACCTAACCTTTGACAATAAATGCACAGAAATAGTGGCCTCCTATACCATCACATTTGCTAATATGCATGATATAAAATATTTTAATGAAAAGAGAGACTGATTTGGAGTCATTTTAGCTTATAAGATGCTATGAATCCATGGGAGCCAGATGGTACCATAAAAATTAAGGGGCATTTACTAGAACCTTCCCTTAAATTTACTAAATTACATGCCACACCCTCTTACTTTTGAAATCACAAAAAACTACCCTGCAAGTTTACATAGCATGCACAAAAAAATCCCTATGAAAATTAATTAACGCCAAGACAGTATTTTTGTGCATGGATGTTATGAAATGTGATATGTGTGCTTTTTTGTATCCCACTGAATAGTTTAAAAAAAAGAATATAAATAAAATACAAATTAATTAGGGAAAACAAAGTTGACAATCAACTAGCAATAGAACATCACTCATCCTCCTCTTTGCTCAACAAAGGACATCAACTTCAAAAATCTTCTTAACCAATGTTGGCAAAACAGTGGCTTTATTTTGCGATAAATAAACACGGATAAGGACGGATTATTCTAAAACAAAAGGCAGTAATCATAGGATTTTACAAGTATTCTGACAAAGACAACACATCTTTCACTTTATCTTATAGATTGCTCGACACTTTATCTTAGATTGCTCGACAACAAAATATTCAATCAGACGTATGCTAGACATCGTAATTGTTGAGAATATAATTTCACATCTAGAACTGTAGCCTTGTCTAGCTACAACCAATTGGTTTTAGGTTATGACCACCGCCAACCAAGTGAAAAAGTTCACAAATTATTGGCCAAAGTTTGTGTTAGAGAATTAGGCTCTCTTTGGGGCGGCGTTTTGCCCCAGTGAGTTTGGACAAAAACGCCACCATTATGACCACCGCCATGAAAAGAAAACTAGTTTTGAACTATGAAGCACCGACACTTCAAAATGCCCAACGTGTCAGAGATACATACTCGATCTCAGAGATACATATAGAATTCTGTGGAAAGCCGTATTCGACGAAAGTCGTATGTACGCCTTGGAGGGAGATTTTTCATATCTTTTGAGATCCACCCTACAATATGGGGTCAAAAAGCCAAAATAAGTGATTCGTTTTTAGCCCTTATCAAAAGAAAACTGATTCTTGAACCTCTTTCACGCTCATGTCACGTCGAGGTACTGCAAAAGAAAAAACTGCAAAATCCGACACTCATCCGACTCTCCGACACTCTCTGACACTCGTGTCAGAAGTCCGACACGCCGGCTCACGTGGGATTCGCGTGTCCCGGTCAATCGTACATGCCTGTTCCTAAGCTAGCTATTCATGGGAGGCGGGAGGCAATTTGTCTTGGAAGTGCAATTTTTGTGAAAAATATTTTATAAGTTCATATATAAGAGTGAGAACACATTTGTTAATGATTGGTTGAAAAAGAATTGGAAAATATGTAAAAGTCTCAATGAGTGATCTATTTGAGGTGGAAAAACTAAAAGAAGAGGTGAATGTTATAATAGCAAGTCTTGCTCCTAAAAAGTGCATTTGGCCCCGTCTAGCATTTCAAGTAGTGAAAGTGAATCTACTAGTGAGGTGGATATCCCTAGAAAAAGAAAGAATGAACAATGTTGTGAAGATCGAGATCTTAACTAAGATCGGGAGGCATCCCTAAGATCGTAAAACGTAGGATCGACACGGATCGCAAGATCGTATTGTTTTGTACAAATTAAAGAAGTTGTAACTTGTAAGAACAAATTAACATTTAACACACACTCGCACAAATGACACACTGAAATTAACACAAATCTGGACAGAATTTCTGTCCAGATTAGTGTGAAAATCTGGATAGGAATTCTGTCCAAATTAGTGTGAAATCTGGACATAAACCTAATGATATAAGCATTAGACATAATAGTATAAACTATAAACCCAATGAAGACACAATAGTATAATTGTATAAGGCTATAAGCATTAGAGTATACAGAGGAAGATGGAAGAAGAAGACCTGCTGCGGTATTGCCAGAAGACTTGCTGCGGTATTGCCTGCTGCAAAATCTGGACACAGAGGAATCAGGAAATCAGAAAGAAGAAATAGGGATTGCCTGTTGCGACTGCTGGGAAGAAATAGGGATCAGAAATAGGGAAGAAGAAGAAGACCTAACTGTTGCGGGAAGAAGAAGAAGAAGAGAGCGACGAGATCAAAATAGGGATCAGAAATAGGGATCAGAAATAGAGAAGAAATAGAGAGAAGAAGAAGAAGGAAGAAGAAGAAGAAGACTTAGCTGCTGCGGGAAGAAGAAGAAGACCTAGCTGCTGCGGGAGAAGAAGAAGAAGAAGAAGAAGAACTAGCTGCTGCGGGAGAAGAAGAAGAAGAAGAAGACCTAGCTGCTGCGGGAGAAGAAGAAGAAGAAGAAGAAGACCTAGCTGCTGCGGGAGGAGAAGAAGAAGAAGAAGAAGACCTAGCTGCTGCGGGAGAAGAAGAAGACCTAGCTGCTGCGGGAGAAGAAGAAGAAGAAGACCTAGCTGCTGCGGAAGAAGAAAAAGAAGAAGAAGACCTAGCTGCTGCGGTAGAAGAATAAGAAGAAAACCTAGCTGTTGCGGGAGAAGAAGAAGAAGACCTAGCTGTTGCGGGAGAAGAAGAAGAAGACCTAGCTGTTGCGGGAGAAGAAGAAGACCTAGCTGCTGCGGGAGAAGAAGAAGAAGAAGAAGAAGACCTAGCTGCTGCGGGAGAAGAAGAAGAAGAAGACCTAGCTGTTGCGGGAGGAGAAGAAGAAGAAGAAGACCTAGCTGCTGTGGGAGAAGAAGAAGAAGAAGAAGAAGAGAAGAAGAAGACCTGGCTACTGCGGGAAGAAGAAGAAGACCTAGCTGCTGCGGGAGGAGAAGAAGAAGAAGACCTAGCTACTGCGGGAGAAGAAGAAGAAGAAGAAGAAGAAGAGAAGAAGAAGACCTAGCAGCTGCGGGAAGAAGAAGACCTAGCTGCTGCGGGAGAAGAAGAAGAAAAAGAAGAAGAAGAAGAAGAAGAAAAAGAAAAAGAAGACCTAGCTGTTGCGGGAGCGACTGCTGCAAGAGCGAGGGGATCGGGGATGACCTAGAATGCGGATTGGGAAGAAATAGGGATGCGCGGGATTTAAACGCAGGGATCGAAAATGATTGTAGGATCGCACGATCCTACGATCTTAAACGCCGATCCTGGCGTTTCTGCAGGGAACTTGATCCAGCATAGCTCGTGACTCGTTTTCCCTGTAAAACTCGTAAGATCGTCCGATCTTACGATCAAAATCGAGATCTTAACAACATTGAGAATGAAAGTCGGGGAAAAAGTTTGCTTGAGAATTCATTATTTTTACTGATGATATATAACGATAATGTGTTAATGTTCTATCATTTTTTGACCTTTTGTAAAGTTTTGCATTTGAATATTTGATGAGTATATTTAAACATGATTTAGTATATTTGAACCTTGGTTGATTGTTCATTTTTTTTGTTAAATGTTTTAGGATTTTCATAATTATAAAAAAATAAATATTTATTGTACGTGTCTCAGCGTGTCAGAATATGATATTTTTTGAGAATTGACGAGTCACGTGTCGTGTTGCGTCGTGTGTTGCGTGTCGGTGTCGGTGCAACATAGGTTTTGGACATAACAGTGAATAAAATTCCTTATGTGAGATCAGGTGTTCACGAACACGGTTCATAATCACCACGTTCACGACCGCCACAACCGTGCCAAACTGAGTCATAATCTCACAGCATGAAACTCATGTAGTCATGAGCTCGTTGACCTACAACCCACAGATTTCAGATTGGATACATAGGCTTTATTAATAATAATAATTGCATCATCATTATTATAGCCTTGACACAATTTATTATGCAATTGAAAACGCACAGGTACATAATCACCCATAAATTGGAAATATAGATGATTTCTTGAATAATTTCATACAGAACAAAGGTGCTTTTAAGATAAAATAATTATGGAGTGCGAAATATTTCAATTGCTTGTATAAACAATTTTAGAGATATCTCATATTATTTTGTTAAACTCCCAAAATATGGTGAAATGTTCATTGACCGTAATAATTATGTCACTAGCTCGAATTTTATTCTGAGACGAAAAATCAAACCGGTTTGCACCAACTAAAATACCGCTCTATCAAAATTAGTTTAATTCAAGTGGATATATATATATACACTATGGATAAGGGAAGAGGAGTCTTTGATGTAACATTCATTATTTTAATTTTACCCCTCTTTTAAAATCCTCCATGCGCCCGCTACAGGGGAAGCCCCATGCACGGCTGCTAGTATGATTTGACTGACACAAAAATGCATAAATAAATAAATATAAACACATACATTAATGCACAAGCATAATTACAAAACACATAAGTAATCTATAACAATATAAAAACTTATAAATATGTGAATAATACTCTTGATTGGTGATTAAAAATATCTTAAAAAAATAATAGGCTTTGACTTGAAACAACTCAGAAGCACGCACAAAATCTATCACTTTTTACTCTAACTAGACTTGAGCCAAAATCAAATGGAATACATACCTATCCGTAGCAAAGCAATATTATTCCTCAGTGTTGCAAGAACAGATGGATTTTCTTCCAAGTAATCAACTGCAGAAATCGCAGCAGTTGCGAGGTAGGGCGGCAACGATGCGGAGAAGACGTATCCAGCACTACTCAAACGCTGCGAGAAAACCGGACCTGATCATTACAGAAAAAATAAAAGGAAAAAAAACAAACGATTTATCACTTGTATAAATATTAAATCCTACTTGATGATCTACAACTCTGACACTGCCGGTGCAAAATCCTCCATCAGTTGCAAGCGCGTTTCCCATTGCAGCGGTTATGATATCGATTTTCTCAACCTGCATCAGAATATTATCACACGAAGATGTTATGGTGCTCTCGAAACAACCCACTCGCAAATATCTAATTAGCAAACATCTAATTAGAAATTATAATTATAATTTGTTTTTCATTGCATTTTTATTGTATTTAGGTAATTTTGGAACCAGTCCACTTGTGAGTGCTTGGAAAATGATGTTTGTGGCTTCAAAAGAGCCTCAGGGCCATGGAATGAGGAAGTAAAAGTTTGCTTCTCTAGGTAGGGAGAGCTACCGCACAAACAGCCGGGGTAAAGGCTTAGCGCATATCCTCATCGCCACCGTCTCTGCCTCCGGCGAATTATGGATTATGTGTGCGAAATAGAAGATAAAACAAAATGGGTGTTGATGTAGAAAGAATTGAGTAGAAAGTTACGCCATACCGGGACGCCATAATATTCCGTTAGACCACGACCGGAGCTCCCAAGAACACCGAACGTGTGGCTTTCATCTAACACAACGCGGAAACGGTACTTCTCTTTCAGCCGCACAATTTCGTTCAACGGGGCAACTTGGCCAGAATTCTGCATTCATCGGAAAGAAAAATTTCAATTATAACCAGAGAAATACATTATGGCATGAAAGACTTCACAATAATAGAATCATTTCCAAATTACTGCAAATAAAACACGATTAAAATTAAATTCTATTATCTAAATATTAAAATTAAATTCTATTATCTAAATACAAGAACATAAATATTTAAGATATCAGAAGATAAGAAAATAAGAAATACATGCAAAATGGTATCAATTTATTAACAAAATCAGAGACTTTACCAAACACATTGTGGTTCAAGCACCTATTTTATTATGATTGACAAAAAGAAAAAGAAAAAACTTATTTTTGTACAAAGAGAGTAGTATATCGCACACACGAACGAGACTCGAGAATTACTTTTTCATTATGATTATAAATTTGTATCTAAATTTTTGTATAGATGACGTAGGTTCATAAATGAAGGAAGACAACACGGAGAAGGAAAAAAATTTGAGAATGCATCAATGATGGAGCGTACAGTAATAGGCATAGAAATATGAGCTCAATGAAGCATGGCAAAAACGATGGCGTGAAATTTGTGCATAAATGCGGCAATTTATGTGACAAGACGACACGAGAAAAGTTCATACGCTCCGGAATATGCCCTAACGTTTGCTTCAACTTCATAGTGAAATTAAAGGAACTTAATTTCAACTGTTTTTGAGTAGAGAAACTTTTCTGGCTCCATAGTTGAGAGTGAAGAGTTGAAAAGCCTGAATATTTACAACGGCCTTATTTATCGTATTCGAAGTATTTTGGAGTCGAGAAACTCTTGAAAACAATCGAAAACCCATCCCTGAAAATCTTGGGAACTTTTTATTTCAATTTTAAATAAAAAAAAGTTCTGGATACTCCAAGATACGCTCAGATATGCAGAGTATGCACAAAAATTGCATATATTGTAATGATATGGAGAAAGCCGTGACAGAGAATGTGTTGATTGATAAGTTGTGCAATTAAATTAATTACATAAATTCATTCACAAATTCTATCTATAATATGATAGAATTTTCTGAAATAGATAATATATAAACAACAACAACAACAACACTCAAGCCTTTATCCACTATAGTGGGGTCGGCTATATAGATCCTTTGTCGCCATTGTGCCCTATCTTTTGTCATAATCCCACTAATGCCTAAGTACATCATGTTTTTCCTTATAGTTTCATTCCAAGTCTTGATTGGTCTACCCCTACCTCATTTAACATGCCTAGTGGGTAGTGGCTAGACACTCACAACGCCTAACAGGTGCCTCTAATGGTCTCCTTTGTACATGTCCAAACCATCTTAGTCGAGCTTCTCGCATCTTATCAGCAATTGGCGCTATTCCTGTCTTATCCCTAATACATTCATTCCTAATTTTATCCAGTCTCGTGTGTCCACACATCCACCTAAGCATCCTCATATCAGCAACTCCCATTTTTTCCTCATGTACACAATTCACTGCCCAACACTCAGAACCATAGATCATTGTTGGTCTAATTGCAGTACGGTAAAACTTGCCCTTAAGTGTTAATGATACCTTACGATCAAATAAGATCCCTGAAGCGCCTCTCCACTTCAACCAACCCGCTTGGATTCTGTGTCACATCTTTATCAATACCTCCGTATTTTTGAACTATCGATCCAAGATATTTAAAGCACTCACTACGGGAAATATCTTGATCACCCAACTTAATAACAAAGTCATCCGCCCTTCTTGCACTGCAAAATTTAAGCTCCATATACTCCGCCTTTGTCCTGCTTAACCTAAAACCCTTCCTTTTTAAAGTGTCTCGCCAATATTCAAGTTTGGGTTTACACCCTCGCGCGTCTCATCGACCAAAACGGTATCATCCGCAAACAATAAACACCAAGGTATTGCTTGCTGGATATGTCTGATGAGCTCATCTAAGAAAAGGGTAAAGAGATAAGGGCTTAAAGCTGAACCTTGATGTAAGCCAACAGTGATATGAAATTCCTGTATTAATCCTCGAGATGTCTTAACCCTTGTCACTGAATATATATACATATCTTTTATTATGTCAATGTATGATACATTTTCACATTTGTTTTCTAAGACTCTCCATAAGATCACTCTTGGAACTCTATCGTAAGCCTTCCCAAGATCGATAAACAGCATATGCAAATCTTGTTTTCTTTCTCAGTAGTTGTCAATGAGTCTCCTCCAGAGATGTATAGCTTCCATGGTCAACCACCCTGACATGAATCCAAATTGATTCTCATAGTTTCAGGACATGATGCATCAATTTAATTTCTCTGTAATTAACACAATTTTGTATATCTCCTTTATTTTTATACAATGGTACCAAGATAATATATGATATGTGAACTATAATGATTAAAAAATAATGAATACTTGAATATCACATGTCCTAATATTAATGTGTATTTCAATTTAAACAATTATTATAAATTCGAATCCCGCATCTCATAACCAAGATTTTTTAAGAATTGTGAATTCAGTATTAGTATTATATTGTATCTGTATTACATTTAACATAAGCAAGGAGAGAGATAACGAAGGAGAAGAGAAGATTGGACGAGGTACGTGGTCGCTTCACAGGAGCAGTTAAATGAGGGGTGGCAGATGGGATAAAAAAGTAGGCAGCTGGAGGTTCTCAACGCACCATCATATAGGTCTGTTTGGTATGGTGGTGACAGTTATGAACCGTCATTCGAAAACGCTTGACCTCACCTCAGGAACTCTATTCACTTTTATCTTCAAAATTAGATTTTTTTTTCTTGGTGAGTCCATTCTTGTCATGGCGTCGCCATCAGGGCGCCCAAATGTAAACAAGGCGTTTGGCGCCATTTTTTTATTAAAAAATGGGAATAGACTGCGGTTTATATATAAACCGCAGTCTATTCAAAAATAAACCCGACGTAGGGTTTATGGTAGAATAGACTGCGTTTTATATATAAACCGCAGTCTATTCAAAAATAAACCCGAGGTAGGGTTTATGGTAGAATAGACTGCGGTTTATATATAAACCGCAGTCTATTCTAGGGTTCATTGTAGAATAGACTGCGGTTTATATATAAACCGCAGTCTAATCTAGAATAGACTACGGTTTTTATATAAACCGCAGTCTATTCCATAGACTGCGGTTTATGCATCCTACCTCTGAACCTTGGAATAGGCTGCGGTTTATGTAAAAACCGCAATCTATACTATCTATTTTACCCGTGAACCGTAAAAATCTAGTTTTACCCCGAGTTTTTGGTTCTTCTTTTTACAGTCGCTGCTCTTCCTTTTCTTTGCGAGAAACTCTAAAGGTGATACGGTCGTTGCTCTTTGCGATAATCCCTAAAGGCGATTTTATTCAAGTTTCTGCTCTCCTTTGCTTCGATTTGACGATTCTTCTTCGGCAAATCAAATCTTCTCACTTAGGTATACTATTTCTTAATACATTTCTCTGTTTTGTTCAAGTAATGTAGTAGTATAATATTAGTACTTTATTACTTTATTATCATACATGATACAAGTATGCAACACAATGTGCCGAAATATTTCAGTTTAACTCCTATAATACATGTCTAAACCTCCTGAGAAACATAGTAACATATATATTTAATTATTTATATGTGTGAATCGTGTGATTGTGTGGTAGACTGGTAGTAATTAGTAACTACTAACTAGTTGCTCAATATCATATTTATAAACAACACAATGTATGAATTTTGTTTAGGTTTTTTGTATGGTTTAGGTTTTTTTTAGGGTTTTACAGAAAAATGTCGGATAAGGGATCTTCATCGAGGTCAACAAGAGACTTCACAAAAATGAATGAATTGAATAAGCTTAGGCTAGAGGGGAAGAAGTAAGCTTACTATTTCTTTCCGTGATGATGGCCGCATTATTCCCGGGTCTGAAACAAATAAACTGATGAGTTATATGGGAGTTATTGTGAAGTCTTGTGCGTCAATTACATATGTTGCATGTAAGGATGTTGATAGACAGATTAAAGATCAAATATGGGCAGAATTAAATGTATGTAACCTTGTTATCAGTGATTACATAACTTTGGTGTTTTAGTTATTTTTTAATTGATATTGTCTATTAATTTCATATTTATTTTGATAATATTGATGGTCATTACAAGGAATTAATGAAAAGTATGGGTGAAAGTTGGAGGACTTGGAAATCCAAACTTTTCATCAATTATGTAAAAGATGTTGATTTGGAGCATCGATACAATATTCCTGTCAAGTATAGTTTTATTACTGCCGAAGACAGGAGAGTTTTTGTCGACCATCGCACTACTCCAGAATATATGGTTATGTGTTCTTATTAAATTCAACGTTTTATATCATTCTTTAACTTTATAATTTATAAAGAAAATAAGTATTAACACATTTATTTGTGTAGGAGAAAAGTAAGGTTAATACAGAAAGAGCAAAAGCACGAAAGACCTTTCATACTACTTCTAGAATGGGTTATTCTGGACTAGAAAAAAGAATGGTATTAGCTCTACTTCTCTCTCGTATTTTTTATTTTAAAATTTGGTTTTCTCAATTATTTTGTATGATAATTTAATTTCATTTTATTGTCAAGGTTGAACAAGGTGAAGCTGCACCAATTTCACGTGCGGAGTTATGGAAATCCGGTCATAAAAGAAAGACCGGTGAATACATTAGTCAAGATGCAGCTGAGTTGGCATCTAAAATGGTAAGTGTAAATGTATCATTTCATCTTTTGTAAATTATTGATAGTAATATTTCTTGAGAAGTATATTTTCTTATCTGCAATTCTGTTCCAATGTTTATTACTTTTGTTTAGGACAAAATGTCGAGCCAAGAGTCCCAGAGTGCTGAAACAATGTCGCCCTCGCAGGGAAGAAATGACATTCTTGCATCTGTTTTAGGCCAAGAACATCCGGGCAGAGTTAAAGCCGGTGGCAAGTTTTCCACAATAATAAGTTTTTTCAAGAATGATAGGCGGAGCCAGAGGACACCAGTAGCTCATATTGAAGATGTTGAAACTATAGTACAAGAAAGATTGAGCCAGCAACAAGAATTTTGGAATCAAAAGGAACAAGCGCAACAAGAATTTTGGAGCCAAAAGAAACAAGCGCAACAAGATTTATGGAGCCAAAAAGAACAAGTGCAACAAGAATTATGGAGACAAAAAGAACAAGCGCAATAAGCCGAGATTAGTACTATGAAGAATCAAATTGAAGAACTTATGCGCATGTTCAGTGCTACAACTGGAACAAGTGTTGCACTTGCAGTTGCACAGGTATTTTTATGTTAAATATTTAACTGGAACAAGTGTTCTTTTTTTTGCGCAGGTAATTAACTATTTTTTATGTTATTTTGGGTTTCTCAGCCGGAGCATGAATCCAGGTCACATGAACTTGAGTGTAGTCAGAGTAGACATGAGCTAATACTTTATACGGTATTATAATTTACAATATTATTTATGATTTTTATATAATCAATGAATTCAATAATGATGGTCATAATATTAATTCTTTTATCTCCACAAGTTAGTGAGCATACAAATGATTTCATTGATTTGTTGCCCAGTTTCATAACTAAAATGGAGAATGAAAAAGAAGTAATATCTCTAGAATTAGATTCAACAGTATTTGAGAGTGCTGAATCAACATGTACATACTTTGAAAATTCAGAGCTGCATGATTTTCTAAATATGAAAATGATTGGAGCTAACATCCTATTAACATGCATTAGGTGAGTACTGTAAATCTGACCACTGAGTATTACAAAATTAAGAATTTTTATTAATATATTAATTGATTTTGAATTTACATGTTGTTTGCAGGTACATACTCACAATTAAAGAATTTTACATTCAATACAGGTGTATATTTCCATAATCCTAATGCCATTTTCGCTTTTAATGATGCCTATGCCAAAGAACATTCAAAAACACGAATTGAAGATCTAAAAAACAGGCTTAGACCGATTAGTCAACTCCAATCGAATTCTTTACTATTTTTGCCCTATAATAGATTGTAAGTACAAAATATCTCTGTATCAAATATCAATGATCATTACTATTTTTTATTGTAGGTAAGTTATTAATTTTTTCATTTGTTTAATTGTTTCACAAACAACATTGGATGTTGGCTATTATTGATTATAAAAATTATACAGTTTATTGGCTTGATCCCATAAATATTGACATCCGTGATGATATTAAAAATATTATTACAAAGTAAATTTATTAATTAGTTATTTACTTAGTTTCCTATTTGGAATTCAGATTTTGCTATGAACTAATTTTTTTTATTTTATGAAGCGTATTTAAAGATTTAGCAAAAGAGCGGGAAACCAGTTTTAAAAAATTAAAGGTTACAAAGTTGATTCCGGTAAGTTTTAGACTTAAAGCCTATACGAGTATATATATTGTAATTTAAATTCAATAGCCTATATGATTCCGGTAATTTTAAAATACTTACCAATTGTTTATTTATGTAGTGCCTAAAACAACCGGATAGCATTCAATGTGGGTATTATATCATGTGGTACATAATTGATATAGTTGATGCTCTTAAAAATGTGTCAATCCCATCTTTGGTAAAGGTATGCGACGTATGTCTACTCTACTGTCTAGTGCATGTAGATTGGTAATAATTATGTTGAATTGATTTTAACAATTTGTTTTTTATTGCAGATGTATCATGGAGTGAAACAATTTTCCCAGGAGAAAATAGATAATATTAAAAATAAGATTTGTCATTATATAATTAGTTTAAATGATCTTTAAATAGTTTTTTTGTGTAGAATAATTGCACATAATATTATGATTACACTATTGCAATTCATTTGAGAATTGAGAGTTCTTTAAATTATTCATTGTGATGATTTTTTTAGCCGTTATTTATTTCATTGTCCCGACCTAACTCTTTAAATTGTTTGTGAAAGATGGAAGATCAAAACAACAACAATCTTGCTCCATCTATTGGTAGCAATGACCTTGATCCAAAAACGGATCTAAAACGAAAAGCAAAGTCAAATGATCATGGTTGAAAGTATGGTCATTGGCCCAACCTATAAGATAAAAATACAGTTAAATGTAATTTGTGTGGTAGATTGATAAATGAGAGTATCAAAAGGTTGAAGCAACATTTATGTGGCGGGTAATGAGATGTATCCAAGTACTTCAAGACTACTTCTGAAATAGCAGCTGAGATGTATTCAGCTTTAAATGCTAAAAAAAAGGACAATGTGAATCTGACTGTTGATGATGACAATGAGAGTGACCAAGAAAGAGAACCAACAGAGTCACAAAATGTATCACCGACATTATCTACAGCTAAAATCTCATTTGTCCCAAGTTCTGGGACAAGTGCAAAAAAGAGAAAGGTAATCTACTTGCCACAAAAAAGGGGGTCTATGGATGCTCATGTGAGGCATGCTCCTGAAGATGTAGTGGATGATAGACGTGCAAAAGGTCATGCACAAACTACTATCGAGAGATGTTTTAGATCACCTGAAGAGAAAAAGAGAGTTGATAGTTATGTGGCTGATTGGTTCTATGAATGTGGAATTCCATTCAATGCTGCAAAAGCACGAAGTTTTGAAGTCATGCTTGAAGTAGTTGGACAGTATGAGTCTGGTTATAAAGACCCTAGTTATCCTGATTTGAGAGCCCCATTGTTGTTGAGTACAAAAGAAAAAGTTAGGGAGGTGAAGACAAATTATCAAGCGTACTGGAGGAGATATGGTTGCACACTTATGTCAGATGGTTGGACAGACAGGAGAGGGAGACATTTGATCAATTTCCTAGTCAATTGTCCAGAAGGAATCTATTTTATGTTATGTTGCACCGACACCGACACGGGACACGCGATACGACACAACACGACACGCGACTCGTCAATTCTAAAAAAATACCATATTCTGACACGCTGTGACACGTATATTAAATATTCATTTTTTATAATTATGAAAATCCTAAAACATTTAACAAAAAAAATTTAACAATTAACAAATATTTAAATAAATTAAGTCATGTTTAAATATTACTCATCAAATATTCAAATGCAAAACTTAACAAATGATCAAAAAATGATAGAACATTAACACATTATCATTATATATCATCAGTAAAAATAATTGATTCACATGCAAACTTTTTTCCCCACTTTCAATCTTCCTTTTTCTAGAGAAAATATCCACGCCACTAGTAGATCCACTTTCACTACTTGAAATGCTAGAAAGGGGTAAAGGTACTTCCAAGGCAAATTGACACTCGTCTCACCATGAGTAGCTAACTTAGGGACACGTGTGCCCGATTAAGCGGGACATGCGTGTCCGATTGAGCGGGACACACGAGTCCCGCGTGAGCCAGCGTGTCGGATTTCCGACTCGAGTGTCGGAGAGTCGGACGAGTGTCGGACTCTCCGACACCGACACGCTGGGCATTTTGAAGTGTCGGTGCTTCAAAGATTTTATAGTTCCGTAGATGCATCCAGTCAGATTCAAGATGCTACAATGTTATCAGAGTTGCTTGATAGTAAGATTTGAGAGATAGTAACAGAGTGCGTTGTTCAGGTAAATGTTTTGGTTTCACTAATTTTCATATTTCAAGTTTAATAGTCTACAACTTTCAATATATACAAAGTTATGTCGTATGCAGGTGGTGACTGACAATGCTTCCAATTACAAGGCAGCTGGTAGAATTTTAATGGAGAAAAGACCCGCAATATTCTGGACTCCGTGTGCAGCTCATTGCATTGATCTCATGCTAGAAGATATAGGAAAGCTACCACCTAACAAAATTGTGATAAAAAGGCAAGGATGATTACAAATTTCATCTACAGACACACTCGTTTACTTGAAGCAGTCAGGAGTACTATAGGTGGTGATCTAGTTAGGCATTCGGTAACTAGATTTGCAACATCATTTCTTACTCTACAAAGTTTGCTTAAGCATGAGGAGAAGCTGAAACTATTCTTTGTGTCTCCTTCATGGAATGCCTTTAATTTGGCAAAAACTGAATCCGGAAAACAAGTTGTTGAAACAGTACTTTCAACTGTTTTTTGGAATGGAGTAAGAGATTGCTTAAAAAGAGGAAAGCCACTAATTGTCGTTTTGCGATTAGTAGATGGGGATGAAAGGCCGGTTATGCCTGAAGTATATGTGGCAATGGAAGAAGCAAAGCAAAAGATTAAAGAACATTTTGATAATAAAGAAAGATTATATAAGAAGATTATTGAAATTGTTGAAAAAAGATGGACAAATCAAATGGAACAACAATTGTATAGGGCGGCTTTATTTCTTAATCCAGACAAATATTTTGAATACGAGGAAAAACATAATGATGATGCCTGGAAATTTCAAGATGCTTTCAATGATGTTATTGCAAGACTAGTGTCCGATCAAGAATTGCAAGACAGGATTGTAGAGCAAGGTACTAACTACAAAGCATCTCGAAATAGTTTTGGAAAGTTTATGACTATTAGGCAACGAACCACCTTAAATCCAAGTAAGTATTGATTATGTTTTTATTTTTTCTTAAATTATTTATATAATTATATGTCAAATAATTTACATTTGTCTTAAATTAATAGTGGATTGGTGGGGTGCACATGGAGGACCGAATGTTGACCTTACAAAGATAGCATTGCGCATACTCGACTTGTGTTGTTCATCTTCTAGTTGTGAGCGCAATTGGAGTACTTTTGAGTTTGTAAGTAACTACGTATACCAAAAATCAATATAAAATTTAATATTTTTATAGTTACTAATAAGTTTGCTATTATCTTGAATTCTTGATTCAGATTCACACAAAGAAAAGAAATAGGTTGGAGCATCAAAGGCTTAGCGATCTTGTATACATCCAATATAATCGTCGTCTACAAGCACGATTCCAAAAAAGACGTGAAAAGGGAAGAAATTACAACCCTTTAGTGTTTGACAAGCTAGATTGAAGTAATGAGTGGATGGTGAACAAACCAGAGGCAGAGGAAGCTCTAGTTTTTGATGATGATAATCTCACATGGAATGATGTAGAGAGAACTATTGGAACTGGGGCTCGAAATTTACGAAGTGGGGCTGAAGCTAATCTTCAAATAATGGCTGAAAGGGATGAGGACTTAGATCATTTTTTCATTGTCAATGATGATGAAGATATTGAGGATAATTATGGGCAAAACTCAAGTACCTCAAACCAATCAAGCACATGCAATGCCAATGATAACTTACTAGATGATGATTCTAGTTGATCTTTTCTGATTTTTAATTTTTTTAAAACATTATTCATGCTTTCTCTGTGGATTAGATGATGATTCTAATTGACATTTTGGATTTGATAGTTTGGTACATTATTATATTAAATGTTATTGCTTTCTCTGTGTGTTTAGTTGTTTATTGTTTGTATTTGCCTATTTGGTAGTTTGGTACTTGGAGGATGTGTCTGTGTTTGTATAATTGTATTTGGTAGTTCGGTACTTGGTGACTGTGTACTTAGCTATGAAAAAAAATCTGTGGCAGTGTTTGTATTTGGTAGTTTGCTACTTGGTCGGCTGTGTTTGTAACTTTGTATTTGGTAGTTTCTACTTTCTAGTTTGCTACTTGGTGGTTGTGTAACTGTGTATTTGATAGTTTACTGAATTAGGCTAACTGCCCATATATGATATATGATATATCAGAAGCTACTTCTTAGTTCTTACTGTTATGAAGAAGAAAAAAACTATGACTGTGTTTGTGCTTTGTAATGTAACTGTGTATTTTGTAATTTGATATAACTTCTGTCATTATTTTTATAAAAAAAAAACTTTAGAACCGCAGTCTAAAGTGTGGCTGGCAGTATATAGACTGCGGTTATTATAATAACCGCAGTCTATATATATACTGCAGACTATAGACTGCGGTTATTATAATAACCGCAGTCTATAGTAACCGCAGTCTTTAGACTGAAGACTATAGACTACGGTTATTATAATAACCGCAGTCTATAGTAATTTTTATAAAAAAAATTAAATAGAAAGAAATTGACGCCTTGCGACTTGCTCGCCTTGTGGTCGCCTAGGCGTCCGCCTTGTCGCCTAGGCGTCCGCCTTATCGCCAAAGCGTCAAGGCGCCCGGCGCTCGCCTTGGTTCGCCATGACGCCGTGACAAGAATGGGTGAGTCCATAATCGTTGTCATGCGCACATATTTATGGTGGTAGAGTTTTTGTCCAAACTCACTAGAGCAAAAATACTAGGTCAAACAAGCCCTATAATGTCTCTACCTCAAGGCCTTGATATGCTAAGTGGGGCGAGTAAGGAACTTCAGCTAATGCCCACATTTGTAATCTCATTTTTTCTTTAGAACATCATGAACTCTGATTATGAAGTTGCAATGAGCATTGGCTCCGTTTGGCGGGGTAGAAACGCGTCAGTCGCACGTATGAAACCCTGAACGTTTGGCGGGGCCATGGTTGGGGGGAGGGGGGCTTTGCCTGGCTGCTATCTATTGCGGAAAAGGTGCGGATCTCATCCTCCCCCGCACGACCACCCCGCTAAACGAGGCCATTATCTATAATGTCTATGAGACCAAGAAGAGAAAAGGGTCGTGTCCTTCCGGTCCTTCAGGTACGACAGTCGACTCTCCATGAATCAAAACAACATTCAAAAGAAGGTAAAACAGACTGATAGAAACAAGGAAGAAGAAACAAGAATTGTCCTTCGCACTTTTCTAGTGTTTCAATTTTCTTTAGAAAAACATTAGAAACTTCGACTGATAAAACAGCTTTTAGGGAAAAAAAGGCACACCGATGCACAAAGCATCCCTTCGCAGCGAGCGACCGGGAAGGGTTCAACCACAAGGGTAAATAGATTTTAGGAAAACCTAACAAAAATAGAAAATCAATCCATATCAAACAGAACATAAGGTTCAATTTTAGAAGATATTTCAGACAAGAAATTTTATCGATTTTATTTTTTCTATCTATTTTTAACCTAAAGACATAGAAACGATGACAAATTTAACTCAACAAAAAAAATTAAAAAATATAAAACGATGAAGAGTAACATACCTGGTACAGACCTTCAACTACAATATACCTCCGCACCTTCTCCGCCCGCTTATTAGTACGAGTTAGTTCCTCTAAAGTGTTCTCCAATGATACCATGTCATTGTGTTGGAAATAAACAACAGTACTTCTAGAGAGATAAAGCCCATTTTGGACTCCCCAATGGACACCCTCATCACTGCAAGGACAAGAAAGAGGATCAAATGTATTAGTAATAGTCTAGCGATGCAAAGATTATGCAAAATTGCAACAAAGCTAAAAATCAAGGCCCTGTTTGGCATGTTTTTTTGCTCCGGTGAGTTTGAACAAAATGCAACCTTCATAGAATGGATGTTTAGCATGAAAACAATTTGGCATGAAAGCAATTATGACTGCCATCAAAAAAGAAAGCTAGTTTTGAACATAAAAGTGATGAAGTTCCTTGGGTGAGGTCAGACATTCACGAATGACGGTTCATAACCATTGTTTTCGTGACCGTCACTCTCGTGCCAAATAGAGCCCTAGTCCTCAAATAGACAAGAAAAGAACATGAATGTGAATCAAATTGAATTTCTCAAAAAAGTTTAGTTGACAACAAAATTATTAAGGGTGTGCTTGGGTTTATTATTCGATTGGGTTAAAATTGAGGTTTGGGAATTGGAATTGGACTCCAATTCCATTAAATTGGTCCTTCAATTCTAATTTCAGAGCCTCAATTTCGTCAAAACAAACGTACTCTAAGAGAAACCAAACATATCATCAACAAATATATTAAGTAAAAGAGAAGGTAGGGATGAATTTACGCGACAATGATGTCTCCTTTCTTACAGAAGGCTGGTATCACACTAAAAATAGTGGATAGTCCGTATGAGTAAAGAATTGAATCTGGAGTTCCCAAGAAATTCGCAATTTTTTCTCACAATCAAGATGAACATCTGTAGAGGATATAATTAGTTACCAAAAATTACGATCTTGAAGAAATTTCCTAAATTAAGATACATGATACAAGAAATGTAAATGTTTTTTTGTTCAAATTTTGAAGTGCATTAAAATTTACCAATTGTCCCATAGAAACCACGAGGCCCACAAGATCCGACACCATATTTCTCCAGTGAGCCGATGCATGAATCCTGGTGTAAAGCTAGTGTTATCAGCTCCAAATGCATATTATACTAAGATTAGCAAAAATAGAAGAAGAAAAATACAGTCTAAGAAGATTAATGGAAAGATGACAAAAATCTTGTTCTTACAATGATCTCCTCTTGTCCTAACAATCCAAGATAATTTGCAGAAGCAAAGTTCACAACTTCCTTTCCGTCCACAATTGTGTGGGGTGTAGCAGCACTGTGTCAAGAGAACACTTTCAGTTGGAGATTTTTTTATAATGATTTAATAAAGCATAGAGTAACCTTTGTAACTAAAATAGCCAATAAAATAGATCTGGCTATAGTATAATGTCATTTCAAGCCAAAACGCAGAGAATTTAACTCTTAGGTTTGTAAACACACATATAATCTCCCTCCTCACACCTCATTGATACAATTTCAAAGCTTATGCTACTAATGGATCCTAATTTGAGATGCATTGAATCATAATTTCAAAAGCATAATATATTATGAACGATTAGGAAAGATTATATATTTAGGGAGAGCCTACTTAAATGATTATCATATATTACTCTATTTCCTTCTTACCTTATTATTAGGAGGAGCCTACTTAATCTTCTATTAGTTATGCTAAAATGATTATCATATATTACCCTATTTCCTTCTTATCCTACAATATTCTATGTCTTTCCTTTATGATTGTAATCTCTCTCCCTCTCTTATTCTTTTGCTAATAGCAAAGGGGGAGAGTTATGTTGAGATTAAACAAAGATTGAACAAAGGGAGAGAGTAATTCTAATTCCTCATAGTGAACTTCTACCTCTGCAATGAATGTAGTATTAGGCTCCGTTTGACGCAATGTTTTTGCTCCGATGAGTTTGGCCAAAAACACTATCGTCATAGAATATATGTTTGACATGACAACGGTTATGACCACCACCAAGAAATAAATATTTTGAACATAAAAATGGATGAAGCTCCCTTAGGTGAGGTCGAGCGTTCACAAACGACGGTTCATAACCACCGCATTCATGACCGCCGCAGTGCCAAACAGAGCCTAATTTAGGGTGAACCATGCAGATTCTTATGCAACGATTCATGTGTGATTTTTTCTTTCCTTTTTCTGAATTATAGGTAACAAAACTCTTATCAACGGCAGGGCGTATGACACAAGTAGACATGATTAGCAACTCTCACCATTCCAAAGTATAAGTATGAGCCAGCTGCTCTTCTGAAATTGGTGGACACAAAGGCTCAGGATCCCAATTATCACAAAGATCATCTATCTCCTATTTTCAGTACATAAAGCCTTATAATTAGTCAATATATATATACAAAATATCATAAAAATAGAAACCAAGGGGAATGAAAACTATGCATAATTTACCCTCTCTGTCAACGGCCTCTTTGGGGGCTTGTAGCTCTTCCGAGAAAGTAGGAAGAGGATGACAGCTATCAGAAGCATTTCAACAACTAGGTGCCCTTCAATCGCAAAGAACAAAACAAAGGTCAACTTATTTGGAAAAACTTTTCCCATTTTTTCAGGTTTTGATTTCAGGACACAAACGATCAACTAAAAGCAAACACAGATCAAAAGATAACTAAACTGAAATTAACAGCACGGAAGCAACAAAAAAAAACAGTAAAAACATACCCTTATTATGGATCCCAAAAACAACCGCCCTTGCAAGGGGAGCATCGAACGCCTCCGACACCCAATCCAACGCCGTCGTCGTCGCATTCATTACGCCGGACGTCATCTGATTCTCAACCGAAACGGACCACCGCCGATCAAAAAAACAGATCAGAATCGTAGAGTTTAGGGTTTCTCAACGGGTATCAGCTGAATGAACTCCTCCCCTGTATCAGATCTAAACCACACATATGTTATAAGGCCAGGGAAAACGACAATAGCAACGATAATCTGAAAATAGACAAAGTTCGTCGCAATTTCTCGTCTATGCGGAGAATCCAGAATCCAGGCTCTCGGATCCGAATGTTTGAAGGAGTAAAAGAGATGCGAAATTCTCACATCGGAAACCCTAGATACAGCAGGTCAGCGCGAAGGAAGAAGGAATGAGACAAAGAAGAGGGGCAGTGGATTTATACGCGAAAGATTCAAATCTAAGAGGAAAAGCATTGGAAAAAAATCGGCGAGGAAGAAACTGAGTCTCCTTCGAGAAGCGCGAGATGGAAATTAAAGGTCAAAGATGGAAAAATATATTTAACGGAGCCTGCCACGGCCTGGATACCGGCAACATGATTGATTAACAAATTTAACCCTAGAAGGAGATACCTAGGGTCTTTCGGAGATGGATCTGGAGGGAGGATGGCCGAACAGCGGCCACAGTGATGTAGTGCACGACTGCTTGGATGGGATCGACGGAAGCAGGTGCGAGTTCGCCGGAGAGATTAGCTTGCGGGAGAGGGTACGCCGCCGGACAGTTGCGCGGAGAATGGCGAGCGGTGCGAAGCGGAGCTATTCTTGAGCGATCGACGTCGACCTGATGAGGGTGGAGTCCGGGATGCGCAGAGAGGGGGATTCCCTTGGAGCGGGGATTCCGCGATGACTGCTGTGGAACTTCACGGCGGAGAAGTTGGTGGTGCCGGCGCAGCTGCTATTTGGGAGACGTCGCCCGGGCCGGAGAGGGCTGGGTAGAGGTTAGGTCTGGCGCGGAATTGAAATAAGTGAGGCCGTGAGGTAGCGAAATTGTGGATTAATAGGCATTAAAGGCGGATGCAATGGCAGCGCGTTTTTGCAGGCGCCATATTATTGCAGCGCTTTTTTGCAGCCCATTTCTTGATATTCGCGGCCCATTTCTTAATATTTGCGCCCATTTCTTGATATTCGCGCCCATTTCTTGATATTGACAGCCCGTCTGTTGATATTGACAGCCCGTCTGTTGATATTGACGCCCATCTTTTGATATTGACGCCCATCTTTTGATATTGACAGCCCGATAAAACAATAAAAAAACACATAATATAATCGCTAATAGCAACCCAAAACGTGGAACACGCGTCTTAACACATAATATAATCGCTAATAGCAACCCAAAAAGTGGAACACGCGTCTTTTGAAAATAAGTTTACTATATGATATTTTTAGGAAAATTGTTCAACATGAAAGTAACTTTATGTTGAACACTTTTTTCTAAAAATGTCATATATTAGGCCTATTTTCGAAAGACGCGGAACCCGGACGGAACGAGATCTACAACTTTTATGTTGAACATTTTTTTCTAAAAATGTCATTTAGTATGTTTTTTTCTAAAAATGGCAATAGTCATTTGTCGAGCTGTCATTATCTTTACACTGTCAATAGTCATATAGGGACTGAACACCCTAAAAAAAGGTAATGTAATATGTAAATCAATAATGACTACATACAAACCAATTTTTTAGAAAATTTTAAGTGTTTTAAAACACTATACATAAACCAAATAAAACCCTAAAAAACTAATCATATTCCTCATTTCCCCCTTTCCCGTCTGGCCGTCCGTCTTCCTGTTCCCGCACCGCATCCGCCGCTACGTTGCTCCCCACCTCGCGCCACCCCTCTTTCGCACGTTTCCGGCGTGTAACAGGTGTAGGTCGGCGAACTACAAGCATGGCCGACGATGGCACCATGGTCCGCCCCCCTTTCTCCCTCAACTAATTTCTCTCCTAGTCACGGCAAACTGCAAGCATTAAAAGTTATTAAAGAAGAAGATAAAGTCAAAGTCACAAATTATTGTCAAGCATGAGAATGTACACACAAGATACGATATTCGATGGGCTTACCTTGCGCTCATGAGTTAGTCTCATTTATTTCTCAATCTACAGCATTCTCTTTATGCATGATACATCACCATTGGAAGCAATTATCTCTAAAGCAAGAGTGTGGAGTTCATATTTCAGATGACAACGCTACAGAGTTTGAGGAGATTAATAGAAGATTTAATGAAACTTCTAGTGAACAAAGACAAAAAAAAAACTAAGGGAAATAATGGATTCTACTTCATCACAAACAAGAGAGCCAAAAGTACCATTAAGTTTAAAGGGAAGACCAAGAGGAAGCTACAAAAGGTTGAAGGACGATCCTAAATCTACAAAACGTGATCCTTTTTTATTTGAACATGTTATGGAGGAAGAAAACACAGAAGCCCCCAAAAAATTTCAAATAAGGCAATAGCAAAAAAAAACAGATTGACTACCAATGAGAACACAAACAGTAATTTCAAGTCAGCGGTTCTACATTGAAGTTTGTAAGCAATTGTCATCTCATTTAGCGGAGCACATCAGAGAGACGATTAATGTCATTGGGGATGGACATTGCAGATTTCGTGTTGTTGGCCGTGCATTAGAGATGTGTGAAAATTGGGCACAAGTACGGTTGGATCTTTCCAACGAATTAAAGGTTAAAGAGAGCATGCATATTAATTTTTTTGGCAAAGAGAGGTGACAAGAATTATTATCTTCACTTAATTGTACTGAGATATCGTCCACCTCCCCCCAAATAAATGGATGT
Organism: Platanthera zijinensis; assembly: GCA_039513925.1. NCBI lineage: Eukaryota > Viridiplantae > Streptophyta > Magnoliopsida > Asparagales > Orchidaceae > Platanthera > Platanthera zijinensis. The sequence continues at coordinate 61,548,939 of CM077082.1, read as the reverse complement.
ATATGCCGGATATGGGGCTTGCGGTCGCTTCATGCTATAATATGGCTTTTGTCCTAATTTCTAAATTTCAAAGTCTCACCTTTTTTTCAATGAATTCTCCACCGCCGGCTTCACAAAAGTTAGTTGCAATGAGTTATGTAGATGAAAATCATTTCATACAGTTGGTGATGCATGAATGGTGTCCTCTACCGCATATTGTCTCTTATTGGAGACAAAATCATGATCTAATAACAAGCACATAGGAGGATATATACAAATCTCGATTACCAAATCCAAATCAACAAATTGACACATCAAGGGTGATCGTAAATGTGGAGAACTTCTAACTCGAAAGGTAAGCAAATTTTTTTTTCTTGTTTAAAATTTGCTATAATTGCATGTATCTATTTTTTTTGAGGGGGGGGGGGGAGGGGGTCATTGCAGGATGATCTAACAATTATTTGGTTGAAAGAGGTTGAAATGGACGGTCAAATATTGTTTCTTATTGGATGAAAAGGTAAGAACGATGAATTTTTTTAAAATGATCATTTAAGCTTTTGATCGACTCTCTAATTTTCATTGTACAGGTATTTCTGATTTTTGAGCATGAAGAATATCCAGAATGATTTGGATGTAGCATGTAGCCGATTCCAATTTTTTTTGTGGTTGTATTTAAAATATTTTAAAAGACTAATATAATTGATATCGATTAATTTTGGTGTTTATAAAACTAATTTGTTTTTGAAAAGATAATATTGATGGATCGTCTTTAAATTTATTTTTTTGTTGGTTTAATAAATTTAATTTAATTTTTATTTTAAACTGGTTTGTATATAACCAATAGGTTTGTGTATAACAAAAAAAATTTGCATTTGTTTGTATGTAGTAAAAGTTTGTATATAACCATTATTGATTTACATATAACATCACCCTAAAAAAATACAGGCCACACTGAAAACTTTTTTGCTTTTATGATTTTTAATTGATGTTTTGTGCGGGAGGTCTGGGAGCTGCTCCCTTTTGGATTCAGAGTTGCGCCCTTATAGGCGGCGCCATAACATGGATCTGCTTGGCCCATACGCATCCCAACCCATCTCCTCACGTGTTCTCGGTGCGGCGGGGTGTTGAGGAGAGGGCTTTAATCCCTCGACCTCATTGATATAAGCTTTTAACGCCAGCTCACATCACCAGCTGATCCGCGGAGGGCTTCGGGCAGCGAGGGCTTGATATAATATGAATAAATATTATATATATGTTTTTAAATATATTATAATATAATTTACTTTTCAATATTATGAGTTGTACGTCGAATCCGTAAGAGGGCGCCAGCTCCACCGGCGGTGGCATGGCAAGTACTGTTGGGGGGGGGGATCTGGAGAGACGTGCCCGACAATTTTTTTTGTTTAATTTCTATTATTAAAAAAACTATAAATAATAAATATATTATATATTATATAATAATTTTCAATAATTTAGAAAATAAACTATATTAGAAAAATATATAAATATAATAATATATATGTTGGAACCAAAAAAATTGGCCCCAACGAGAGTTCGGACCCTGGGGTGTAGCTAACACCTACTTCTCCTAAACTCAGACCCTCGATCAGGGGCTGAGAACTAAAGAACTGACCCTGAGTTACAACACGAAGGTCCCTCCACTAACCCAGAAGATCTCAGAGCGCTTCCCCTCCTTAGCCAAGTGCTGAGCTAAGGATACCTCAGAAAGCACTGCAAGACCTCAGAAAAATGAGAAAGCTTGCCTTCTGAGGTATCATGTCATGAGTCTATTTATAGATTCCAAACAACTGGTCTATCAACAACGTAGCTCTGCTGTTCAAAGGGGCTGTGTGCAGCCTAAAGTGGTCTGCCAACAACCAAACTCTTTTGTTTTGAGGAGCTAAATGCAGACCTCCAAGGCTATTTAGGTAAATTTACCTATGGACCAAACTGGGCAGGAAACTTCTCGCACACCTAGGCTGAAGCCCTTCAGCCAGCTTTGGCATTGGTTTGATCTCGGAGGGCGAGCGACCGCTACTCTGTTACAGGTGAAGGAAATGAAGAATACGACTAAGTTCTCGGAGCCTTGAGGAAAGCGCTCTTGCCTTATAGTATTGTTGAGCTCGCAGAACCTCGATGAGAGCATTCCAGCTAGAAAATTATCAAGTCCACGGAGCTTCTAGAGGGAGCGCTCTCGTTGATGTGGAGCCTTGATGGGAGCGCTCTCGCAGAGGCGGTTGATATGACTTGAGCGTGGTGGAGCCTGAGCGGAAGGAAGAGAGCGGAGAGGATTCCCAAGCGGAGAATTTACATATGTCCACAATCCCGCCGGAAAACCTCTGAGCTCTCTCTTGCCTCTGAAGTTGCTTGTCTTCAAATGAAGGCTTGTGACCTATTTATAGTTTTCTGAATGGTCATGGTGGTAATTGCGTCGAGTTATGATTTGTCCTAGCGAAAGATGTTGCTCCATTTTGATCACATGAGATCACCATTTTTGTCGAAATGGTGAGAGTGCTCCCCATGCAATTTAGGCAGCCCGGGCAAGTGCCCGGAGGCTAAGGTAGCCAGAGCCAGCCGAAATTAGAGGAGGGAGCAGGAGATAGCGAGGTTTGCCATCGCCGACGGCGACGACAACCATCGTCGGAGCTCGCACGTGGTCGCGGGCGCGGTGAGGCCCCTACGTGAAATTGCGCTCGTGCGGGGTTGTCCGATCGGGCTCGCGCAAGGACCTCTTGCGTGCTTGCGCGAAGGGAGGGGGGGGGGAGGTCGCATGCGCTCGTGCCCGGGGGCTATTTTCATGGTCGCGCTGCTCTCCATGCGCGTTGATCCTTTTTCCTTGGCTTGCTTTGGTGTTAAAGCCCGTTTCTTTTGTAGGTGTCTAAAGGTAGTGTTCTGCAACGATCGATGCGCCTTCCGGCGTCCTTGACCTCTGCCCGCGTTGGCAGTTGGAGGAAGCGCTTTGGGATTTCAGAGCATATCGAGATCGTAATCCCGTCCCTATTGGAGCGCGTTCAACACCCTCTTGTGGGTCACTTTGTGATTACAGAGGGGTGCTTAAAGGCGGGCTTTTGGATTCCTCCCACTGAGGAGGTGATCATCGTACTTCGGTTCTGCGGCGTTCTGGTGACACAGTTTTCTCTATTGGGCCGACGAGGATCATGGGGTTGCTTTGCTTCTTTTAGGAGCACGACTCTCAGATGTCGGTCCGCCTCTTTTACAAATGGTGTGAGGTCTGTCCCAGTCCAAGCGACCGGGTCAAAGTTTGGAGCAATAAGAGGTGGCTATCGTTCGAGGACAAGATTGACTATCGCCATGGAGGGACGTTATATGGGTTTGCCAAGAACCAATGGGAGCTGCCCGAAACTTGGTGGAATCCTCCTGACCGCTGCCGCCATCTTACGGGGATGGAGCATGACTTTACTACTTCGTTACTGTGCTTTGAGGTTTCGAGCGAGCTGGGGGCTGTTCTTTATAAGATCAGCAACACATTCGTTGTCGAGAAGCGACTAGTTCTTGCAGGCCATTTTACGGATGTAGAGTGGAGCTGTGTCGTGCCACTAGAGCGAGGTAAAACGAGGAAGCTGGAAATTTCGCAGCAGCAGGGAGAAGGCGGGTCATCCTCTGTTGCCCCCGAGGTCATTATTGACGTTGTCGACGAATGTCCAGATGATCTGGTTGCTGATCTGCCGCCTGCGGAGACTAAGGATATACCAGAGATTCCCGAGATTGTGTCATCGTCTCAAGCAGCCTCTGAGCCGCCGTTGGAGACGAGGAGCGGAAATGTTCTGCTTACCATCGCTTCTCCGGAAGGTATGTTTGTTACCTCCAGTATTTTCCTTATTTTGTCTTGCGTTGTGCATGAGAGTAGTTTATTTTTCGTGTTTGCAACTTGATGAGGCTCTGGATATCGCGCTTTCGTGGAACGGTACCTACGTAACCAAAAAGGATGGTTTTCTTTCTTTGCGGGTGAAGCTGGTCACTTCTGAGGACTCACTGGCGCCAACCAGGAAGAAGGAGCACTTTTTGTCTAGTTAATGCGGAATCGCAGTTGTCCTCTTCTTAGCATGAGGTGGAGTTTCTTTGGACTAAGTTGAGCGCTGCAAACTCCGAGATCAAGGTTCTTTGTGGGAGGTTAGCTTCTGTTGACGTGACACTTGCAGAGGCGGCCCGCCGTACTGAAGCGGTTGATGATGCAATATGCCAGAAGGAGGGGGAGGCCGAGAAGCTGAAGGGAGAGAATGCTCAGTGATTTCTAAGAGGGAGGAGGTCAATGTCGTGAGTGCGGCTGCGATGATCGAGTAAAGAGCTTCCCACGAGTTCGGGGTGGAGTGTTCCCACATCACAGAAGAGGCGCACTCCAAGATGATGGAGATGGAGGTTGATCCACCCATAGAGGATGAGCGTGAAACTGCGTACTCCTTGAGCTTTGACAAGGAATTTCAAGCGGATCAGAGATTTCCGGAGTGCAATACCCTGGGCGTGGAGGATGCCTCAGACGATGATGCTGATATTCTCGTAGAGGGATGATCCCTGAGACTTCTTCTTCCCAAGTTTATTTTGATTTGTATGTTTTTGCGTTGTAGGCGTGCTTTCACACCGTTGCATGTTTTTGTTTTTTATGATGACGTAGCCCAAACGTTATCTTTTATTTGAGTGAAGACCTTTTTTGTTTTTGCATTTGTTTGCTTTGGTTTTGTTTTGACGTGCATATTCTTTTTGACAGAGTAGCTTGCTTGAATGTTTCCTGTTTACTCGCGTTTTCGGGAGAGTTATGGACCGCCGAGAGTTTGGAGGCGATGTGCCCCTGCTTACTCGTACCTTGAGTAGGGATGGAAGAAAACCTTTGTCAGTGCCTTTAGGAGAACTGGAGTTTGTCCATGCGGAGGGGGCGGAGAACCTTTGTTCGTTCGCGCCTTAGGAGGATCAGGTTCCGTGCGGGTGGAGGTGGGGAAGAACCTTCGTTCATTCGCGCCTCAGGAGAACCGTGGTTCGTCTGAGTGGAGGTGGCGAAGAACCTTCGTTCGTTCACGCCTCAGGAGAATCGGGGTTCGTCCGAGTGGAGGTGGCGAAGAACATTTGTTTGTTCGCGCCTCAGGATGACCGGGGTCCGTCCGGGTGGAGGTGCGAAGAACCTTTGTTCGTTTACGCCTCCGGAGAACATAAGTTCGTCCAAGTGGAGGTGCAAATGAACCATTGCCCATATTGCGTAGGACGTGCAAACAGACCTTTGTCCGTCTCGCCTAAGGTGCAGAAACACTTTCGCCGATCTTTGTTGAGGTGCAGAAAGTCTTCCGTCAATCTCACCTGGGAGGAGCAGAAAGGCTTTTCTGCTCAGCGTCCTTGATGAGATCATGGAGAGGTTTTCATGTTCATGGTCTACCTCAACATCTACAACAACAATAAGATGCAGCCTAAGATTCAGTCATCATCAGTGGAGGTCGCCTTGCCCTAATTTTTTTAATTTGAATTCTTGTAACCTAATATTTTTACCCCAATCAAAAAAACAAAAATGAAATTTAGTTTAACCAAAACACCTGCTGGTTCCGAATAGACTTTTATTAGAGTTTTAATTTCAATGTTAATAATTTACTGTGGTTTTGTTGATAGAATGATTCCGCATTATAACCTGTTTAAAGACAGAAGGGCATGATTTGCTGTTTTTTTAAACAATTTCTGATAATCATACTTTTAAGTTTTACCAAAGAGTAATGATATTCATTCACCCAACAAATTAAAATATAAATTTATTTGGCAGGTCTCTTTCCTTACTCATTTAATAATTACCAACACTTCCTCTCAAAATTAGCATACATATATATTTACACGCTGACCATTTCTTATTTTTGCTGAAAAGAAATATTCAAGTGCTCGTGAGTCCACCTTCACGACTTATTCCTCGAGACGGAAACAGGATAAGCAGTAAACATTAGGGGAAGTGCCGGCTTAGACCTCACTCAGACTTCCTTGTCCCTGGTCCTGACCAGGGTGCGCCTGCTGAAGGTAGCAAAGTCGTGCCACCTCCTGATCGCCTCGTGCGACACCTATCCTACCTGAGGTGACGAACTTCAGTGCCAACTGCCAAGTGCGGGATGGAGAGGATCAACTCGAAGAGTGCTTGGAGCGGACGCCCAAAAATCACGTTGTACGCTGAGTTAGAGTCAACTACTACAAATTAGATGTCCCGGGCTGCTTGCCGTAGGAACTCCCCTAAAGTAATGGGGAGGGTAATCGTTCCCCATACGGGCACGAGAGCCTTGTCAAAACCGCACTGTGGCCCGGTTGCCATTTCGAGCCACTCTCGAGGACAAAACAAATTTTTTATTTAGATGACAAATGTAGGGTGTATTGTCATATCTGGAACATAAAATGTGTACTGCTCATTATATATTATATATAAGGATTCTTTTGGTGGAACATCTAATTTTTATTACAAGTTTTCAACTTTTTAAATTTAATTTAATTTTTTTAATTAAAATTAAATAAAAACATCCTCTAAATTTCTATTTTGTATTTGGTGCAAATATATTTTTAAGTGGACTACAAAAGGAGAATGTCAAATAAAAAAAAACACTATTTGTTAAAACCTATCATACAATATAATAATGTATATAATATAAATCTAATAATACTAAACTTATCATACAATATAGTAATCATTTATACAGTATATATAAACTAATTTAAAGTTAGTGAAAGCATACTTTAGATGTACAAACTTCCACATTAATACAAAATCTTCCGTTTGGCGATAAAAATGAGCGGCGACAATTTAAATTAAGGCTCTGTTTGGCATAGTGGTGACAGTCGTAAACCCATGAGTTAAAACATCATTTGTTAAGGATTGCCTAACAAACATCTAACGTTTGAACGTAAAATTGGATGAAGTTCCTCAGATGGGCGTTACCAAATAACAATCTAACTCTCGTGTTTATGACCGCAACCACCGTGCCAAGCGGAGCCTAAGGCACCATTTTTGGCCCAAACTTTACTTTTCGAGTGGTCGATTTAAGCGTACTAATTAATGCGCGCACATGAATGGGTGCGGCGAAATTTTAGCCCGAAATGTCATTGCGGAGAAATGACATTCCCGAAAGCTGGTATCAAAGCATTACCTTGCATATCAACCACCAGAGCTCCCAGAGCGTTAAACAAAGCCTTAGGGTCTATTTGACACAGCGACGACATTTGAGCGAAACTGCAATAGCGAACAAAGCAGTTTTGCATTTTTCACCATGGCCAGCAATTGCGAGTATCAGGGACAGTATTTGTGTTTTCGATCCAACCATGAAAGAGCTCACAAACTCATTTCTCTGCAGAGGCTGCTAGTATCAGGAACAATCCCGCCATTTGTGGCTTCTGAGAATGCCGTCTCCAACGAAATTCCTCAATAAGCTTGCCGGATCTTTCGCTCCTCCATGCCGCAACAACTTCGTTCTGATCACGGTTCCAGTGCTGAGAGACAAGGGATCGTCGTGGCAAACTTTCTCCCAGATCGTGGCGGCGAAACATTTTGCATATAGATAATTGTAGTAACCTACGCAAATCATAAGCAAAACAGAATTAATCAAAGCTATTAAGATGTCAATGCTATTGAAAAGGGAGATAGAAGGCTTCATTTGTGATTGACGGCGACTTATATCAATGACATTGTCAATCGTCACCAAATTGTCCGACATCAAGATAAGCACAAAAATGTCAATATAACAAACTAAATTTGTCATCCTCTTCTGGAGTCATCCCACGGCGTGCTGCAAGGTAAACTCTGCATTGATTGTCATAGTCATAGTCGTATCGTAAGGGTAGGGCTCGATCTCTACGACCAGGTGTGGGTGGTGGCCAAGGTGCATTGGGAGGGCGGTGATTCCTCCCTGGGTCCTGCCGATACTCATAACCACGATGAAAATTCCCTCTCGCGGGAGGGGAGGGGGTGGTCTCGGCGAGGAATGTCTTTACAACATCTCTCCGGAGGGGGTGTAGCATCTCGGGATCCTCGGGAGGCTCCTCTTCAGGGGGAGAAGTCACTCGATCTCTAGGGGACTCTAACTGATCGACCTTTGTGCTAACCCTAGCGATGTCGCCCCTAAGGGCGTCAAACTGACCCCAATGCGATCAAATTCATCGAGAACAAGTTTTTGAAATTCAGCGGACGTTTTGTCCGATTGTGAACTGACAACCCTATCGTCAGTGAGATTAGGGTTTGACATGAATTGACAATAATCCCTACCACTACGTACATGCAGGTGACCCTAACCTAGGGTGTTTCTGATACCAATTTGACGCAGGAGCAGGTCGACTCGTGCTGAAATCACTAAATGTGATCCTAAATGCAATGTGTTATGATGCAAATACAATAGGGGTTCACGATAAAATTAACAACAGTAATTAACTACTATAAAGCCAACAAAGACACATACATTCACAAATTTAATTAAAGAGAGCGAGCGATATTCAACAAATAATTAAGGTGCAAATACTTTTAAGCGTGCACGGAATGAACCTTACAAATTACACAACAATCGATACTCATAACTACTGAAATAAACATTCACAAAAAATACTGTGCCAAGTACAAAGGATAGAAAATAATAACTCCAAACACGACTTACAAATGCATGCGGTGGTGGGAGTGGAGAATGGTGATGATGATCCAATGGCGAGTGACACCGTCAAGGGGTGTAAGTGGCTGGACAACAATAAGGAGAGGCTCAGAAAGGGTATTGTGGAAAGTTAGTGGACGGTTTGGGTCGTAAGAGGGCTAAGGAGGATGGACGGGTTTAGTCGGGTAATGGTAGGACTGTAGAACGTGTAATAGGGTGGGGAGAAAGGCAGGTAGCAGCTAGGTACTGGGGAAGGGTCGAGGTTGGGATTTGGCAACGGGTACGGGAGATAGGGGGCTTCAGAAAGGAGTGAGGCGGTGGGATTCTACGGGAAAAGTAGGGATCTGGAGGTTTTAGGGCAGTGGGGGCGGGCAGGCATGATCATGAGTGAGGTAGGGAGGATTGACAGGAATAACGACAGTGGTAAGAGGCGAGAATACCTGGAGTCGCACAAAGAGGAGTCGCTCGGCATCCTAATCGGATGGCTCACAACAATGAAGCCGATTAGACGCCAAATATAACTAAATAAAATAAAATAAAACATCAAATGGACTCGAAACAACCGTCCGGGTGTATCCGCGGGCTCAGATTACCCAAAAGGGTAGTGGTTCACCGCCTCCTGCGAGAATAGACTCGAATGGGCCAATTAACTCCATCAAAGCCTCTAGATAAACCCTTAAATAAACTTATAGATTAACCTCAAAATAAACCCTTACATAAACCCCTAGATAAAAGCTTAGATAAATTCCTAAATAAACCCCCAAACAAACTCCTAGATAAACCCTAAGATAAATGCCAATGTAAATCACTATAAAAACACATAAATATACTTCTAACGAAATATTTAGATAAACACCTAGAAAAGTCCCTAGATAAATTTATTGATAATATAAAAGTTACTAAAAAAATGATAAACCTTTAAACAAACACCTAGATAAATCTACAGATAAAACCTTAGATAAATAACTACATAAATCTGTAGGTAAACTCCTAGATAACCTTGAGATAAACCTTTTGATAAATCACTAGGTAAACACCTAAAGAAACCCATAAGACAACCCTAAAATAAGCCCCAAGTAAAACCAGTTGATAAACTCAAAGACAAACTCCTAGACAACTCTTAGATAAATACATAGATAAACCCATAAAAAAACCCTTAATCAACCCAAGATAAATCACTAACTAAACTCTTAAAAAAACCCCAAAAAAATCCTTAGATAAACTCCTAGATAAATACATAAATAAACTCATAAATAAATATATAGATAAACCACTTATTAAGCCTTGAGATTAAATCATATATAAAAAGCTAAATAAATCCATAGATAAAACCCTTGAGAAACTCCTATATAAATACATAGACAAACCTCAAGACATACCTCCAAACAAATCCTTAGATAAACCTATATAAAATCCCTTGATAAATCTTAAGAAACCATATTGAAACCCTCAAATAAACCCAGAGATCAATCATTATATTAACATATAGAAAAATTACTTGATAAACCCTTAAATAAATCATTGATAAATTCCAAAATAAACTCATGCATAAACATGGATACAAACACAAATAAAATAGTGGACAAATTCAGAGAAAAACTATTAAAGAAACTCATAGATAAACTTCTAGATAAACTCATAGATAAACCCCTCAATTTACCTCTAAATAAACCCCAAGAGAAAAATAAACCCGTAAATAAACTCATATATGAACACCCAAATAAATCCATAGATAAATCCTAGATAAATACTGAGATAAACACTTAAATAAGCCTATAAATAAATAAATAAACCTCTAGATTAATCTCTAAATAAACCCGAATAAGCTTCTACATAAATCCTTAAATCCTAAAATAAACTTCTAGATAAATCTCTATATAAACTATCAGATAAGCACTAAGATAAATACCTATATAAACCCCTAGATAAAAACTTAGATATTCCTCTACTAAATCTTTAGATAAATTTCAAGATAAACACATAGCTAAACTCCAAAATAAATAAGTGGATAAAGCCTTGGATTTTTTTAGATAAACCTCAAGATAAACACCTTAATAAGTTCCTATATTAACCCTAAGATAAATCTCTAAATAAACCCAAATATAAAATTTAAGGATAAAACCCAAGACAAACCATTAAATAAAACCCTAAATAAACTTTTAGGCAAGCCCCTAGATAAACCTTTAGATAAAATCATAGATAAATTACTACCAGATAAACATCTACATAAACTCATAGATAAATTACTACATAAAGCTCTTGATTAACCCCTAGATAAATTACTACGACATCGCTATGAACGCAGTTCCAGTGCTGAGAAACAAGGGATCGTCGCGACAAACTTTCTCCAAGATTGTGGCGGCAAAACCTTTTGGATATGGATAACTGTATTAACCTACGCAAATCAAAAGCGAACGGAATTAATAAACGCTATTAAGATGTCTATGTTATTGAAAAGAGAGGTAAAAGGCTTAATGTGTGATTGTCGGCGACTTATATCAATGACATTGTCAATCACCAACAAATTTGTCTGACACCAAGATACACACAAAAATGTCAATATCATAAAAAGTGCATTGCTATATACAAGCTACATTTGTCATCCTCTTCTGGAGTCATCCCACGACGTAGCGCATGGTAGTCACCATACTGATTGTCGTAGGCATATCATAGTCATAGTCGTATCGTGCGGATAGGGCTTCATCTCTACGACCAGGTGGGGGGGGGATGAGGTGCATTGGTAGGGCGATGATTCTTCCCTGGGTCCTGCCGATACTCATAACCACGATGGAAATTGCCTCTCGCAGGAGGAGGGGGGTCTCGGCGAGGAATGTCTTTACCACATCTCTCCGGAGGGGGTGCAGGATCTCGCCATTTTGCCCTATCTTTTGTCATGATCTCACAAATGCCTAAGTACATCATGTCTTTCCTTATAGTTTCATTCAAAGTCTTTATTGGTCTACCCCTCCCTCGTTTAACTTGCCTAGTGACTAGACTTTCACAACGCCTAATAGGTGCCTCTAATGGTCTCCTTTGTACATGTCTAAACCATCTTAGTCAAGCCTCTCACATCTTATCTGTAATTGGTGCTACTCCTGTCTTATCCATGATACAATCATTCCTAATTTTATCCAGTCGCGTGTCTACACATCACCTAAGTATTCTCATCTCCGCAACTCCCATTTTTTGCTCATGAGTCAACTATATTGCGAAATAAAATTGAATATTATCTACGATAAAATATTATAAACAAATAAAAATGCTACATTGTAAAATATATTTAATAACATACAATAATTTTATTTTGATAACTATAAGTTTATTGCAAATAAATAAGATTAAAAAGTTAAAAATCTTTAATTGATTATAAGTCTTCTCAAACTTAAAAATTTATACTAAAAACAGGCAAACAATCAACTAATAAATGTATTAAATTGTTTCATAATTTTTGTAATATAAAATTTAAAAAATGCGAAACAATTATACAAAATGGGTTGTAAGAATAAAATATAAAAAAATTGAAACATATACTGCTAGTCAGTTAATATAATATAAAAAAATAGGGGGCGACATATTTAAATGTCGTGTCGGTCGATATATCGGAAAAAATCGGACATGTCAGTCTATATTTTATAAAAAGACAATCTATTTTTAAAAAAACATATTGTTTTGCCTTAAAAATGACATATCGGGAGACATGTCGGACATGCCGGGAGTCCCAACATATCGGAGGACATTTAAAACAATGATAGACTCGAACATGCCAATGAACTCCATCAAAGCCTCCAGATAAACCCTTAAATAAACTTATAGATTAACCTTGTAATAAACCCTTACATAAACTCCTAGATAAAAGCTTAGATAAATTCCTAAATAAACCCTTAGACAAATTTTTAGAGAAACCATAAGATAAATCCCTGTAAATCACTATAAAAATACACAAATATATTTCTAACGAAATCTTTAGATAAACATCTAGATAAGTTCCTAGATAAATTTATTGATAAACATTTATAGAAGTAACTAGATAAATCCATAAATTAAACCCAAGACAAACCCTAAATATACCCTTAAATGAATTCATGGATGAACCTTTAAACAAACACCTAGATAAATCTATAGATAAAACCATAGATAAATAACAACACAGATCGTTAGGTAAACCCCTAGGTAAACTCCTAGATAACTTTGAGATAAACCTTTTGATAAACCACTAGATCTACACCTAACCTTTTGATAAACAACTAGATCAACACCTAAAGAAACCCTTAAGATAGCCCTAAAATAAACCCCAAGTCAAACCAGTTGATAAACTGGTGGAGTAGAAGCTCTGTGTTATTGTACTGAAGGAGCCGGAGGAGAGGGTATCTTGACTTGCTAAACAGAGGAGGTAGGCCCCCCCTCAATTGCTGCACCAGAAGTGCCCGTAACATGATAAAGAGAGGGAGATGGAGTGCTTTCCTCAGAGGCAAAAACAGGATGCTCTTGAGCTTTAACAACTTGTACTGGGTTTTGCAGCTTCAACTCCCATCTCTGGATGGAGGAAATGGAGACTTTCTTCAAGTGATGGAGAATGATGCCTTTGGACAGATCAAACACTTGTGGATTAATTTTGTGCAACATCAAAGAAATTATCCTTGCATAGCTTGGAGCCTTAATGCTCTCCCTTATCTTATCCAAAATCATCATTCCAAATTGGAATTTCTTCCTGGCAATGATGACTGTCATCATGTAGAACATATCATTTGAAATGAAACTGATTGAGGCAGATTTGCACAGAAGAATTTTTCCTAGAATGTCCACTAGAAGTTTTCTCTCTGTATTAAGGTCTGGTCGACGAATGCTCCTGGCATCCACATCTATTTCACAGAAATTACAGGCCCTGACATAATCTTCATGATCGACTTCATCCTCTTCATCAATTATCGGCATTTTCAGAAGTTGTGAAACAATAGTCTTGGTTAGTTTGATCTTGATACCCTTAACTTTGGACTTGAGAATTTTACCATTCCTCTTGACCTTGATGTTCATGAAGAATTCTTCAACTTCTTAGAAATAAAATTCTGCAAGGTTCCTGGAGAACAAAACTTAGACCTGCTGTCTCGAGAAGGATTAGAAGATTCCTAAAGTCGTCTGAGAGCTCTGAGATTCCGGCAATCACTAACTCAATGCCCACACCTATCTTCAACGTTGGAGCCATTGTCTTCACTGAACGTCGAGAGAATGATCGGAAATGAAGAAGACGGTGGCATGCTCTGTAGAAGCTGCGGAAGGCGAAGAGTCTTTCGAGAGAATATGATTGAACTCGAGTAGATTTTGAAATCCGAAAATTTCTATTTATATAACCCTAGTAATGATAATTAGGAGTCTAATGATGCTAAATTATACCTTAGTTAGAGGCGGAAGAGACGCGGATTTCGAAATTGAAAAATTCGAAAAGGAATGAAAAATGTCGGGTTATTTCTCGAATGGAACTTTAGTACTCGAGTAGTGGAATGGAAGTACTCGAGAAGTAATATGACGGTACTCGATTAGTCTAAGTCTGCTTCTCGAGATAAAGTGTAGTTCTCGAGTGACTAACTTAGTTCTCGAGAAGTCAGTCATGTACTCGAGTGGTCAAGTTATAGTTCTCGAGTAGTCATTCTTTAACACGAGAAATGAAGTCCACTTAGAGAAATTTTTAACCTTTTTGATTGAGCCTTGATTTCTGAACTTTGAGAAGGTCCCATTTTGTCTATCCTTTAATGTTGAGCATACCAAGCTCAGTTTTGAAGAAACTGAACTTGGTCTCATCCAGCGGCTTCGTGAAAATATCTACAATTTGCTTGTCTGTTGGAATATACTGCAGATCTATGTCCCCATGCTCCACATGCTCCCAGATGAAATGATATCTCAGCTCTATGTGCTTTGTCCGGCTGCGAGAGACTAGGTTGTTTGCTATTGTTATTGCGCTGGAGGAGTCGCAAAACAAAGGGATGTCTTTGACCTTCATGTTGCAGTCTTCCAACTGATTCTTTAGCCAAAGCAATTGTGCACAACAACTGCCGGCAGAAATATATTCTGACTCGGCCATTGAGATTGCGACACAATTTTGCTTTTTGCTACTCCGGGAGATGAGCCTTCTTCCTAGGAATTAGCAAGTCCCAGAAGTGCTCTTCCGGTCATCTTTACTACCTGCAAAATCTGCATCTGAAAAACCAATTAGTTCGCTATCATTACTTCTTGGATACCATAAGCCAAGATTTGGTGTACCTTTAAGGTATCTCAAAATCTGCCATGCAGTAGCATAGTGAGATTCCTTACAGTTTACTTGGAATCTTAGCACAAACACATGTAGAGAACATTATGTTTGATCTACTGGCAATAAGGTAGAGCAAGGATCCAACTATGATTTTGTACTTAGTTTCATCAAAAGGTTTCCCTTTCTCATCCTTGTCTAGAGACACAACTGAACCCATTGGAGTCCTCATAGAGGCTGCATTCTCCATTCCGAATTTCTTATTCAACTACTTGGTGAACTTAGTCTGTGAGATGAAAATTCCATCTTCAGATTATTTCACCTAAAGTCCTAAGAAATACTTCCGCTCTCCCATACTGCTCATTTCAAACTTCCCTTGCATAAGTTTTGAAAAATTCTTGCAGAGGTTGTCGTCAGTAGAGCCAAAAATAATGTCGTCGACATAGATTTGCACTAGCAAAATCTTGTCTTTTATTTCCCTAAGAAATAATGTCTTATCTATCTTCCCCTTGTGAACTTGTTCTCAATAAGAAAGTTAGATAACGTCTCATACCAATCTCGAGGAGCTTGTTTCAGACTATATAAAGCTTTTGATAAAAGATAAACATAATTAGGAAAGTTAGGATCAACGAAACCTGGGGGTTGTTCCACATACACTTCTTCCTTTATGTCACCATTAAGGAAGGCGGACTTCACGTCCATCTGATAGACAATGAATCCCTTAAGTGCAGCATACGCTAGGAACAACCTGATGGCTTCCAGCCTAGCCACTGGAGCATAAGTTTGGTCGAAGTCGATTCCTTCTTCTTGCCTATATCCTTTGGCGACGAGTCTGGATTTGTTCTTTATGATCGTTCCATCCTCGTCCATCTTGTTCCTGTAGACCCACTTCGTTCTAATGACGTTCTTGCCTTTAGGTATTGGAACAAGTGTCTATACTTTGTAGTGCTTGAACTGATTTAACTCTTCTTCCATGGCCATAATCCATGATGCATCCGAGTTTGCTTCCTCAAACTTCTTTGGTTCAACCTGCAAGAGAAAGCTCAAATATAGATTTTCATTAGTAGACCCTCTACGAGTTCTAACACCATCCCGGGGATCTCCAATGATTTGGTCCATAAGGTGGTCCTTCAGATGTTTGTGCTCTAGAGTACTTGCATCTAGAGCTTCTTCAATCACAGGAGTGACTTCATCAACTTGAATGATTTCTTCATCTTGATCATCTACCTCTCCAACATGAGTTGGAGTGGTGATCTTGATGAACTTTTCACCTTTATGTTCATTTGGTTCATCCAAGCTAATTTCTTTCAACTTTGTACTTGCATCTTCAATGAACACATTAGAAGAGTTTCCTTGTAGCAAGCTCGTCTCATCAAATACAACATGTATTGATTCTTCTACAACCAGAGTTTTTCTATTGAATATCCTGTATGTCTTACTATGGCTACTATATCCTACAAAAATACCTTTAAAACTCTTTTCGCTAAACTTAATTGTATGATACTTGCCATTGTTAAGCACAGAGCATTTGCAACCAAAGATTCTAAAATATGAGACAATCAGTTTTCTGCCCTTTAGAAGTTCGTAAGGTGTTTTATCATGGTTCTTATTTATGAGCGCTCGATTTTGCACGTGGCATGCAGTGTTGACGGCTTCATCCCAGAAGTATTCCGGAAGTGTGGCATCACTCAACATAGTCCTGCAGGCCTCTATGAGTGTTCTATTCCTTCTTTTAGCCACTCCGTTCTATTGAGGAGTACAAGGAGAGGAAAACTAATGAAAGATACCCAAGCTTTCCCAGAATTCTATCATGGCCCCAGACTTGAACTCTGTTCCATTATCATTTCTGATTTTGACTAAAAAATAGTTGTATTCATTCTGGACCTGCCTGACAAAATTAGTAAAGTTGTCGAAGGTATCTGACTTGTGTTTCAGAAAGAACACTCATGCAAAGCGCGAGTAATCATCAACAATAACCAACGTATAATCCTTACCTCCCAAACTTATAACTTACAGTGGACCGAATAAGTCTATATGAAGTAGATGTAGACATCTATTAGAGTCTTTGCCAATAATGCTTTTAAAGGTAGCCCTTATTTGCTTGCTTTTTACGCATGCATGATAAGGTTTGTCTTTGACGTACTTGACATTTGGGGCATCACGTACCAAGTTCAGTGAAAATAATTTATTAATGGTTTTGAAATTAATATGTGCTAGTCTCTTGAGCCATTGGTCACCAAGAGACACACTATTTTTTGCTAAAAAAGCACACTGGTGTAGAAGAGTCTATACAGATGAAATTTAAACAAAATATATTTCTGCTTCGAGTGCCTGATAGAATTGTTTCCATATTTTAAACAGACTTTATCAAGCACTTGTCAGCATGAAATTCAACAATGTATCCTTTATCGCAGAGCTGACTTATGCTAATGAGATTGTGTTCCAATCCTTCAACATAAGCCACATCTGAGAGGATACGCTACCCTCAGTGATCATACCATAGCCTTTAGTGATTCCTCGGTCTGAACCTCCAAAGATGACCTTTGGTCTATTCAAGACTGGAGAGTAGTTCTAAAGTAGGCTTCTTGTCCTGGTCATGTGCCGAGAGCATCCACTGTCTAAATACCAGATCGACATTTTGGTGGCCTTTGGACATACCTGCAATCATAATCAGTTTGCCTTAAGAACCCAAACACATTTGGGTCCTTGGTCTCGTGTTAGAACACTCCCCCTATGAGGATTAGCATTATGAGTGGTCTTTCTCATATTGCCAACTCGAGGAGTTGCAAAATTTCTAGAGTTAAACCAGCAATCGACGGCAAAGTGACCAATTCTGCCACAGCACCAACATTCAAACCTATTGTATCTCTGCCTTATGTTCCCCTGTTTGACCTTCGTAGATAGAAGTCTAGCAGGGGCAGCATTCTTGGAGGAAGAAGCTTCATGGTGATGACAGTCACATGATTTCTTCTCATTCAGTGGCTTTTCCACATTGGGCTTTACTTTTGGTGCTTTCTTGAAGTTATGACCATGATTATAAAGGCTATAGCTCTGAAGAATGACTTCTTTATAACGTGCCTTAAAGACACTCTCACCAAAGTTTCTGGGGTGAGTCCATCCTTGATAACGGGACTTTGGCTCTACATAAGTAGGCCTAGTCAAGTGACCATAGGACGAGTCAAGATCAAACTCATTAGTTGGAAATATGAATTTCATGAAAGAGGTCTGATCTTATGGGGCCTTCTCCTTTTCTTTGGTCAAGGCCTTCTTGGCGGCCTTATTCTTTTTTGAGCCTTATTCCTCATAGAAGATTTACTAAGAGCTTCTACATGGCCTAGCCCAGCACCCTTGGCCTTAGCTGAGAATTCAGCAATGAGAGGAAGGACAGTCTTAGGCTTTGAGAAACTTTCAATAAGTTTCTTTTCAGCAGCAAGTTGTTCTTCCAACTCTTTGATGATTTTTTCCTTTAAGTCAAGGTGCTCTAGAGCCTTATTATATTCTTCAATAGCAGTATTGAAGTCCTCTTTGAGTGAGTCAGTCTTAGCGACTTCCTCTCTCAAGGTGCTCTCTTTAGCTTTTAGAGACTCTATCTCTTTAGCTTGAGTTTTCACGTCTCGTGGACATTTATCGTAAGCCTTGATTAACTCCTTGTACTGGGCCATGAGCTCAGACTCATCGTCAGACGAGCTATCCTCATTATCATGCTCAAAAGCTTCAGATTCTGAAATAGGTGTATGATAGTTTACCTCCCCAGTAAACTGGGGCTCTTCTTCTTCGTCAGTGTGAGCCATCACCCCAAAGTAGGCCTCCTCTTCTTCACTTGACTCAGTTTAGTCAGTGTCACTGAGGGTTTTTCCCTTCTTGGCTATTAGGCTCTTCTCTGTCCTCTTCTTATTGTATGGAACTTCTTTTCTTCTCTCTTTCTGCCCTTCTTTTTCTTGTGGGGGCAATCAACAATGACATGACCTAGCTTGTTGCAATAATAACAAACTATGTCAGTCGAAATATGTTTGTTCGGTTTAGAATTATACTTATCATGGCCGCTTGATCCTTTTCTCTATCAATCACTATCATGTCGTGATCTTCTGTAGGAGGCATCCTTGCCTTTCCATTACTTCTTTTTATTCAAGAATTTCTTGAACTGTCTTGAGAGCAGTGAGAACTCTCCTTCAGATAGCTCTGAGCCTAAAGTGCTTGGCTCAGATGACTCCTCTTCACTTTCTTCTGGAGCAGGTGCAGGTGAAGCAGCTTTGTGCTTCCTTGAACTGTCTGCCTTCAAAGCAACAGACTTTTCCTTGGAAGAGAATCGACTTTTATCTTCTTCAGCTTTTCTGGAATTGATCTGAAGTTCATAAGACATCAACTTGCCAAAGAGGTTCTGAGGATCTGTCTCAGCTAACTTGACAAATTCCCGGATGGCACAAACTTTGTTGTCCCATTCCTTTGTGAGAGACCTCAGAAACTTGTCATTGAGCTCTCCATTTGTGAAGACCCGACCATATACTCTTAGGTCGTTAACTATCTTGAAGAAATTCTCAAAAGTATCAGCAATGGTTTCCTTGTGTCCTTGTCGGAAGGCTTCGTATTTCTGATTCAAAAGGGATCTTCTCTCATCCCTGACTTCTTCTGTGCCTTCCATCAAAGTGACGAGGGACTACGACATCTCCTTAGCATACTGGTAGTGGATCAAGTTCTATAGTATGGAGTCATCGACTGCACTTGCTATTATATTCTTGGCCTTCTTGTCTAAAGACATAAGTGCAATCTCGCCTTTGTCTAGATCCATCAATTTCTTTGGAACTTTCTTTGTTGGGTCTATTGTGGAGACGGTCATGGGAACGTAAGGACCTTCTTCAACGATCATGAAGATCCTAAGATTCACAGCTTCCATGAAAAATCTGATTCTTTCTTTCCATAAGGGAAAGTTATTCTTGATGTACAATGGAAGCTTGACAAAATCATTAGCCTTGTACATGCTTGGAAAATCTCAGAAGATTACTAGAGATGGATCTGATCAAGGTTTTAACCTTTTAGTGATCAACCTCCCCCTCTGATACCAATTGAGAGTGAACAATTGTCTACCTAAATCACCTAGAGGGGGGTGAATAGGTGAGTTGCGCGTCTTTTTGTGGAATAAAAATTTAGAGATCGAAGCACACAATTATCAACCAAGCATTTACAGATGACAAAAGATTTATAGTGGTTCCCAAACTTTGGGTACATCCACTTTCCCTCACCGATCTAGCAAACCACTATACTCGGCTACTCCACTATCTTGGATTGAAAACCAATCCTACACCTCGGAACAAAGTTCCTACAATCTCGATCCAAAACGGATCTACACTCGAAAGGTAAAAATATCCTACAACTCGGAGAACAAATCTCCTACACATGGAGAATAATCTCCTACAAGATTTAAGAAAAGATTTGTAGAAATACAAACAAAAAGTTCTTCTCAGATCTGAAAATCTCTCTAGGTCTTCCTTCTTGAATTTGCGGCTCTGTCAGAATATGTAGAAGAAGACTTGGATCGATCTTGTTCTGAGAATCTTCTGACTCACACGATCAAGGAGTAGAATGAGAATTAGTAATCCCTTGATCTGTAAATCTTTGGATAGAAAGTCCCCCTGAAGATCTTGAAATAGAGAGCGGCGACTTTCTGTAGACAATGAAGAAGTTGTCGGCCGATCCAGAACTTAAATTATACTTGCTTAGGGTTTGTCAGGAAGATATGACATTTTATAAGATCTCTTTAATGGTAATAATCGTCATTAATGAGGGTCACGTGGGCCAATCATGTCACAACATTCAAAAATTAGATCTGACAAGGCCTTAGCTGAGAATTCAGCAACGAGAGGAAGGACAGTCTTAGGCTAAGACTTGCTCTCGAGTGGCTGGCTCTGACTACTCGAGAAGAGCTAATTCTGGAAAATCTGAATCGGTGAAGTAAATCACTCGAGTAGTTCATGGATCACTCGAGTGCTATACTTACTTCTCGAGAGGTAAACAGAATTTCTCAAGAGGTAGACAGAAGTTCTCGAGAGGTAGATAGAATTTTAGACAAGAATTAGATCACTCGAGTGCTGAAGCTGAACTACTCGAGTAATAGACAAACTACTCGAGTAAAAATAAATTTCACTCGAGTGGTTTATTAACTTCTCGAGAGCTGATTTCTGTCACTCGATATAATCTTCTAAACTACTTGAGTACTCAGCTAGACTACTCGAGTACTTGACTTAGAAAATCTTTTGAGACAAAAATAACATCACTCGAGAAGGAGAGCTTACCTACTCGAGTACTGGACTTCGTTTCTCGAGTGCAAGATAATATCTACTCGAGAACCACTTCCATAGTCGAGATGTATACTGGATCTTCTCAAGTGCTGTTAAGTCTTCTACTCGAGTATAAAAAGGACTACTCAAGTATAATACTTAGAATTTTCTCAACTTAATTGATTTTGACTTCTTCAACCCAAGCATCATCCAATCTTCAACCATTAGTCCATGTGATTGGATATGAAGTGTATCCCAGTAGAGAGGCTACAATGAGTCAACACCTTGGATCACACAATGAAGAATTACATTGTATGGTCCTGTGTTTGATGACCCACTGTAGACTGATATTGGTCTATACTTAGCAATGAATCCTACAAACACATATCTAGAATAGAGATCATATACAAACTAATTCATCTTAGTTCAAGGGTGACTTCATGCAAATCCAGGTGATTGTGGATATAATACCCAACAACAAATATACTAATCACTCACAGATCCTGAGGCTGGTGCTCCTTTGCTATACTAGCCCACCTCCATGTGCACCGTACTCCGCTGGTGCTTCATCTCCTGCTGCAGCTCCCTGTCTCCCATCCAAAGCCCCTGAAATGTTTGTTCCATCGACCGTTAGTCAAAAAGACTAAGCCTGATTTTCCCCACCATCCTATAGTGTCTCCTAGACACCGTATGAGAGGAATGATAGGAAAGCTATGATGGTGGAGAGTAAACAAGAACATGTGACGGTGGACCTAATCTAATAGTCATATTGTAATATTCATAGTACTATAAAAGGAAATGCAAGCTAGCAATTATATAATAAATAAGCAGCAAAGAGTAGAAAGCAAAGTGCATCACAAAGAAAAGTAACAGATATCCACAAGAAAAGTAAACATAGCTTATAAGCATGCCCACACAAGCTTATAGACTATGGGGTCATTTTGCAAGGCCTAAAGTATAAAAAGTCTCATACCAATTTATACATTAGGGGTAAGGGTTGAAGTATGATGATGACATGATATGCTATGTTATGTGTGTTTAAAGATATGTTCATGTAAGTGCAACACACACATGACTATATACATACAGTCCTTTAGTTCCCCAGTTTTGGAAGCTAGATTCACTCATAGGAGACTTTGTAGTGGCCAACAGAGACAGTGGGTTTGGCCACCCCACTCCTAGGCGTGTATCCACTCTACCAGGCCTAGCCCTTACGTATGCCTCTGAAGGACACACCAGAGTAACCACGTACTAATGCTGACAAACCCGTCAGTCTTTTCCTTGGATAAGTATAAACCACACCCGCCAAGTCATTGTATCGATTCCAGTGTGAATCATCGGCAAATACCGAAGACCCACCACCTTATGCACATGCAACCATGAATTCCTGAGCCATCAGCTCCTCGGATTAACCTGTCAGTTACAAATACCTTCCGAGCCTTCGTCTCACCGGGCTAACTTGCCCATTTACACAACAACCGAGCCTACCGCTTGGATAACCCAACCAAGATAATCTCCCGAGTGATCGGGGTGAGTGAAGGTGAAGCCCTAGTTTTTACTAATTACTCTTTAACATTCTAGTCTTACGGTTTAAGGTTAACCTTAGACTGCCCAGGGCATTCCCTGTGAAGGGCTTTTAAGGGCATTAGGAACTATGATGGGCTGAAGCTCAGAGCTCCCTTTCGCAAGGTACTTATTATTGTTGGTATCTACCTATGTCCTGACTCTACTGATCTTATACTTGATCTACTCCTAAGTGTATTTAGACTTTATCCAAGGGAGAGACGATCCATCATCTGTCCCGAACACGACATTAACTTAGCCAAGCAGGCTCTCACAACCTGACTTCTTTTGGTAACCCTATATATTCCAACCAGACCAAATACACCAACTACCCTTTCCCATACAAGTTTCACATACTTGCCTACTTTTATAACTTCTACTATGTGTAGACCAAATATCCTACATGATGTGTATGAATGGTGAACCTTTCAAATATTTATCCAAATGATCTAAGATTATTATTGTGGGTCCATCATGATGTTATAGGAATAAATCCAGAAGATTATGATTTTCCTACTTTATTGAGTATTTATTATAATTTCTACACAATTAGGTCTCATGAGCCTTTGAACACCAAGTGCACTTTCCTGACTAAGGCTCTGTTTGGCGGGACTTATTTTCAATGGTCAAGCGGTTATGACAGCTTGAACCAGACCTTATTTAAGGCCTCGTTCATGCGTCGTAACCGCTTGACCGGTGAAAATAAGTCCCCCTAAATGGAGCTTAAGTACGGCCTTAAAAAATTATGATAAGTGTATAACCTCAAAATAACATTATGTACTGAAATTCACAATTTCCTAAAGAAAGTTCAACCACCAAACTAATTATTGATTAAATAACCTCATTAATATGAAAAAGCAGGAAATAATAGAAATACTCATTAAAAAATTATAGAAAAATTATTAGATGTGGAGAGTGACCAGAAAATTCTACTGACCATAAATCATAATTTTATAAGCATGTTTGGTCACTCAAATAAATAATTTAACAATATTCTACAAAAGGCACTTTGTGAAGTAACATATATAAAAAGACTTCCAATAATTATGAGAAAATTACTAGGTGATAATTATGACCAGAAAAGACTACTGACCAAGAATTATAATTTTCCAAATCCATTTGGTCCCATAAATGAATTATAGTAAAATATTCAACAAATGGGCACTTACGAAGGAACCTATATGAAAAGTCTGCCAATATTTGTATAAAAATTCATAGAGTAGTATTGTGTCTTAAAATGTTCTCGAACTAAGTTTCATCATTTTCCAGCAAGCAAATAACCTTAAAATAATTATCTTGTAATTAAATCAAAATTAGTGTTTATGAATGAAGTACCATGATTACTAATCCAATATCATAATAAAAATTTTTGGGAACAATATCATCTAATCAAGTTTACTGCCTAAGTTTCACGAGTATCCAAATTCATTTGAGCATGTAATTAAATATTAGACCAAAGTGCCTTAAACTATCCATATCTATTTCAAGAGGGTATATATTCCTAAAAATTTTACAACCACTTTTCTAGAGCTTATTTTTACCCTAAGAACTCACCAACCAAGTTCCAAGACCATCCAAGGACATATAGTCACATGTCCTTCATTAGGCCCCAAACTTTAACTCTAAGGCATATACTAGTCCTTGGGCATCTCCACTCCAAACCACTCAAAATTTCTTGAGGGGGTGCTTTAGTGGACTTTGAAGCAGTGGCCAAAGTTTCAACCCTTTTGGATGAGGATTGGCCACATCAACCCATCAATTTTACTCTTGCCCTAATTTACCCCTAAGGGCTACAACTTTTAAATTAATCATTTTATCAGTAGGTTGCCCTAAGTATTTTTAATATTTAATTCAAAACTCTGCAAATAGTGTGATAGAATGAAATAATAATAATATTAATCCTATTAATATAACAACGCGACACGAATCTTGGTGCAACATTCGACGACATCCTATTGCCTTCCCTAGTGCGCCAACAACCCAGATTAACCTATACTGGGCCATTTTGGCTTGCGAATTCCCGTCCACCCGCGCCTCCTCCCGGCCGGCCACCGCCACCACACCTTTGTTGAGGTGGTGGTTGGCGATTCAAGGTGGTTGGTCGGTCGGAGGTGGCCGGAATAGTTAAATGTGCATGGTGGAAGAAGCTTGAAAATCATGCTCTTGTCCAGCTTGATCTAGGGCCAATTGGACCCGAATCTTGCAGCCAACCGAATTGGATCTATCCACTGGAGAAAGAGAGAGACGGGACCTTCTGGGAGGGTTGGAGCCTAGCCGATCGTTGGGTTGCCATTGACGGTGGTGGCGCCGCTTATTGCACTTCCTCCTCCTATACAGAGCCTTAGATTTCTTCAGGGAAAGAGTGTAACCGTTTGCTCTCGAACTAGTGAAGCTTTTAATTGAACCGGATTAGGGAGAGGAGGGGCCATGACTTGATTGCACCATTAATGGCCATGAAGGAGGTTTTTTGGCCAACTAAAATTCCCCTCCCCTAGCCACTATCATGGTCGGGAAACCTCTGTTCTTCTCCTAATTAATCAGGGGAGGTGAATCCAGTAATTGGGGAGGCCCTTGGCCTCCCTTGACAATGAATGACCTTCACTCCTCACTTTTTCTCTACTCCATTAAAGGGGAAATAGAGCTTTCTCTCTCCTATTCACTATTTCTAGAAAATGAATGGCATTTTAGATAATCCTCAGCCTCTTAAAGTTAATGGGCCACTCAAATTGGGCTTAGCCCAAGTGGATTGGGCTTGGTTGACTGCACTTGGGCTAATTTGACCTAATTTTAGGGTGGAGTTGATTTTGGTCAAATTGATCTTTTGGGTTGACCCCGACCAATTGGCCTCCCCTAAGGTCTAAGAAGAGTTGAGTAGGGTTGGTTTGACACCTTGGAGGCCACTTGACCTTAATTAGGGTACTTTAACCACTTTAGGGCTAGGGTTAACTTTGGTCAACTTGACCTCTTTAGTTGACCACAATGGATCCTAGGTGTCCCTTTAAACTCCCTTAAGGGTTATGGGTGTTATGGTGGGGTCCTGGAGTCAAGTTGAGGCCTTAAATTCAAACCCTAGGGGTGACACTTGAAATGAGCTAATTACAGACCAAGGTGATTTCCACCTTCATGCCTAGGTTCATTTGGTCTTCTTGGGATTCCTAGGGTTTTATCATGACCTAGTCATGACAAAACCACTCTTAGGGGTCTAGTTGTTTGAGGGATGTTACAGAATCTCCAGAGCTAGTAGTGTCTTCAAGCATTATTTGATTTAGGACCAACAACAGTTGGCCTCCTAGAGCGATGACCTGTGTTGGGGGCATGATTGGTCCATAAGTCACTTGGAAAGGTAAGCACCTTTCCTTGATGCCCCTTCATCTAGTGTGTGTGTGTTCTTCCTGAAAGGTTGGAGTTTCGATGGTAGTGGATCTTAAAGTCTTTAATTTCAAGGATAACTACATCACCTAGAGGGGGGGGGGGATGAATAGGTTTCTTAGTCCTTAGTGACTTATCTTTAATTTTCCTATCTTTAGGTGATTTATTGGTTGGTTGGATTTTGATTTCAAGATATGCAACCTGCAATAATACAAACAAACAAAGCACACACATGATTTATAGTGGTTTCCCTACTAATGGTACATCCAGTTTCCCTCCAACCTATCCAACTATCTTTTTGAACTAGACACTTATTCAAAACTCAGCTCCTAAGAGCTTATACCTTGATCCCGCAGGACAACTCGGTCTCCTCCAAGACCTACACCTCAGCCAAAAAGGCCTACAACTCAATGATCCAAAGATAACCTACCTCAGGCTGTTAAGCACTATAACTCAGGCTGGGAGGACAACCCTACCTCAGATCCTCTAGGGATCCTACCTCAGAGAGAATGACTCTCTTACTTCTCAGGAACAAAGGCCCTACCTCAGATCAAAAGGATCCAATAACTCAGGCACAATTGCCTTACCACTCAGAGAGAATGACTCTCCTACTTCAGGCTCAAAAGCCCTACAACTCAGTGATCAATTGATCATCTACCTCAGATCTAGTCTGGATCTTACCTCAGGCCAAAGCCCTACACTCAGATTCTTAACAGAATCCTACAGCTCAAACCCAAAGGTCCTACACTCAGATCCAAAGCTTGGATCCTACAGCTCAGGAAAATCTGCCCTACCTCAGGCTCAAAGAGCCCTACAAATCAGATCCAAAAGGATCTTACAGGAGTGAAATAGATTTATATTTAACACTGAAATTTCTTTGTGTTAACCCCTTGAGCTGAGTTATCTCAGCTCTAACTTTCTTCTCAGCTACAAGACTCTTGAGCTAGAAGTAACTAGCAGAAATCTGCTCTGCTTTCTCTTCCTTCCCTGTATAGAATCAACAATTGTGTTCTTCATTCTTCTCAGCTTCAGAAGTAGATCTTCATATTTGAGCTGGCTGAACTGAGAAGTAATTAAACTGTAGAAATCAGATCTCTATTTCAGCATCTTCGTCAGAAAGTAGACTTTCTGAACTTGCTGACATAGATGCAAATAGCACCAGCTAACTTGCTTTCGTTTCTTCAGAGGTTTGCTTTGATCTTGTTGATGTTGATGAAGAAGACAATCAACTAACTTGTTTTGCCTTCAGACTTGCTGTCTTGAGCTTCCTGTTCTTCAGCCACAACAATAATAACGATGATGAAGAACAACAACAACTCTCTTTTTCTGTCAAAAGTCTTCTCCTTTTATTTATTGCAACACAACTACTCTTTTAGAAGTAGGTCCCACAACATTGATGGGTAGCTGCAACCTTGCTTTAACACCAACTATCATACAGTAGCTCTGCAACACCTTTTATCATGTACTGTAGCTTTCCCATAACCAGTTCAAATAATATTGACTTCTTAACTTGCTGACGCCACCATCTATGGACATAGTCAAAATCAAACATCTTTAGTATAGACGTTGAGTGAGTAAGCTTCACTCAATGCCAAAACATTTAGACAGAATTTCTATCACTAGGCATTGAGTGAGCAACCTTCACTCAACGCCAAAACACTTGGAAAATTTTTCTTGTCATTAGGCATTGGGTGAGCAACCTCCACTCAACACCAAAAAACTTAGACAATCTTTCTGTCTCTAAGCGTTGAGTGTATCTTCATCACTCAATGCTTTTTTACTTTAGAAAATATTCCTGCTTCTCTTGCATTGATAGTGTTGAGCGTGTCTTCATCACTAAGTACTTATTATCACATGGCGTTGAGAGCATTGATTTCACTCAAAACTTTTTTCCTTTGCCAGACTTTCTATTACTAGGCATTGGGTGAGCCTTCATCACTCAACGCCATATTACTTTGACAGATTTTCTCACTTGACATTGAGTGAGTAAGCTTCACTCAACGCCAAAGTACTTAACCGATATTCTTCTGTTATTTGGCGTTGAATGAGTAAGCTTCACTCAACGCATTTGGACTTGGCCAAATTTTTGTGAAATCACAGTCTCTGACTGACTATGGTTCAGTCAATGCTTTTTTATCACATAGCGTTGAGAGAGTAAGCTTCACTCAACGCCTGTGGACTTATTCAAATATTTTCATAGAATTTCTGTGGCTTTGACTGACTAAGCAATACTCAACGATGTAAGATGTATGGCATTGAGTGAGTAAACTTCACTCAATGCTTGTATTCTTAGCCACATTTCAGCCCGTTTCTTCTTAGGCTTTGACTGTATTAGCCTGTCTTATAGCTTTTTATTGTATGGCATTGAGTGAGTTGACTTCACTCAATGCCTGTGACTTAGATACTTTCTTAGCTTGTCAATACTTTGTCTTTGACTATACAGGATGCACAAAATGCTATAAATCATCCGGTGTTGAGTGAATGACCTTCACTCAATGCCTGTGGACTTGGATAGTTTTTCTATCCATCCACACCACAGATTATTGTTTACTTGACCTAGCCACTTAGGATACCTGTCCAATCATTGTGCATAAACTATCCTGCATACAGTGAACTTGTGATATTTGTTAGATCACCACATGTATATATCATTATCAACTATGCCCTTCTTCAAATCCAGTACATTGGGATCAATGGACCCAACAATCTCTCCATATTTGAAGAAGTCAAAACCTAAGACAATATATACACTAACACATATGCAATAAATACAGAAATAGATATATTGTATAACTTAGATTATCAACAAAAAGATTTTTATTTAATTTAGAAGGAATCACTATTCTTGTGCACATAACAATATATTACACATTCCTTAAGCCCTTTAAGTAGAACCTAAAACTTTTCAAGTTTCAGGTTCCCTTATTGATGAATCCCACTGCCCTTATGTTTCTTCTAAGATTTTTCTTCCTTTTCAACTCCATCAGCTGTCTGTTTCCCTTTGTTTGCAGCTTTTGTACTTTCAGCTTCAGGTTTCATCTTGCTTTCCTTTTCTGCTTCTTCAGCTTCAGCTTTAGCTTTATCTTTTTGTCTCTGAAAGTAGCTGAAGGGCTTGGGAAAGTACTTGGAGGGTTCAACTGCACCAGGAAGCAAATTGTTTGCTTTTTTATTCTTCTAGTAAATTCTCCTAGCAGTGTCCTCCTTTTCCATCGTCTCCCATTCCACTGAGTTATACAACTTGCCTCTGTCTACTTTCTTAGTTGTAACTTGATCCCAGACCAACAAAATGATAGACCTGGACTCTGGGCTCCATTGTTCAAAATCGGGCCTATTTTCCATTTCTTCTCTATATTTCCTCTTTCTTAGCTTGATTTCCTCCTCACTCTCAGTAGCAGGTTTCTCTTGGGTCTTTAATGCCTGGTCTACATTGGGGCAAAATTCAGGTATTTCAGCAACAGTAGACAACTCTCCCTATTGAGCACCAGCACCTTCACCTTCTTCTATGTACTGTCCATACCCCTGATTATCATACTGAGCAGACATTCTGTTCAAAGTATCTTGTACTTGAGCAGGCATTATTGGAATGTTATCATATTGCATTGGCTCCATTCCCAGTGATCCTCTCACTATATTGGTGGCCGAAAACACGTTCTCAGTGTTGACTCTTATGACCTCACTCTCCATCTTTTTGACTTCTTTAAATAATTCCTGAGTCTGGGAGGTCCAGGCCTTGCTTATCTCAGATGTAATGTGATTAACTCCTGTAGTAACCTAATTTTTAACTTCTACCAGGTGGTCATCCAGCAGCTTTGTGCATCTATCTGCCTTGTTTATTATTGCAGTAGTCTGCTGTTCAAATAACACTTTGTCAGCATTGCCGACAACTAGCATATTATATGCCTGAATGTTTTGATTTTCTATAACTGTAATAGCATTTTCCCCCACTGCATCCAATTTTTCCATGGTATAATCTACTGCATGAGCTTCCCTTGTGAAGAACTTCACTATTTTAGACATCAAAAGATTGACTTCTAATCTTATGGACTTGATCTCTGTTGCTAGTTCATTCCTTATGTTTTTCAGTGCATCATCCACAAAGTTTTCTAGAGTTATTCTTTGTTCATCCAGCAATCCTCTCAACTGGGCTAGAAACATAGGTGGCATTTGATATGTCCTTGCAGGAGTGCCTTCATCACATGTTTCTTGAGTTGTCCTGACCTCTTCCCTCTTGTCAGAGTAAGGCACAATAAAGACAGAAGAATGAGCTTTCTTTGGAGCACATTCTTCCTATTTTGACATTGAAGAATCTATATCATATACCTCAACATAAGCTGGGAGTTCAGAGCAAAGCTCCCCTCAACACCTTTCATACCCTCATTGGCATGTAGTACAGCAGCAGTGTCAGCAGTTTCACTTACAATAGCCCGAACTACTTTTGGAGGGACCTGTAGCTTCTCCCACATAACTAAAGTATTCCCCATCACTTCATATTGAAGTTTCTCCCCTCACCCTGAGGACTGTATTCCATCAGAGAGTCTTGGGGACTATTTCCATGGTGATATCCTTCACCAGATGGTGCAGTAATATCTTTATCGGTAGCCAGTGCTAGGGTTGTCTCCCCCTTAATATCTGCAGTGATTGTGTTCATAATCTTCTATGCTACCTTTTCAACCATCTCTGCTGCTGTCACCCTTTCTTCGGGAATAGTATCCGACATAGGTCTATTTACAGGACTTAGTGGAACTTTCTCAGATGAAGCTGATACCTGAGCACCCACGTCTGTCCTGGGCTCATCTACAAACAGTGTCAATTCTAGATCATGAGGTTCTTCCTCATCTTGTGGTGAAGAGCTTCTAGTGGAGCTGGGCTCAACAACTAGCTTCTCTTTCTTCTTTGGAGCTGATGTTCTATGGGGCTGAAGGACTCTTTCCCATCGATCTAGCGTCTTAATGTTTATTCTTCACATATGATGAATTCTTGCCCCAAGCTTCATATTTAAAATCTTTGGAACTGTCTGTAGCAGGAACAAAGAAAGGATTCTTCCCAGGTTGGGCTCCTTCAAGCACTCTATAATCCTGTCAAACATGACTCTTCCCCAGTCAGTCTTCTTTGACAGAATTATTCTTGCCATCAGCTAAAACATTTTCTTAGATATTTTGTCGTGTGAGCCTGTCTTGCACAGTAATCCTCTACCTACAATGTTGGCCAGGAACTTGCCTTTCAGATTTAGTTCCTTCCTCAGAATTGAGCCAGTGGAGTGCCTGGACAACCCACACCATGTCATTGCCATCTTTATATCATCCTGCATCAGTTCGTCCTGGTCGCCAGTCACAGAGAACTTTGGCAGCTTGATGGCTTTGCTCAGCCTTATTGATGTAATCTTCACTTTCGTTCCACTCAATGTCATCTTGATTTTTCTTGTAAAATAATCTCCCTTGGCATTTGCAAACAGATCTAGTACTTCCCGCTTCCATAGAAGGCAGGATTCTATCAAAACAAACTCTAGGTTAGAAACCTGGATTAAGTGGAGGACGAGTTGCACTTCTTCTAGTGCATCCTTGAATCCATTCTTCACTAGCTCTGATCCCTCAAACAGGAAATCTAGTCCCAGTGGCGCCATTTCGCTCGAAATTTCTGTTGGTCGACGAGACGATTCTGTCATTTCGACGAATACGGGCGGAATAGGGCAAGGAATAGTGTAATTTTGTTCTATGCACACGTCCTTCTATTTAAAGTTATTTTCAAAGACAAGGTGGAAAGACACCTGTTAAGGGATCAAGATGTGATCAATGGCTGGGATTAACTCCCTTTTACTTAGCCATACATAGACAAAATTGCCTTTAACCCTAAGTCTAATTTGACTGGTCTAACTTATAGGGATTAGGCTGACCTGCAATGCACTTATAATGTATATACCTAGAGGAGTGCAATCATGAACTAAATTCAACATGCCCATTATAAGCTTGAGAATGTTGAACCTAGTTACATCTAGTGACTTAGAGAGTCACTAACTCAATTATTGAGACAAATTCCCTGGACCTGTCTCATACTTATCCTCATATTTATTTACAACTAACTTATATCAAGAGTGCATACTTATTGCAATTTAGAGTACATTAAGTATAATCAAAAGCTAGAGGAATTCTACTTATCTTTGTCTTGTGGACATATGGTAAATGTTGGATTCACAGCTACATCCTTGCATCCTACAAGTCTCTTCTTTGGTCACAGATTTGCATCTGGTCCTCTCTGACTGATCCACTTGGTTTCTTGATACCAATTCTTTTGGTAGGACACTAGCTAGTCCAGTACATGAGACTGACCTAGTCCCCTCACTGATTTCACATGTCTTTGACATCTTGTGCATGATGGTCAGTTCAACCACTACAATCTACTAGTGAATTATTCTGAAGATGGCTTTCTTGTACCTATTCTGGGTCTGGTACATCTCTGTTCATGAACCATAAATGGGCATGACCACTTGGACTATCCTGCAAAATAAAATTTACCATACCTTAGAAACCCAATATGACTTGGGTCATATGTTCCTGTTAGCTTGAAAATGCATATGTCTACCTGTAGGAGTCCTGTCAGGAAGACTTTTCCTTTCCCTTGGCACACTAGGGTTGTGCCAACAATCCATGGCAAAGTGACCCACTTTGCCACAACACTAACATTCATGGATGTTATACCTACTCTTCTGAACACTCTTTTAAGAGTACAAGCCACTCCTGGCTGTATGTTCAGTGGGGAGTACTGTGGCCTTATTCTTGTTTCTTTCAGCAAGAGCTTGACCAAAAGTGAATCTGCCAATAGAGATACTTGGCTTACTCTGAACTTCATTAGCAACATCCTCCTTTACAGTTGGTATATTCTTAATGGTTTCAGAGATAACCAAGTCAGCCTCACTGACTGACTTACCTTTGGTTTGAGTTCTTGCTGGAAGAACCTTAGAACAGGCCACTGCCATATCATTGTATGGAGGGGCTGAGGCACTAAATATAATAGGTCCAAGATGTGCCTTTTGGACTTTCTCATGGGAAGCCTTCTGAGCATTCATTCGCATGCCCTTTCTTCCTCCAATGTAAGGTACATTTGTATCCTTACAGGGAGGATTACCACTCCTCTAGTGACCATACTTATTTTCCTGTTCATACCTAGTGGATGGGAGAATTTCCTTGTGAAAGGTTGGGTGGGGCCTGACATGAGCTTGGTCTCTCTTATGAGATTGGATAACTTTAGAAATCCACTCAGATTCAGATTTTCTCTTGATCGAGTCTATTTTAGAGAAATTTACCACAGTTCTCTTCTTCTTCTCAAGTTTATTTTCTAGATCCTTAATAATAGAGTCCTTATATTTGATTGACTAAACATGGATGTCTACCATGGTCTTCATATGTCTAACTTCCCTTTCTTTCATATTCAATAAAGATGATGTCTCTTCCTGCTGGGAAGTAGCCAGCTGTAAGGAGGGAATTTCCTCAGCTTGTTTCTTAACAAACAGCTTGCTTTCCTTGAAGGAT
Organism: Platanthera zijinensis; assembly: GCA_039513925.1. Taxonomy (NCBI): domain Eukaryota; kingdom Viridiplantae; phylum Streptophyta; class Magnoliopsida; order Asparagales; family Orchidaceae; genus Platanthera; species Platanthera zijinensis. The sequence continues at coordinate 61,515,398 of CM077082.1, read as the reverse complement.
TTCAGAAGTGCACCATGATTTTCAATAAATTGATTGATATCATCTTCTGTCAAAGGACCCTCATCATCACTAGATGAGGATGCATCAGAGTCTGGACTGGACTCATATCCAGATTCTAAGGATGAGCTGGATGGGGAATGTACCTTTACTTATCCAGGCTGAACGTGGAAGGCTTCTTCTTCTATCATGGCTATTAGCCCATAACATATACAGTTATCTTTCTAAGCTTCATCCACCTCTAAATCACTGTATGAATATGAAAGAGGGCCCCTGATCTTTATCCTTGTATCGGGATAGAATTTGTCATCTACAATATCTGCCAACAACCCAATGCTGTTCTGGTTCTCTCTACAAACTTGACGCTCCATTGAGCTCCACACCTCATGTTTCACTTTTGAACACATAAGTTCAACCTTTTTGCTATCCTTGGGGTCAACTCAGACAGTTAAGTCATTTTTGAGCAACCTCCCTCTGATATCACTTGAGAGTCTTTAATTTCAAGGATAGCTACATCACTTAGAGGGGGGGGGGGGGTGAATAGGTTTCTTAGTCCTTAGTGACTTATCTTTAATTTTCCTTTCCTTAGATGCTTTATTGGTTGGTTGGATTTTGCTTTCAAGATATACAACCTGCAACAAAACCAACACACAAAGCAAACACATGATTTATAGTGGTTTCCCCTATAAAGGGTACATCCACTTTCCCTCCCACCTATCTAACTAGACACTTTTCCAAAACTTGGCTCCTAAGAGCTTACACCTCGATCCCGCAGGACTACTTGGTCTCCTCTAAGACCTACAACTCAGCCACAAGGGCCTATAACTCAGTTATCCAAAGATCATCTACCTCAGGCTGTTAAACACTATAACTTAGGCTGGGAGGACAGCCATACCTCAGATCCTCTAGGGTCCTACCTCAGAGAGAATGACTCTCCTACATCTCAGGCACAAAGGCCCTACCTCAAATCCAAAGGATCTTATAACTCAAACACAAGTGCCCTACCACTCAGAGAGAATGAATCTCCTACCTCAGGCTCAAAAGCCCTACAGCTCAGTGATCAATTGATCACCTACATAAGATCTAATGTAGATCCTACCTTAAGCCAAAGCCCTACACTCAAATTCTCAACAGAATCCTACAGCTCAGACCCAAAGGTCCTACACTCAGATGCAAAGCTTGGATCCTACAGCTCAGGCAAATATTCCCTACCTCAGGCTCAAAGGGCCCTACAACTCAGATCCAAAAGTATCCTATAGGAGTGAAATAGATTTATATTTAACACAGAAAAATTTCTTTATGTTAACCCGTTGAGCTGAGTTATCTCAGCTCTAACTTTCTTCTCAGCTACAAGACTCTTGATCTAGAAGTAACTAACAAAAATCTACTCTGCTTCCTCTTCCTTCCCTGGACAGAATCAGCAACTGTGTTCTTCCTTCTTCTCAGCTTTAGAAGTAGATCTTTAGATTTGAGCTGGCTGAACTGAGAAGTAACTGCACTGTTGAAATCAGATCTATCTTTCTACTTCTTCCTTAGAAAGTAAACTTTCTGAACTTGTCGGTGCATATGCAAATAGCACCAGCTAACCATCTTTCTATTCTTCAGAGGTTTACTCTAATCATGTTGATGTTGATGTAGAAGACCATCAACTAACTTGTTTTTCCTTAAGACTTGCTGTCTTAAGCTTCCTATTCTTCAGCCACATAAATAATGGCGATGATGAAAAACAACACTAATAACTCTCTTTTTCTGTCAAAAGGCTTCTCCTTTTATTTATTGCAACCCAACAACTCTTTAAGCAGTGAGCCCCACACCATTGATGGTAGCTGCAACCTCGCATTAATGCCAATTATCGTACAGTAGTTCTGCAGCTCCTTTTGTCATGTACTGTAGCTTTCCCGCAACTAGTTTTAATAATATTGCCTTGTTGACTTATTGACGTCACCATCTGCGGACTTATTCAAAATCAAACATTCTTTAGTATAGGCATTGAGTGAGTAAGCTTCACTCAACGACAAAACATTTAGACAGAATTTCTATCACTAGGCATTGAGTGAGCAACCTTCACTCAACGCCAAAATACTTAGAAATTTTTTCCTGCCATTAGGCGTTGAGTGAGCATCCTTCACTCAACGCCAAAACACTTAGACAATCTTTCTATCTCTATGTGTTGAGAGCGTTGAGTGTGTCTTCATCACTCAACGCTTTTTTACTTTAGAAAATATTCCTGCTTCTCTGGCGTTGAGAGCGTTGAGTGTGTCTTCATCACTCAATGCTTTTTGTAACATGGCATTGAGAGCGTTGAGTCTACTCAAAGCTTTTTGCCTTGGCCAGACTTTTTGTTACTAGGCGTTGAGTGAGCCTTCATCACTCAAAGTCATATTACTTAGAAATATTTTCTCACTTGACATTGAGTGAGTAAGCTTCACTCAACGTCAAACTACTTAACAAATATTCTCCTATTATTTGGCGTTGAGTGAGTAAGCTTCACTCAATGCATTTGGACTTGGCCAAATTTCTGTGAAATCACAGTCTCTGACTGACTAAGGTTCAGTTAACGCTTTTATCACATGACGTTGAGTGAGTAAGCTTCACTCAACGCATGTGGACTTAGTCAAATATTTACACAGATTTTCTATGGCTTTGACTGACTGAGCTATACTCAATGATTTAAGCTGTATGGCATTAAATGAGTAAGTTTATCAATATACATTCAGCTTGTTTCATCTTAGGCTTTGATTATCTTAGCTTGTCTCACAATTTTTTGATTTATGGCATTAAGTCAGTTGACTTCACTCAATGCCTGTGGACTTAGCCACTTTCTCAGCTTGCCAATACTTTGGCTTTGACTCTATAGGCTGCACTCAATGCTGTAAATCATCTGACATTGAGTGAATGACCTTCACTCAACGCCTGTGCACTTGGACAGTTTTTTTTTGTATATCCACACCTCAGGTTTATTATTTACATGACCTAGCCACTTAGGCTACCTATCCAATCATTGTACATAAACTATCCTGCATATAATGAACTCGTGATATTTATTAGATCACCACATGTGTATAGCATTGTCAACTAGGCCCTTCTTCAAATCCAGGACATTGGGATCAATGGACCCAACAAAATCCTTCCTGAAGTCGGGAGTTGCCTGCAAGCAAGTTAGCGGGGGCTTGATTGGCATGTTGAACTTCCGCATGAGAAGTATTTAGCAGAGTGAAGTGCGGGTTGCATAACTTGCCCCTAACCGTTGATGTACTAGGTGTCTGCCTTATTCTCTGGATGCCGGGCCCATATTCCGCTGTTTCTTCCTCTTTTAATTTCCTTGTCCTTGTTAGAGAGGTGGTTCATTGGGGGTAATACTTCCATTAGGTGATTACCGCAAAGTTTATAAATGGACTATAGCGCGAGCTACTCCACCGAGCGAGCAGTGGCTTGAAATGAATGAAGACTGGGCTACAACCGTAAGATATACCCCAGAGGACTTAGAAGCCCCTAAGTCCCTTAGTAGGGAGAGTGTGTTGGAACCCTATTATTGATTTGGGCTAGAATTACTATCTTTTGTTTAGGATGATTAGTTTGACCCAACATATATAGTCTAGGTTTATAGGTTATTATTTCCAGGGTTGCACCTTCAGAAGAATTCCAGAGAAATGAAGTTCGACGAATGCAGGATCCTGTTTGATGAAAGCTAAGCTCTGTTCGATGAACGTCGAGCTCAGTTTGATGAGCTTAGAGTTCTAACTTTGAGCTTAGCTCGAAAAATGTTGAGCTTCGTTTGACAAACGTTGATCTCTTCTCAAAAGCTCAACTTTATGAACTAGATTCTCAGCCTGACGAACTCCATTCTCAGTTTTCTAGAGTTCGTTCGACGATTTCCAGGATTTAGTTCGACTAATTCTTTGCAGTGTCTAGACTCAGAGGCAGATTGATTTTAAATGGCGCAATTTCAGTCAGTTATACTCTGGTATTTAATGCTAAATATTCTTAATGAATATATTCATTTCTAGAAGTATTAAATATGGAATTATCACAGAGTTATTATTCTCATTAATTACCAGGGCTGTTAAGGAATGGCTTTAATACCAAATATTTGAATATAACTGTTACAATTCTCAAGGAATGCTTCAGCCATTTCAGAATGGATTCAAACGTTTGAATTTCTTTCAAGCATTATATATATATTGACAGAAGTTTTTTGCCTCAGGGTTAGATAGTATAGACAGTACATGTTGGATCCTTAGTTAGATTTGGGCTAGGTTCACTAATTTAGGCTGAGTCTGACCCACCATGTTTAGCCAGGGTCAAGTCCAGTAGTCTTAGAGTTTAGGATAAGTCTTTAAGTTCAACCTTCTTGGACCAGCCAGCAGAGGACCTCAGAAGACTCAGACTTAGAAGATTTTAGAGAACAGTTTGATCAGTTCAAAGTTCTTCGAACTCAGCTCGATGGTGCTCGATCTCAGATCGACGAACTCATAGTTATTTCTCTGAGCCGAGCTCGACGATATTCGAGCTCAGGTCGACGATCGGTTTTCTTTAGACAGACTCTCAGCTCGACGAACTCAGAGTGCAGTTTTGGCAAGTCATTCTTAGTACGCAGTTCGCAGAGATCAGGTCAATGAACTAGAATTCTTAGGTCGACGATCTTGGATCTCTGCTCGACGAATTCTGTTCAGTGATCGATGAAAACTGTTCAGTTCCAAAATGAGAAATTTTCCTCCTTCTGTTCCTTTATTTCTATATCAATTAGCAGTATTATTCCTGAATAATTAATGATTATATTCCTCTGAATATAGCCGTTATTGACAGCATTAATTATGGTATTCATCAGGATATTTACTTGCTTATTTTATTAAGGGACAGTTAGGGAAACTCATTTATGATATATTCAAGCCATTTGTATTCTCCAGATTAGCCAGCAATTAATGCAGCAATTCAAATTTCAAAGGAGAAATTATTGACTGAGAATATAAAAGAGATTTTTCTCTTTCAGACAAAAACAGGAGAGAATTTTACAGAAGAGAACTACCAGAACTTATACAAAAATATACAGCATGGAGATAAATAAATCTTCATAACTCTCTCTCTCTCTCTCAGTATAGAAAAATTATCTGTGTTTCACCTTGTCAAGTCTGAAGACAGAAGAAGAACAATCATCACAATCAAGAGTCTTCTTCAAGCTTCACATTTAGGAACATTCAGGACAACAAATCCTTATTCAGTCTGAAAAGTTCTAGGACTGTTTTCAGACAAGGCTGAAGATCTACACCATGAAGCAAAGCTCCAATCTTCCTGAACCATCAACATCTCAGGGGGAGTTTTGTCAATATAAAAGATCCACTAGTCTTCTCTGTTGATTAGATAAAGAGAAGACACCATCAACTCCTCTCACCTCTTGTAAAAGAGTTTTAACTCCCTTCAAAAGTTAGCTTTTGATTATCAAGTCTCCTGATCAAAAGACTTGGTTTGGTTTTTGGGCACCTGATTAAAAGCCTAAAGGGTTGCAATATCTCCCTGCAAATAGATATTATGGTGGCAGTCACTTGATCAAAACCTGCTAGTGGATTCCTACCAGGGTGGTAGAAGAGTGGATATACCCAAGTTTAGAGGAACCACTATAAAATTTCTTATGTTGTCTGGTTGCTCATTTTCTATTTTTGTTCTTGCTATGGCTATGATAGTTAGAATAGCTTAGCTTGCTTTTCCTTTTATTATTATTATTGGTATCACTTACTTTACTCTGATATAAATCTAAAAAATTGCCAAGTATTTTTTAATACTCTATTCACCCCCTATAGAGTAAGTAAGATCTAACCCCCTTCTTTCAATTGGTATCAGAGGGTGTGTTTCTTTGGTTGTACAAGTTAAAGCTTGAACCAAGATCCCTGTTAGATCAGATTTCCTCTTTATTAGCTCTTCTATTATCACAATGACATAGAATAAAGATTATGCAAGCACCAGACCTCCAATATGCAACTTAAATAAGTTTGCCATCTGGAAGGTAAGAATCAAACTTTATATGAACTCTATTGTTGAGGACATTTTTAACTCTATTTTGACAAGACCTCCTGTTCTAGAGACTGCTTCCACCTCAACATCAAGTACACATGTTGTTCCACCACCTGAGTGGACAGATGCTCAGAAAAAGGCCAAGATTGTTGATGTAAAGGACATGAATATTTTAGCTCAGACTATGTCTGATGACATCTTCCAGAAAGTGGCTGAATGCACATCAGCCAAAGCTATTTGGGACTCTCTTAACCAGATGGTAGCTGGTTCGACTGATGAGAGAAAGGATAGGAGATCCAACCTCATTTCTCAGTATGAGAACTTCAAGAAGGATGAGTCAGAGACTATTAGTGATATGTACAACAGATTAAGCTCAATAATCAATGAGCTGAAGACAATAGACAAGGATATCACTCTTACAGAAATGAATGATAAAATTCGTATGTGCTTCCCTAGCTCATGGATTCTAGAATCTGGCCTATCAAGGAAGCCAGAAGCCTTAATAAGATTTCCACTGAATCTCTATTGGGAAAGCTCAAATCTTATGAGCAACTGATTAAGTCAAGAGAAGCCGCAGAACAGAAGACTCCTTCATCTAAGAGAAAAGAGCAAAATATAGCTTTCAAAGCTACTGAAGAATCAGAAGCCCCATCAGTAAATGAATAATTCCTAAGTCTCTTAGCCGAGAGATTTTACAAAATGGGCAAAAGGGACTTCAGAATAAAGTCATCTTGGCAAGATGACAAACCCAGGTATGATAAAACGCCAACTAAAGAAACAGTTTGTTGTGGCTGCAGGAAGCTTGGACACTTCATTTCAGAGCATCCAGAGAATCAAAAGAAAGATAAAAGAAGAGAAAAGGAGACCAGGAAATAGTATTACAACAAGCCCTCCTCTAGCAAGCACAAAAGAAAGGAGAAAGGTTTCATTGCTGAAACCTGGAGTGATACTGAAGATGAATCTTCATCTTCTAGCTCCAGTGAGTATGATGAGGAAGCAAAAGCCAAGGAGATATGCTTGATGGCTATTGATGCATCAAGTACCCATTATGATGCTGACAAGACAGACACTGAAGAACCTCTAACTGAAGAGGATCAGGTATTATCATCATTTGATTTTAATTCTGAAAATTTTAGAACTAAATTCAAATCCTTGTGCTTAGACTTAATAAATTCTGAAAAAATAATTAAACAACTCAGAGAGAAACTAAATGAGCAAGAGATTCTACTATCATAAAATAACAAATTAAAAGATGAAATAACTTCAGCTAATGAACAAATTATTAAGTTAAAGAATGAATTATCTGAGGTAAGGCAACTTGAAGAATCCCTAAATGGGAGATGCATCAAGTTGATGAACATCACAAGCGCAGTGAATGCAAGACTTAATGGCAAGCTAGGCTTAGGTGCTTCATCAAGCCTACCCCCACTAATTCAGAAGAACATACTAACAACCCCAATAAAATTTGTTTCTGAAAAAGGTAAGGAGAAAATATAAAATAATAACCCTAATCAAACAGAACTTAAACATAAAAATAAGAATAAGAAAAAAAGAGTAAGAAAAATAATAATCAGAACAAAGTTCAGCAGATTTTGTCAAACTTAGATCGACGAAATGTGTACAGTTCGTCGAACTCAAGTCGACGAACTCTGAACGCAAACTTTTACTATAATTATTCTCTGAACGGCAATCGACGAAATCAGTATGGTTCGTCGACCAAAGATCGACGATACTGGGCCCCAGAAAATGAATGTTTTCATTCCCTGAGTGGAGTTCGACGAACTCATCTCCGTTCATCGACCTCAGATCGACTAACACACCAGAATTCATCGACCTCAGTTCATAATAATAAAAACTTTAATTCCAATAGGTTTTGTAATCAATCCATAGAAAACTTTAACCCTTTTAACCAATGGATAATTCCACCAACAAAATATCATACCTTAGGCTATAAAAATAAACCTTGGTATTCATACATCTCTAGATTTAGTTATGTAAAACAACAAGGACCCAAGATAACCTGGGTCAAGAATTTCTAATCTGTTTTTGTGTAGGTAAAAGACTATCCTACCACAGAGGAACAATGGTATCTAGATAGTGGTTGTTCAAAACATATGACTGGTTGTAAGGACAACTTATCTAACTACAAGTCCAAGCTAGGTCCCAAAGTTGTTTTTGGTGACTTCAACTATGGCCAGACCAAAGGTTATGGATGTAACACCTCCCTTGTAAAGACCATATAATATGGGTCCGGCCGGGGCCCCACAACATACGGACGCCACAGCTTTAGTATTAAAAGATGATATGAAAACTACCCAAACTCAAAACTCCAGACAAATACAGCGGAAACAGAACATTAACCGACAGAAGTTATCCACTAACAGAAGAGTATCAAATGGCCTTAAGGCCTTACACAATATAAGTCCAAGAATAAAAAGTGCCAAGCACCCCTAGGCTACCTCGGCATGCAAGCCGGACATAGTCAAACAACAGCAGCAAAGCAAGGTAAAGAAAATAGTCAGGCGCATCAACACTTCATGAGGCTTAGGGCTTTTCGACCGGTACGCTAGCTCCTGCATGCGATCCTTGCCCTGTAAGGATTTAAAGTAACGTGGGTCAGCAAAGGCTGACCTCTACTGTGTAACAAACACATCTCCTCCCGGCCGTCCCTAATGGACCCCGGGGTACCACTCCACCTACAAGTTAGCACTTCGTATACCAAAAGAGTATATATATTAAAGCGGTAAAACAGGCTTGGATGTCTCATACAACATACACGTTTTCTATGTTTGGTACAAGGTGAAAGGGGCCTACTATGCAACATGAATGCAACCCGGGTTTCACCCAAGGCACCCTAGCTCGTATGCATCTAGCACAACATCAAACACTGGGTACTTCCGTTTCCCCATTGGCTTAAAGCCGCAAACAAAAGGGAACAACCATGTCCCTAACGGCACACACGCCGTCACACGGAACCTTGCAAAGGCCCCACCCGCACAGGGGTCATAACCCCAGGGCTTGCCCGCACAATCTGACTTCGCTCGTCAGGGTTCCGCCTCACACTGACCGATTCTAAGAAGCCTTGCTGGACCCCACCCGCTCATGGCTACATTGCCCGGGCTTGCCCTCCGCTCGGCATTCTCATCAGTCTCACACAAGGGGGCTAGTCTCGCCGGGACACTTTCACCACATGACTTGCGTGTCACGAGATAGCCAGCCGACCACGGAGACATAGCCGCGCCTTAGCACAGCACAAACAAAGGTTTCCCCACCCCAATCGCCACTCGCACCGTGTCTTTCCCGTGCTCCAAGGAAACCATCTACCGCACAAAGCGGAGCTAACCTCGTCCGGTTCCGACAACGAGTACTCACTCGAATATAAGGGGGAAAACGCATACATACAACGGCGTATTACCGCAACGGATTTCTACCGAATCCTCAAATCTCGCTATGCAACATCACCGGGTCGGACTAACGGTCGCGACCACGGCTTCACCCACAATGCCTAATCCACTAATGGAGCGGATCTCTAATGCAAGCATGTCGGGATGAACGTACTCAACCCGGAGGTTCCTCTTGAACCTAGGCTACACGAATCCCTCTCATTTGAGAGATTCGGTGCTCAAAATACGAAAGGAAGGGGATGCTATTCATGCATCCTAAATCCTAAAAACCGAGAGGAGAAGTGTCGTTACCTTCCGTCCCCTCTTCCTAGCAATGGAGAAGATTTGCTCGGTTGAACACCACCGCAATGCTCCCACCTTCGCGGATCTGAACTCCGCTCGCGAAACGGACCTCCGAAGCTTCGCCGGCGGCCGGAACTTGGCCTCCTTCCTCCTCCTTGCTCTCCCTTCTCTCTAGAATCAAGAGAGATAAAGCCAAATGGAAAATGAGGGTTTAAAACCCTATTCCCGGCCTTAAACCACCCAGGGAGGCTCCCCACCGTTGGATATTCCAAAGAAAAGAACGAACGGCCACGATCGGAACCCAAAATAGAAAATCTGGGCCGAACACGGGTTGCAACACGACCATGTGCATGGCCGTGTTAGCCATTCGCCGTCTCGACTGATTTGAAAACCAGCACACGGCCTTTGACACGGCTTCCGACACGGCCGTGTCGCCGTTGACACGCCCGTGTCGAGACCCGTGTCACTCCCCCCGACCAACTTTCCAGTCAGAGAAGGACACGGCCCAAGACACGGCCAAAGACACGGCCTTCGACACGCCCGTGTCAGCCCCGACACGGCCGTGTCGTGACCCGTGTCACGCCTAGCAGAATAAATCATGCGAACAGCCCAAGAAGGACACGGCAAGGGACACGCCCGTGTCCAAGGCCGTGTGCCTTCTCGCCGATCGTCGATCAACACGGCTCGACGACCCAGGCGCAACACGGCTTGTGACACGGCCGTGTCACAGGCCGTGTGCCTACCCCCAAAACCCAAACTTGGCCAAAACGACGTCGTCGATTCCTCTTCCAAGTTTTGGGGTGTTACAATTCTCCCCCCCTTCAAAGAATTTTGTCCCGAAATTTAAAACATGGAAAGTACACAAATTCTAAACGGTACCTGAGGAGAAAAGCTCGGGGTACTCCTCCAGCATGGCCTGCTCTCGCTCCCATGAGAGTTCCCCGCAGCCACAGTTGTCCCAACGGACCTTTACGAGTCTGACTTCCTTGTTCTGCAATTGCCGAACCTCTGAATCTTCTATCCCGATTGGACGAACTCGCGTCCTCAAGTCTTCCTCTACCGGCACCGCCGTCGGCTCAATCACCACGCTGGATTCTAACAAAGCTTTCCTCAAAACGGAGACGTGAAAAACGTCATGCATTCCACTTAGCTCTGTGGACAACGCCAACCGGTACGCTGCCTCTCCCACTCGCTCGATGACCTTGAATGGTCCCAAAAATCTCGGACTCAGCTTCTTGAGTCGGCGAATTCGTGAAATGCCTTTAAACGGCTTGATCTTAAGATACACCCAGTCGCCCACAGCAAATTCCACATGCCTGTGGCGAGCATTGAAATACTTCGACTGCCGATCTTGAGCTACCTTCATGCGCTCTTGGATGATCCGCACTAGCTCACTAGCATCGGCTACCACTTCTTTCCCCAAAAGCTTCGTGTCTCCCGCCTCTGTCCAAGACATCGTTGTTCGACACCGCCTCCCATAAAGAGCTTCATATGGCGCCATCTTGATACTAGCTTGGTAGCTATTGTTATAAGCAAACTCCACCATGAAGAGGTGATCCTACCACTTCTTGCCGAAGTCGAGAGTACACATCCTTAGCATATCTTCCAAAGTACGGTTCGTTCTCTCAGTTTGTCCATCGGTTTGAGGGTGAAAGGCCGTACTGAACTTGATTTTTGTGCCCAAGCTCTTCTGCACCAACCGCCAATCCTTAGACGTGAAACGTCCATCCCGGTCGCTGACTATACTCTTCAGAATCCCATGAAGTCGTACAATATTACGGACGTACAACTCCACCAACTTTTCCACACCGTCCTCCTTCCGGTTTGGGATGAAATGTGCCACTTTGGTCAGGCGGTCCACAATCACCCAAATGACATCATTACCCTGCTGCGATCTAGGCAACCCATGCACAAAATCCATGGAGATGTCATCAAATTTCCATTCGGGGATTGGAAGAGGCTTCAAAAACCCGCCCGGCTTCTGACACTCAGCCTTCACCAAGGCACAAGTTTGGCACCGACTCACACACAAAGCTACGTCCCACTTCATCCCAGGCCACCAATAGGACTTCTTCAAATCCAAGTACATCTTTGTACTGCCCGGGTGAATGGAGTACTTAGTGAAGTGGGCCTCAAACATGAACTCCTCGCGGAGCTTGCCGAACTGCGGTACACAAATCCTTCCGCCCTTCCTCAGAATTCCATCAAACATCTCCCAGGCGCTACCCTAGCCCTTTAGAGCTTCCTCCACGAAAGGTTGGAACTCCGCATCTACACGGGTCGCTTCCCGAATACGATCGCATAAGTCACTCTGCATCTCAATCCAATTTAGTCGAGCCACGCTAGACTCGCCTCTTGCCACACATTCCAAACCAAGGGACTCCCAGTCCCGCTTTAACCGCTCATCGTAAGCTTCAATCCAATTTCCTTGCCCCGAGTATTTCCTACTCAAAGCATCTGCCACCATATTGGCTTTCCCTGGCGTGCACTGGATCGCCACCTCGTAGTCCCCAAGGAACTCGACCCACCTGCGTTGCCGCATATTTAGGTCCTTCTGATCTAGGAGATACTTCAGACTCTTGTGGTCCGTGAAGATCTCCACCTTTGCACCATAAACATAGTGCCTCCATAACTTCAAAGCAAAAATTACCGCCGCCAACTCCAAATCATAGACGGGGTAATTTCTCTCGTGGGGCTTCAGCTGCCTCGACCCAAAGGCTATCACACTACCATGCTACACCAACACGCACCCTAAACCGCATCCGGATGCGTCGCTGAAAATCTGGAATCCTTCAGTCCCCTTTGGTAGACTTAGGATCAGCGCCGTCATTAGCCTCTCCTTCAGCATTTCAAATGCCTGATTGCACTCTTGAGTCCATACAAACTTCTGGTCTTTGCGAGTTAGTGAAGTGAGGGGTAGAGCTATCCGCGAAAAGTTTTCCACAAACCTTCGGTAGTACCCGGCTAGTCCAAGAAAACTCCGGACTTCCGCCACGGTCCTCAAAACTGGCCACTCTCTGATGGCTTCTACTTTCGTTGGATCCACTGCCACCCCGTCCCCACTGATTACATGGCCCAAAAACGCCACCTTCTCCAACCAAAACTCGCATTTTGAGAACTTCGCATAGAGCTGGTTCTCTCTCAACACACTTATAACACTATCCGCAAGTGCGACTCGTGCTCCGCTCCCGACTTGGAATACACCAATATGTCATCGATAAAGATGACTACGAACCAGTCCAAATATTCGCGAAACACTCGGTTCATCAAGTCCATGAACACGGACGGCGCGTTCGTCAGCCCGAACGACATCACCGAGAACTCAAAATGACCATACCTCGTACCAAACGCGGTCTTGGGTATGTCTTCGTCACGAATCCACAACTGATAATATCCGGACTTCAGGTCCAACTTGGAGTACACCACCGACTCCACCAACTGGTCGAAGAGATTGTCTATTCGAGGAATCGGATACTTATTCTTGACAGTCAATTTGTTCAACTCTCGGTAGTCTATGCACAGACGCATACTTCCGTCCTTATTCTTTACAAATAACACCGGCGCACTCCACGGTGAAGAGCTGGGCCTGATATACCCTTGCTCCAAAAGCTCATGCAACTAAACCTTGAGCTCGGCCAACTCCTTTGGTGCCATCCTGAAGGGTGGACGCGACACTGGTCTAGCCTCGGGCACCAACTCGATGGAGAAATCAATCTCCCGCCGAGGAGGTGCTCCCGGTAGCTCCTCAGGAAATACATCTCCAAACTCCGCCACCACGGGCACTTCTCCAAGAGACAGCCTGGAAAGGCTAACCTCCAATAATGCTACTAGAGCTACACCTCCCTAGTTAACAGCTCGCACTAACTGGAGTGCCGAAACTAGGGAACAAGCCACTCCATGCAGGCCCTCAAACTTGACTTCCGCTTGCCCCACGCCCCTCAGGGTTACCACCTTGGACAAACAGTCGATACTGGCACGCTGCTCCGCTAGCCAATCCATCCCCAAAATCACGTTGAACTCGGACAACGGCAAGATCGCTGCTACCAATAAGAAGTCGACTCCCTCAAGACTCCAACAAATCCGGCCTCTAGCCCTGGTAGTCATAGATGACCCATTGGGCATGCGCACTTTCAACTCGGAGTCCGTTGAGAAAGACTCCACTCCGATCCTCCGGATAAAGCCTTCCGCAAGGAAGGAGTGCGATGCTCCCGTATCAAAGAGTACCCTAGCAGGGTACCCGGAAACTTCCACAAAGCCTACACACATGCAACAAACATAAAGGCTTGAAAGACAGGAATCTAAGGTGCAGGTTGAACTCTCGTACCTGTCACCACATCGGGTTGACGGATTGCTTCTTGTTGCCCAAGGTTGTAGGCCCTTGGCTGTACTGGTTGAAACCGAGAAGCACTCGACTCCGCCATCTTCCCTTTCTCTGCGGCACTGGGGCCGGAGCGCACAGTTTGCTCCTGCCTTGGCTCTTGCTCAGTGCCCACTTGGGTACAAAATCTTGCTATGTGGCCTGGCTTGCCACAACTATAACACGTCTGAGGGCCCTTAGAGCGTGACCCTCCGGACGTCCAATTACTTTTCTCGCCCGACTTATACGGGGAAGGCTTCTTCTTCCATCAGATCCCTTCTGCCTTTCCATGGGACTGAGCAGGCTTCTTCTCCTCCCCTTGTTTGGGTGTGAAACCCTTGCGACGCTGGGATCGCTCCATGTCACTCTCCAAAATTCGGGCTGCCTCCACCAATTCGTTGAAACCCGCACGTTTCATCGATATGCGGGGTTATCTTAGATTCTCCCTCAATCCATGATAGAAGAGGTTGTCCCTCTCTTCATCGTTTGCCATGGTCGTCCCTGCATAACGACCCAAGCGAGTAAATTCCTGAACATACTCATCCACTGACTTGTCTCGCTGCACTAGATGTAGGAACTGCCTCTGGAGGGCTAACCTCGTTGAGGCGGGTATGTACTTCTTCAGGAAGGCATTCCCAAACTCCTCGATGGACGGTGTGCGTCCTAGAAACTGCCGGCCACTGTGGCTCACCCACCATAACTTGGCATCTCCCTCCAACATAAAGGCTGCGAACTCTGCCTTTTTCTCATCTGGCACCTCTGCCGCCCTCAGAAGCTCCTGAATTCTAGCCCACCAATCCTCTGCATCTATGGGTGTGCCGATTCCCTTGAAGGTTGGAGGGTGGAAACTCAGAAAGTACTTCATTTGCCGGTCCCCATGCCCGACAACCACTCTCTCGGCCTGCGGCTCTGCCCGCCTGGCTTCCTCAACCGGCACGGTCGCTGCCGTGTCCGGGGTAGCAGGAGTTGCTACCTGAGCAACGGGAGCTGCTACCTACGCTGTTGCTGCAGCTTGGGCCACCACCATCGCTTCTGCAAGCATACGACAGAAGTCGGCCGGTGTGACCCCCATCCCTAGCGGACCTTGCGCAGTCGCACTACTTGCCGAGAGCTCTTCTCTTAGCCTCGAGGTCCCAGCCTCGTTGCTTGCACTCTAAACACAAGCAAGAAAACACAAATCAGTCTCTAATCGCAAGACTCAAACACCAGGACACTCATGGTCCCGCGATACTCTTATGTGGATAACTTCTTATACGCGACTCGACTTATACCTTCGACCGCGAAACTTCTCATTGGAACGCTAACCTGGCTCTGATACCAAATTGTAACACCTCCCCTGTAAAGACCATATAATATGGGTCCGGCCGGGGCCCCACAACATACGGACGCCACAGCTTTAGTATTAAAAGATGATATGAAAACTACCCAAACTCAAAACTCCAGACAAACACAGCGGAAACAGAACATTAACCGACAGAAGTTATCCACTAACAGAAGAGTATCAAATGGCCTTAAGGCCTTATACAATATAAGTCCAAGAATAAAAAGTGCCAAGCACCCCTAGGCTACCTCGGCATGCAAGTCGGACATAGTCAAACAACAGCAGCAAAGCAAGGTAAAGAAAATAATCAGGCACAGCAACACTTCATGAGGCTTAGGGCTTTTCGCCCGGCGCGCTAGCTCCTGCATGCGATCCTTGCCCTGTAAGGATTTAAAGTAATGTGGGTCAGCAAAGGCTGACCTCTACTGTGTAACAAACACATCTCCTCCTGGCCGTCCCTAACGGACCCCGGGGTACCACTCCACCTGCAAGTTAGCACTTCGTATACCAAAAGAGTATATATATTAAAGCGGTAAAACAGGCTTGGATGTCTCATACAACATACACGTTTTCTATGTTTGGTACAAGGTGAAAGGGGCCTACTATGCAACATGAATGCAACCCGGGTTTCACCCAAGGCACCCTAGCTCGTATGCATCTAGCACAACATCAAACACTGGGTACTTCCGTTTCCTAATTAGCTTAAAGCCGCAAACAAAAGGGAACCACCATGTCCCTAACGGCACACACGCCGTCACACGGAACCTTGCAAAGGCCCCACCCGCACAGAGGTCATAAACCCAGGGCTTGCCCGCACAATCTGACTTCGCTCGTCAGGGTTCCGCCTCACACTGACCGATTCTAAGAAGCCTTGCTGGACCCCACCCGCTCATGGCTACATTGCCCGGGCTTGCCCTCCGCTCGGCATTCTCGTTAGTCTCACATAAGGGGGCTAGTCTCGCCGGGACACTTTCCCCACATGACTTGCGCGTCACGGGATAGCTAGCCGACCACGGGGACATAGCCGCGCCTTAGCACAGCACAAACAAAGGTTTCCCCACCCCAATCGCCACTCGCACCGTGTCTTTCCCGTGCTCCAAGGAAACCATCTACCGCACAAAGCGGAGCTAACCTCGTCCGGTTCCGACTACGAGTACTCACTCGAATATAAGGGGGAAAACGCATACATACAACGGCGTATTGCCGCAACGGATTTCTACCGAATCCTCAAATCTCGTTATGCAACATCACCGGGTCGGACTAACGGTCGCGACCACGGATTCACCCACAATGCCTAATCCACTAACGGAGCGGATCTCTAATGCAAGCATGCCAGGATGAACGTACTCAACCCGGAGGTTCCTCTTGAACCTAGGCTACATGAATCCCTCTTATTTGAGAGATTCAGTGCTCAAAATACGAAAGGAAGGGGATGCTATTCATGCATCCTAAATCCTAAAAACCGAGAGGAGAAGTGTCGTTACCTTCCGTCCCCTCTTCCTAGCCATGGAGAAGATTTGCTCGATTGAACACCACCGCAATGCTCCCACCTTCGCGGATTTGAACTCCTCTCGCGAAACGGACCTCCGAAGCTTCGCAGGCGGCCGGAACTTGGCCTCCTTCCTCCTCCTTGCTCTCCCTTCTCTCTAGAATCAAGAGAGATAAAGCCAAATGGAAAATGAGGGTTTGAAACCCTATTCCCGGCCTTAAACCACCCAGGGAGGCTCCCCACCGTTGGATCTTCCAAAGAAAAGAACGAACGGCTACGATCGAAACCCAAAATAGAAAATCTGGGCCGAACACGGGTTGCAACACGGCCGTGTGCATGGCCGTGTTAGCCTTTCGCCGTCTCGACCGATTCGAAAACCAGCACACGGCCTTTGACACGGCCTTTGACACGGCTTCCGACACGGCCGTGTCGCCATTGACACGCCCGTGTCGAGACCTGTGTCACTCCCCCCACCGACCAACTTTCCAGTCAGAGAAGGACACAGCCCAAGACACGGCCAAAGACACGGCCTTCGACACGACGGTGTCAGCCCCGACACGGCCGTGTCGTGACCCGTGTCACGCCTAGTAGAATAAATCCTGCGAACAGCCCAAGAAGGACACGGCCAGGGACACGCCCGTGTCCAAGGCCGTGTGCCTTCTCGCCGATCGTCGATCAACACGGCTCGACGACCCAGGCGCAACACGGCTTGTGACACGGCCGTGTCACAGGCCGTGTGCCTACCCCCAAAACCCAAACTTGGCAAAAACGACGCCGTCGATTCCTCTTCCAAGTTTTGGGGTGTTACAATGGAGATGTAAAGATTGGCATTGTCACATTCAAGAAAGTAGCTTATGTAAGTGGATTAAAGCACAACCTGATTTCCATTAGTCAACTCTGTGATGAAGGGTTTCAGGTATCATTTGATAAATCCTCTTGCATTATTTCTTCTGCTGACAATAAAACTATTTTAACTGGCTCTAGAGTAAGAAATATCTACATAGTTAATTTCAAATCAGCTAAAACAGAAATTTGTTTGTTTAACCAAACCAGTAACAACAATGAACTTTGGCATAGGAGATTAAGACATGTTAACTTAAAAAACATTGCTAGGTTATCTAAAGATAACCTTATTAAAGGATTGTCTTCTTATCCATACAAGAAGGAAAGTCTTTGCAGGGCTTGTCAGTCAGGCAAACAAACTAAAAATAGTTTTAAGTCACTTAATAAGAGTGATTCACTTAGGATTTTATATTTGCTTCACATGGATCTTTTTAGACCCATTGTTGTACAAAGCCTAGGAGGGAAGTCATATACCTTAGTGATTGTTGATGACTTCTCAAGGTTCACTTGGGTGTTCTTCTTGAGAAACAAGTCAGATAACTTCAAGGTTCTTACAGATTTTCTCAACAGTATACATATTGAGTACTCTACTCCAGTTTAATTGATCAGAAGTGATCATGGTATTGAGTTTGAGTCTCTTCTTATGAAAGAGTTCTGTGAGAAGGAAGGTATCATGCAATGTTTCTCTGCTCCTAAAACTCCTCAATAAAATGGGGTAGCTGAAAGGAAGAACAGAACACTCATTGAAGCGGCAGACACATTAATTGCAGATGCTCACCTGCCCTTATCCTTTTGGGCAGAGGCTGCGAGCATAACAAGCTATGTCCTGAACAGGAGTTTGATATACAGACTTAAGGGCAAGACCCCCTATGAACTACTCAAAGGGAAGAAACCTAAAGTAGACTATTTTAGAATATTTGGCTGTGTTTGTTACATCCATAACAATAACAAGAAATGCCTTAGAAAGTTTGAAGGCAAGGATGAAGTTGGAATTTTTCTTGGATATTCCCAATTAAGCAAGGCTTATAGGGTATATAATAAATCAATCATGAAAATGGAAGAGTCTATTCATATTTCTTTTGATGAGACTAACATGTTTTACAAGGAGAAGATAGCTTCTACCAATGAAACCTTATAGGTACCTAACATG
The DNA here is from genome assembly GCA_039513925.1 of Platanthera zijinensis. Lineage (NCBI taxonomy): Eukaryota > Viridiplantae > Streptophyta > Magnoliopsida > Asparagales > Orchidaceae > Platanthera > Platanthera zijinensis. The sequence continues at coordinate 61,496,549 of CM077082.1, read as the reverse complement.
TGTAAGAAGCTGGATGAGTTGACCCTCACCAATGAAGCTGTTGGAACCCTTATTTGGATTTGGGCTAGGTCCACTTTTAGGTTGTTGACCCACATGTATAGCCAGGGTCAAGGTCTAGGTCTAAGTTAGTCTCTATAGATCAGACTTCACAAGATCAGCTTTGGACTTCACTCCAAAACTCAAACTTAGAAGAAATCTGTGAAATTCATATCAGTTGGACTTTCGTCGAACTCAGCTCGACGATTGTTGATTTCTGATCGAAGATCTCAGAGTTTAGTCTCTGAACTAAGCTCGACGATCTACGAGCTCAGGTCGACTATTTCATATCTATTCACTATACTCTCAGTCAAAGATAGCTGAACTCAGCCCGACGATCTCCCAGCTCAGATCGACGATCATTCTCTGTGTTCGTCTACTTTTTTCAACAGCTATCCTGAAGATTTAATTCCTATTTTATTGATTCTATTTCTGTCAAATAATCTCTGGTAGTTAATGCTGATATTCTCAAGGCATATAGCCATTTCTTTGCAACATTAACTATGGTATTCACAGAGTTATTATTTTGACTTATTTGCCAAGATAGTTGGGGAGACAATTTAATGCCAGAATTTGTAGTCGTTTCTCTCCTAGTTTTCTGCAGAAATTTAAGGAATTCTTTTGAATTTCAAAATAGACAGTTTTTATTCTTCAAGGACAAAAAGGGACAGTAATTCAGACTGGTGAACACACAGAGAAATAAATTCAGAGAAACTCTCCCAGAGAGAACAAGAATTCCTGTAATAGCTCTTAGAACTCTCATTGCTCTCAGGAAATAGAAGAAGAACAAAAAATCTCCATCTTGAATCTTCTTCGGCTTTCATCTTTAGAAATCTACAAAGACAGATAATCAACATCAACTTACAGATTCTGAAGAGCAAGGACTTAAATTCTCTGAAGACCTACACCCTGGACAAAGCTTCCATCTTCCTGAAACTCTCAATATCTCAGGGGGAGCTTTGGTATTATCAAATCCACAAAGTCTTCTCAAGTTGTTTTGAGGAAGAGAAGACTATCATCAACTTTTCTTTTATCCATCCTATACAGGGTTATTACTCCCTTCAAAAGTGAACTTATTGGTGATAGGGCACCTAATCAAAAACATATTGGTTTTTAGGCACCTGATCAAAATCCTGAAGGTTCTCTAGATCTACCTGTATCAGATCTTGTGGTGATATGGCACCTGAGCAAAAACCTGATTGGTGGTAGGGCACCTGATCAAAAACCTGAGTGGATTCCTACCAGGGTGTTAGAAGAGTGGACGTACCAGATTTGGGGAACCACTATAATTTTCTTGTGTCGTCTGGTTGCCCATCTTTCTTTATTTTCTGCTGTGCTGTGTGCTTGTGTTTTGTTTTCTTCTCTTACTTATTAGTAACACTTATCTTAATTCCACTATAAAAACTCATTAAAGTTTTAATACTCTATTCACCCCCTCTAGAGTAATCAGATCTATCCCCTCTCTTTCAATTGGTATTAGAGGGTGTGTTTTTTCTTGGTTGTACAGGCTCACACCTGAACCTAAAGATCCTTGATAGATCTCCTTCTCTCGTTCCTCTTCTATGGCACAGAATAAAGACTATAAGAGCACTAGAACTCCAGTTTGCAACTTGAATAAGTTTGCTCTCTGGAAGGCAAGAATCAAATTGTATATGAATTCTATTGATGAGGATATCTTCAACTCTATCTTGACAGGTCCACTAGCTCCAGTGGCAACTACCTCAACAGTATCAATAAGCTTAAATATTGTTCCTCCTCCAGACAATACCGATGCACATAAAAAGGAAAAGATGGCTTATGCTAGGGCCATGAACATTCTGGCCCAAACCATGTCAGATGAAATCTTCCAGAAGGTGGTTGAATTCACCTTTGCAAAAGCAATCTGGGAATCTCTCAATCAAATGGCTGTGGGCTCAGCAGATGAGAGAAAGGACAGAAGATCAACTCTCATCTCACAATATTAGAACTTCAAGAAAGATGAAGCTGAATCTGTTGGTGACATGTACAACAGACTAAGCTCTTTCACCAGTGAGCTGAAGACATTGGATAAAGACATCTCTCTCATAGAGGTGAATGATAAGATCCTAATGTGCTTCCCAAGCTCATGGGACACCAAGATCTAGCCAATCAAAGAGGCCAGAAGCTTGAATGAGATTTCAACTGAATCTCTCCTAGGAAAGATCAAATCTTATGAGCAGTTGATAAAATCCAGAGAAGCTACTGAACAAAGAACTCCTCCTCCAGCAAGAAAAGAACAAAACATTGCATTCAAAGCTACTGAAGAGGCTGAAGCTCCAACAGTCAATGAAGAGCTGATGAGTCTCCTTGCAAAGAGATTCTATAAAATGGTAAGGAAGGACTTCAGGAGGAAGTCATCCAAAAATGAAGACAAGCCAAGGTGTGATAAAACTCCAACTAAAGAGATTATATGCTTTGGTTGCAGGAAGCCTAGACATATTCTACTAGAGTGTTCAGAGAAATAACACAAAGAAAGGAGAAAAGAAAAAGAATCCAGGAAACACTTCAACAAGCCGTCCTTTAGCAAGCACAAGAGGAAAGAAAAGGGCTTTGTAAATGACACTTGGAGTGAGATAGAAGAAGAATCTTCTTCCTCTAGCTCTAGTGAGGATGAAGAAGAAACCAAGGCCAGAGAATTTTGTCTTATGACCATCAATGCTTCAAACCCTGAATTAGAAGCAGAAGATTCAGGAGAAGACTCAGATTGTGATCAGGTAATCTCATCCTTTGATTTTAATTCTGAAGATTTTAAAATAGAATTCAAATAATTATGTAATGATCTTATAAAATCTGAGAAAGAAATCAAACTTCTCAGAGATAGACAATCTAAATATGAAAACTTAATCTCTGAAAATTTAAAAATGAAAGATAAATTAATTGAGTATAGTAATCAAATCATTTTTCTGAAAACTGAACTAAGCAAAGCTAAACAACTTGAAGAAACCTTGAATGGATCCTACAAATGGTTGAAATCACTAGTACCCTAAATGCTAGGTTAAACAAGAGTAAACTATGTTTTGGTGCATCATCTAGTGAACCACCAATAATTAAGAAAAATATGTTATCCCAACCTGTAAATTTTATTTCAGATAAAAGTAAAAAGAATACAGAGTAGGTAGAGAAAGCTAATAAGGTATTAGAACAAATTGAACAAGAAAAGAAAGAGAAACAAGATGAGAAAAATAAATCTAAACATAAATCGTCGAACCAAGATCGACGATCGCAGTACTATCCTTTGAGCACCGTTCGACGATCTTTGAACCCAGAGTTTGGGTTTTATTAATCAGCAAAGGGAGATCGACGATATCATCAAACATCATCGAGCAGAGATCCACGATCGTCGAACACAAATTATAGCCATTATTATTCTACAAACCGAGATCGACAAGATCAGTACTGGTCGTCGAACGCAGATCGACGATCTCAATATAAATCGTCGAACCCAGATCAATTTTACCAAAACCATAACTGTAACAAAAATCTCAATAATAAGAACCAAAAACCAAAACATGCTAATCCATTTTCACGTTGGGTAATTCTACCTAAAAAATTTCACCCCTTAGGGTATAAATCCCAACCTGAATGCTCTTTCATTTCCAATTTTAGTTATGAAAAGAGACAAGGACCTAAGGTTACCTGGGTCCAGAACATATAATCTGTTTTCTTGCAGGTGAAGAATTATCCTACCATACAGGATAAGTGGTATCTGGATAGTGGGTGCTCAAAGCACATGACAGGAAGCAAGGAAAAGCTAATCAATTATAAGTCCAAGCTAGGTCCAAAGGTAATCTTTGGTGATTCCAGCTTTGGTCAGATAGAAGAATATGGGTATTTCTGCATTGGAGCTGTTACATTCAGCAAGGTAGCTTATGTGAGTGGATTGAGACATAACCTCATATCAATAAGCCAGTTATGTGATGCAGGCTATCAGGTTTGCTTTTTTGAATCCCAATGTATTATTTCTTTAAACAACCAAACTGTTCTAACAAGATTTAGATAACGTAACATTTATTTAGTAAATTTTAATTCTGCTAGCTCAGAAATTTGTTTATTCAATCAAATTAGCAATAATAATGTATTATGACATAAAAGGTTAGGTTATGTAAACCTTAAAAATATTGCTAGGTTATCTAAAGACAACCTTGTTAGAGGACTGCCATCTTGCCCATACAAGAATAAAAGCCTTTGTAGGGCTTGTCAGTTAGGCAAGCAAACAAAAAATAGTTTTAAATCTGTTAATAAGAGTGATTCACCTAGGATTCTGTATTTGCTTCATATGGATATTTTTGGACCCATTGCTATACAGAGCTTAGGAGGGAAGTTCTACACTTTAGTTATTATAGATGACTTCTCAAGGTTCACTTGGGTTTTCTTCTTGAGACACAAGTCTGATAACTTCAAGGTTCTTACAAACTTTCTTAAAAGCATAAGGATTGAGTATTTTACTCTAGTTGTTTTGATCAGAAGTGATCATGGTACTGAATTTGAATCTCTCCCCATGCAAAGATTCTATGAGATGGAAGGTATCAAGCATTGTTTCTCTGCTCCTAGAACTCCTCAACAAAATGGGGTAGTTGAAAGGAAGAACAGAACACTCATTGAAGCTGCAGGTACATTACTTGCTGATGCTTTCATGCCACTATCCTATTGGGCAGAGGCTGTGAGCACAACAAACTATATCCTGAACAGAAGTTTGATACACAAACTTAAGAGCAAGACTCCTTATGAATTGCTCAAAGGAAAGAAACCTGAAATAGATTATTTTAGAGTATTTGGTTGCATTTATTATATTCACAACAATAAAAAGAAACATCTTAGAAAGTTTGAAGCCAAAGCTGCAATGAGAATTTTTCTTGGATATTCTCAAGTCAGCAAGGCTTATAGGGTATTTAATAAATCAACCTTGAAAATAGAAGAATCTATTCATGTTTCTTTTGACGAGGCTAATATGTTTTACAAGGAGAAGGAAGCTTCTACCAGTAACTATTTGCAGGTACCCCAACTTTGTGAAAAATTAGATGATCTTAACCTTACTCAAAAGATTACATCTCATTCCTCCTCACAAGTTGATGAAGAAAGTGAATAAGAAAATTTGGAAGTGGCTGAAATTCCTCCAACAGCTAATGCAATTCCACAAGAGGAATTAATTCCCCAAGCTATTACTGAACCAACTACACCAAGTGAACTTATCACACTTAGAGATCACCCTACATCTCAAGTGATTAGAGACATATCAGTTGGTGTGCAGACAAGACATCAACTCAATCAAGACTTGATGCATGTCTGCTTCTTATCTCAAATTGAGCCTCAATCCATTAAAGATGCTGAGCAAGATCCACACTGGATTATTGCTATACAAGAGGAGCTTAATCAATTTGAGAGATGCAGAGTTTGGGACTTAGTTCCAAGACCCAAAGGCTACCCAGTCATTGGAACTAAGTGGGTTTTCAGAAATAAACTTGATGCCCAAGTAACTATCATAAGGAACAAAGCAAGGCTAGTAGCTCAAGGCTATAAGCAAGAGGAAAGAATTGACTATGATCAGACCTTTGCTCATGTTGCATGGCTAGAAGAAATCAGGATATTTCATACTTATGCTGTATTCAAAAAGTTCAAAGTATATCAAATGGATGTCAAAAGTGCCTTTCTCAATAGAGAGCTAAAGGAAGAGGTTTATGTTGAACAACCTCAAAGTTTTATCTCTTCATCTCATCCCTCTTATGTTTTTAAACTGCATAAAGCTCTCAATGGTCTAAAGAAAGCTCGATGAGCTTGGTATGAAACCTTAGTTAGCTTTCTTTTAGAACATAAATTTTCTAGAGGCATAGTAGATAGAACATTATTTATTAGACATCATCATGATAGAATCTTGTTAGTACAAATTTATGTAGATGATATTATTTTTTAGTTCTACTGATTCAAAACTATGTAAAAGGTTCTCTGACCTGATGCATTCTAAGTTTGAAATGAGTAGCATGGGTGAACTCACTTACTTCCTTGGTCTCCAAGTGAAGCAATCACCTGATGGCGTCTTCATATCTCAGTTTAAGTATGCTAAGGAATTAGTGAAAAGATTTGGGATGGCTGATGCCTCAGCTATGAAAACACCTACGGTTCCAACGTTGTGGTTGATTCTGATGAAAAAGGGAAACCTATTGATTAGAAAACTTATAGGGCTATTGTTGGATCTTTATTATACCTCACAGCAAGTAGACCAGACATCATGTTCTCTACATGACTTTGTGCTAGGTTCCAAGTGAACCCTAAAGAATCTCATCTAATTTTGCTAAAAAGAATTTTAAGATATATAAAGGGTTGTCCTAATCTAGGACTTTAGTATCCAACAGATTCAAAGTTTGTGCTAACTAGATACTCAGATGCTGACTATGCTGGATGCAGAGTAGACAAAAAAAGCACATCAGGAACATGCTTGTTCCTTGGTGATAGGCTTGTTTCTTGGTTTTGTAAGAAGCAAACATCAGTGTCCACTACAACTACAAAGACTGAATACATTGTAGCTGGCAGTTGTTGTTCACAGATAATGTGGATTCAAAACCAATTACTAGATTATGGATACAATCTAAATAATTCAATTATATTTTGTGATAGTACTAGTGCTATATCTATAGCACAGAATCTAGTTCATCATTCTAGAACCAAGTATATAGATATAAGGCATCATTTCGTTAGAGATAGTGTAAACAAAAAGAAAATTAATCATAACTTTATCTCCACTGATTTAAAAAGAGCAGATATCTTCACCAAGCCTTTGGATGAAAAGAAACATTTATTCTTCCTAAATCAGCGAGGAATGATAAATGTAATAGATTAATTTTATTTCTGTCTGATTTTGAAGATTTGTTCACAAATCGTCAAACAGAGATTGACGATCTGCGAACTCATCTTGAGATCTATCGTCGACCTGAGATTGACGACAACTCTGTGTGAAGATAAAAATCGTTGACCTGAGATTGACGATTTGTTTTCCCCCTCTTCATTCAGAGGCCGATGATAGTGTTTGTCTATAAATCTGTCGTCGACCTAAGATCGAAGTTTCCTTATTTTATCGTAGGACAGAGCCCATCTCTTGGCATTCCAAAAACCTATATTAAGGTTTTTCTTCGAGCTCTATCCCGCGCTTTCCAATTTCTCTTACACTTGATCGTTTTTCTCTTGAGTCTACAAAAACCTATGGCAATTTCAGCGGCTATTCTTTCAGCAATGAAGTTTGATGCAGGCTTTGATGTCGACTTCGAATCATTCAAGCATTGCGATCCAATTTTCCAAGATATTCTTCGGCTTTGTGAAGATTAGGGTCTGAGGAAGATCATGACTCAAAGGATCAAATTAACAGTAACAGAAATCAAAGAATGGGTATATACATCAACAACACCCGATGACTCGTCCATGGTTGGGACCATCTCAGGACAACAGGTTCTTCTTACCCCAGCAATTATTTCTGAACTATTTGAGTTAGTAAATGGAGAGGATAGTGTAGAACATGATAATTCTGAATATAGCAGTATGCTAGTTAGGATGGGTCATCCTGAGGGGATACCATCCAAGCTGCTTAAGAAGAACTTGTCTATAGAATACAAGTTCATAGCAGATGTTGTAGGCAAGGTCCTACTGGGCAAGCACTCTGCCCATGACAATATTAACAGATAACAGTTTTCTATTATGTCTGCTTTGGTTAATAAGAAATCAGTCAACTAGGCTGAGTTAATTTTTGATCTAATCAAGAGGAAGAACTCCAAGAAGGAGGTTTGTTTAGGGAGGATTCTGGGAATCGTCCTTCAGTTTAAGGATTCAGAGATAATGGTCTCTCATACCATATTTATTAATGCCAGTAAGAGGTTGGACTCCTTTCTGTTTAGTAAGTGGCAAAGGTCCATCCCTAGGCCTTTCAGTGCCCCTTCCACCTCCAGGACTTCTAAGGATACAAGAGCTGTGACAGCTACTCCTCCACCCCCAGAAGATGTTCCTTCCTCAACTCCTCCATCCACCCAAATTCCTCCCCTTCAAAATCTATCATCCCTACCTTCATCCCTACCTTCTTTCAATCTCCTTTCATCCCCTAGTAATTCTCCATCCCCTCCAGATGAGCCTATGCTAGATACTCAACTAAATCTTGCTTCAACACTTGTTTCTCCTCATCTGAGACCCTCTCTGTCCTCTAACCTTTTATCAACCTCCAATCTTGATTTGCCATCTCATCATGCATCTCCTCAAGATATTGCTTCTCCCCTCATCCCTCCATCCATACCCACTCATACTCCATCTGAGCCTATCCACCATGGTGCTCCCTCCTCTTTTCCTGACTTCCACCATACAGACCTCTCTCATACCTTCTCAATATGTTCCAATTATGGACATCAAACACCTTACTCCTCTTCTGAGCCTACACCCCTTTATCTTAATTTCTCAGCTATTGCTCAAGATCTTCTGAAATTTATTTCTCCTTCTGTAACACCTCCCCTGTAAAGACCATATAATATGGGTCCGTCCGGGGCCCCACAACATACGGACGCCACAACTTTAGTATTATAAGATGATATGAACACTACCCAATCACAAAACTCCAGACCAACACAGCGGAAACATAAAACTAAAAGACAGAAGTTATCCACTAACAATAGAGTATCGAAATGGCCTTAAGGCCTTACACAATATAAGTCCAAAAAAAATATGAAAGTGCCAAGCACTCCCAGGCTACCTCGGCATGCAAGCCGGACATGATCAAACAACATCAGCAAAACAAAGAAAAGAAACTAGCCAAGCACAGCAACACTTCACGAGGCTTAGGGCTTTTCGCCCGGCGCGCTAGCTCCTGCATGCGATCCTTGCCCTGTAAGGATTTGAAGTAACGTGGGTCAGCAAAGGCTGACCTCTACTTTGTAACAAGCACATCTCCTCCCGGCCGTCCCTAACGGACCCCGGGGTACCACTCCACCTGCAAGTTAACACTTCGTATACCAAAAGAGCATATATATTAAAGCGGTAAAACAGGCTTGGATGTCTCATACAACATACATGTTCTCTATGTTTTGTACAAAGTAAAAGGGGCCTACTATGTAACATGAATGCAACCCGGGTTTCACCCAAGGCACCCTAGCTCGTATGCATCTAGCACAACATCAAACATTGGGTACTTCCGTTTCCCCATTGGCTTAAAGCCGCAAACAAAAGGGAAACACCATGTCCCCAACGGCACACAGGCCGTCACACGGAACCTTGCAATGGCCCCACCCGCACATGGGTCTTAAACCCCGGGCTTGCCCGCATATTCTGACTTCGCACGTCAGGGTTCCATCTCACACTGACCGATTCTAAGAAGCCTTGCTGGACCCCACCCGCTCATGGCCACATTGCCCGGGCTTGCCCTCCGCTCGGCATTCTCGTCAGTCTCACACAAGGGCTAGTCTCGCCGGGACACTTTCCCCACATGACTTGCGCGTCACGGGATAGCCAGCCGACCACGGAGACCTAGCCGCACCTTTGCACAGCACAAAACAAGGTTTCCCCACCCCAGTTACCATTTGTACCGCATCTTTCCCGCGCTCCAAGGAAACCATCTACCGCACAAAGCGGAGCTAACCTTGTCCAGTTCTGACTGCGAGTACTCACTCAAACAAAAGGGGAAAAATGCATACATACAACGGCGTATTGCCGCAACGGATTTTCTACCGAAGCTCGCTATGCAACATCACCGGGTCGGACTATCGGTCGCGACCATGGCTTCACCCACAATGCCTAATCGGCTAACAGAGCGGATCTCTAATGCAAGCATGCCGGGATGAACATACTCAACCCGGAGGTTCCTTTTGAACCGCTAAACGAATCCCTCTCATTTGAGAGATTCGGCGCTCAAAATACGAAAGGAAGGGGATGCTATTCATGCATCCTAAATCCTAAAAACCGAGAGGAGAAGTGTCGTTACCTTCCGTCCCCTCTTCCTAGCCATGGAGAAGATTTGCTCAGTTGGAAACCACCGCAACGCTCCCACCTTCGCGGATCTGAACTCCGCTCGCGAAACGGACCTCCGAAGCTTCGCCGGCGGCCGGATCTTGGCCTCCTTTCTCTCCCTTCTCTCTAGAACTTAGAGAGATAAAAGAAAATGGGGAATGAGGGTTTGGAACCCTATTCCCGGCCTTAAACCGCCCAGGGAGGCCCCCCCACCGTTGGATCTTCCAAAGACAAGAACGAACGACCACGATCGGAACCCAAATTAGAAAATCTGGGCCGAACACGGGTTGCAACACGGCCGTGTGCATGGCTGTGTTAGCCATTCGCCGTCTCGATCGATTCGAAAACCAGCACACGGCTCCTAACACGGCCTTCGACAAGGCCGTGTCTCGCTCCACACGGCCGTGTCGTGACCCGTGTCACGGCGCCCGTTTTCAACATTTTCAGTCAGAGAAGTACACGGCCTCTGACACGGCCCCTGACACGCCCGTGTCACCTGGGACACGGCCGTGTCCGGACCCGTGTCATGCCCCGTGTGCAATACCTCAGAAAAGTTCGAAACGACCCGATGCTACATGGCCTGGGACACGGCCGTGTGCCTGGCCGTGTTCCAAACCCGACTATCGTCGACCTTAACATGGTCGACCACACGGCCAGCTCGACGACCGAGCTCGACACAGCCGACACGGCCTCCGACACGGCCGTGTCGGGGCCCGTGTCACCTGCTCCAAAAAAAAACTGTCTTGGCCAAAAGCGATCCCCGTCGCTCCTACAACATTTTGGGGCGTTACAATTCTCCCCCCTTAAAAGAATTTCGTCCCAAAATTTAAAACATGGAAAGAACACAAATTCTAAACGATACCTGAGGAGAAAAGCTCGGGGTACTCCTCCAGCATGGCCTGTTCTCGCTCCCATGAGAGCTCCTCGCAGCCACAATTGTCCCAACGGACCTTTACGAGTCGGACCTCCTTGTTCCGCAGTTGCCGAACCTCCGAATCTTCTATCCCGACAGGACGTACTCGCGTCCCCAAGTCTTCCTCTACCGGCACCGCCGCCGGTTCAATCACCACGCTGACCTCTAAAAAGGCTTTCCTCAAGACGGATACATGAAAAACGTCATGCAAACTGCTTAGCTCCGTGGACAACGCCAACCGATACGCTGCCTCTCCCACTCGCTCGATGACCTTGAATGGTCCCAAAAATCTCGGACTCAGCTTCTTGAGTCGGCGAATTCGTGAAACGCCTTTGAACGACTTGATCTTAAGATACACCCAGTCGCCCACCGCGAATTCCACATGTCTGTGGCGAGCATTGAAATACTTCGACTGCCAATCTTGAGCTATCTTCATGCGCTCTTGGATGGTCCGCACTAACTCACTAGCATCAGCTACCACTTCTTTCCCCGAAAGCTTTGTGTCTCCTGCCTCTATCCAAGACATCGGTATTCGACACCGCCTCCCATAAAGAGCTTCATATGGCGGCATCTTGATACTAGCTTGGTAGCTATTATTATACGCAAACTCCACCATGAAGAGGTGATCCTCCCACTTCTTGCCGAAGTCGAGAGTACACATCCTTAGCATATCTTCCAAAGTACGGTTCGTTCTCTCAGTTTGCCCATCGGTTTGAGGATGAAAGGTCGTACTGAACTTGAGTTTCGTGCCCAAGCTCTTCTGCACCAACCGCCAATCCTTAGACGTGAAACGTCCATCCCGGTCGCTGACAATACTCTTCGGAATCCCATGAAGTCGTACAATATTGCGGACGTACAACTCCACCAACTTTTCCACACCGTCCTCCTTCCGGTTTGGGATGAAATGTGCCACTTTGGTCAAGCGGTCCACAATCACCCAAATGGCATCATTACCCTGCTGCGATCTAGGCAACCCATGCACAAAATCCATGGAGATGTCATCAAATTTCCATTCGGGGATTGGAAGAGGCTTCAAGAACCCGCCCGGCTTCTGACACTCGGCCTTCACCAAGGCACAAGTTTGGCACCGACTCACACACAAAGCTACATCCCGCTTCATCCCAGGCCACCAATAGGACTTCTTCAAATCCAAGTACATCTTTGTACCACCCGGGTGAACGAAGTACTTAGTGAAGTGGGCCTCATACATCAACTCCTCGCGGAGCTTGCCGAACTGCGGTACACAAATCCTTCCGCCCTTCCTCAGAACCCCATCAACCATCTCCCAGGCGCTACCCTCGCCCTTAAGAGCTTCCTCCACGAAGGGTTAGAACTCCTCATCCACACGGGTCGCTTCCCGAATACGATCGCATAAGTCATTTTGCATCTCAATCCAGTTTAGCCGAGCCACGCTAGACTCGCCTCTTGCCACACATTCCAAACCAAGGGACTCCCAGTCCCGCCTTAATCGCTTATCGTGAGCTTCAATCCAATTTCCTTGCCCCGAGTATTTCCTACTCAAAGCATCCACCACTACATTGGCTTTTCCTGGCGTGTACTGAATCGCCACCTCGTAGTCCCCAAGGAACTCGACCCACATGCGCTGCTGCATATTTAGATCCTTCTGATCCAGGAGATACTTCAGGCTCTTGTGGTCCGTGAAGATCTCCACCTTCGCACCGTAAACGTAGTGCCTCCACAGCTTCAAAGCAAAAATTACCGCCGCCAATTCCAAATCATGGACGGGGTAATTTCTCTCATGAGGCTTCAGCTGCCTCGACCCAAAAGCTATCACACTGCCATGCTGCACCAACACGCACCCTAAACCGCATCCGGATGCGTCGCTGAAAATCTGAAATCCTTCGGTCCCCTTTGGTAGACTTAGGATCGGTGCCATCATCAGCCTCTCCTTCAGGGTTTCAAACGCCTGACTGCACTCTTGAGTCCACATGAACTTCTGATCCTTGCGAGTTAGCGAAGTGAGGGGTAGAGCTATCCGCGAAAAGTTTTCCACAAACCTTCGGTAGTACCCGGCTAGTCCAAGAAAGCTCCGGACTTCCGCCACAGTCCTCAAAACTGGCCAATCTCTGATGGCTTCCACTTTCGTTGGATCTACCGCCACCCCATCCCCACTAATCACATGGCCTAAAAACGACACCTTCTCCAACCAAAACTCGCACTTGGAGAACTTCGCATAGAGCTGGTTCTCTCTCAATACTTGCAAAACTGTCCTCAAGTGCACCTCGTGCTCCGCTTCCGACTTGGAATACACCAAAATGTCATCGATAAAAACGACGACGAACCTGTCCAAGTATTCGCGAAACACTCGGTTCATCAAGTCCATGAATACGGACGGCGCGTTTGTCAACCCGAACGGCATCACCGAGAACTCAAAATGACCATATCTCGTACCAAACGCTGTCTTGGGTATGTCTTCGTCACGAATCCGCAACTGATAATATCCGGACTTCAAGTCCAACTTGGAGTACACCACCGACCCCACCAACTGGTCTAAGAGATCGTCTATCCGAGGAATCGGATACTTGTTCTTAACCGTCAATTTGTTCAACTCTCGGTAGTCTATGCACAGACGCATGCTACCGTCCTTCTTCTTTACAAATAACACCGACGCACTCCACGGTGAAGAGCTGGGCCTGATATACCCTTGCTCCAAAAGCTCCTGCAGCTGAACCTTGAGCTCGGCCAACTCCTTTGGTGCCATCCTAAATGGTGGACGTGACACCGGTCTAGCCTCGGGCACTAACTCGATGGAGAAATCAATCTCCCGCCAAGGAGGTGCTCCCGGTAGCTCCTCGGGAAAAACATCTCCAAACTCCGCCACCACGGGCACTTCCCCAAGAGACAGCCTGGAAAGGCTAACCTCCAACAATGCTACTAGAGCTACACCTCCCTGGTTAACAGCTCGCACTAGTTGAAGTGCCAAAACTAGGGAACAGACCACTCCATGCAGGCCCTCAAACTTGACTTCCGCTTGCCACACGCCCCTCAGGGTTACCACCTTGGACAAGCAGTCGATACTGGCACGCTGCTCCGCTAGCCAATCCATCCCCAAGATCACATCGAACTCGGACAATGGCAAGATCGCCGCTACCAACACAAAGTCGACCCCCTCAAGACTCCAACAAATCCGGCCTCTAGCCCTGGTAGTCATCGATGACCCATTGGGCATGCGCACCTTCAACTCTGAGTCCGTTGAGAAGGACTCAACTCCAATCCTCCGGATGAAACTTTCTGCAAGGAAGGAGTGCGACGCTCCCGTATCAAAAAGTACCCTAGCGGGGTACCCTGATACTACTACAAAGCCTACACACATGCAATAAACATAAAAAGGCTTGAAAGGAAGAAATCTAAGGTGCAGGTTGAATTCTCGTACCTGTCACCACATCGGGTTGACGGATTGCTTCCTACTGCCCAAGGTTGTAGGCCCTTGGCTGCACTGGTTGAAACCGGGAAGCACTCGACTCCGCCATCTTCCCTTTCTCTGCGGCACTGGGGCCGGAGCGCACAGTCTGCTCCTGCCTTGGCTCTTGCTCAGCGCCCCCTTGGGTACAAAATCTTGCTATGTGGCCTGGCTTGCCACAACTGTAACACGTCTGCGGTCCCTTAGAGCGTGACCCTCCGGACGTCCAATTACTTTTCTCGCCCGACTTAAACGGGGGAGGCTTCTTCTTCCATCGGCTCCCTTCCGCCTTTCCATGGGACTGAGCCGACTTCTTCTCTTCCCCCTGCTTGGGTGTGAAACCCTTGCGATGCTGGGATCGCTCCATGTCACTCTCCAAAATTCGGGCCGCCTCCACCAATTCGTTGAAGCCCGCACGCTTCATCGATATGAGGGGTTGTCTTAGATTCTCCCTTAATCCATGGTAGAAGAGATTGTCCCTCTCTTCATCGTCCGCCATGGTCGTCCCCGCATAACGACCCAATCGAGTAAATTCCTGAACATACTAATCCACTGTCTTGTCTCGCTGTACAAGATGTAGAAACTGCCTCTGGAGGGCTAACCTTGTTGATGCGGGAATGTACTTCTTCAGAAAGGCATTCCCAAACTCCTCGATGGATGGTGTGCGTCCTAAAAACTGCCGGCCACTATGGCTCACCCACCATAACTTGGCATCTCCTTCTAGCATGAAGGCTGCGAACTCCGCCTTTTTCTTATCCGGCGCCTCTACTGCCCTAAGAAGCTCTTGAATTCTAGCCCACCAGTCGTCCGCATCTGTGGGCGTGCCGATTCCCTTGAAGGTTGGAGGGTGGAAACTCAGAAAGTACTTCATTTGCCGGTCCCCATGCCCGACAACCAATCTCTCGGCCTGCGGCTCCGCCCGCCTGGCCTCCTCAACCTGCACGGTCGCTGCCGTGATCGGGGTAGCAGGAGTTGCTACCTGAGCAACGGGAGCTGCTACCTGTGCTGTCGCTGCAGCTTGGGCTGCCACCATCGCTTCTACAAGCATGCGGCAGAAGTCGGCCGGTGTGACCCCCATCCCTAGCGGACCTTGCGCGGTCGCACTACTTGCCGAGAGCTCTTCTCTTGGCCTCGAGGTCCCAGCCTCGTTGCTTGCACTCTAAACACAAGCAAGAAAACGCAAATCAGTCTCTAATTGCAAGACTCGAACACAAGGACACTCATGGTCCCGCGATACTCCTATGTGGATAACTTCTTATACGCGACTCGACTTATACTTTCGACCGCGAAACTTCTCAATGGAACGCCAACCTAGCTCTGATACCAAATTGTAACACCTCCCCTGTAAAGTATAATATGGGTCCGGCCGGGGCCCCACAACATACGGACGCCACAGCTTTAGTATTATAAGATGATATGAACACTACCCAATCACAAAACTCCAGACCAACACAGCGGAAACATAAAACTAAAAGACAGAAGTTATCCACTAACAATAGAGTATCGAAATGGCCTTAAGGCCTTACATAATATAAGTCCAAAAAAAATATGAAAGTGCCAAGCACTCCTAGGCTATCTCGGCATGCAAGCCGGACATGATCAAACAACATCAGCAAAACAAAGAAAAGAAACTAGCCAAGCACGACAACACTTCATGAGGCTTAGGGCTTTTCGCCCGGCGCGCTAGCTCCTGCATGCGATCCTTGCCCTATAAGAATTTGAAGTAACGTGGGTCAGCAAAGGCTGACCTCTACTGTGTAACAAGCACATCTCCTCCCGGCCGTCCCTAACGGACCCCGGGGTACCACTCCACCTGCAAGTTAACACTTCGTATACCAAAAGAGCATATATATTAAAGCGGTAAAACAGGCTTGGATGTCTCATACAGCATACATGTTCTCTATGTTTTGTACAAAGTAAAAGGGGCCTACTATGCAACATGAATGCAACCCGGGTTTCACCCAAGGCACCCTAGCTCATATGCATCTAGCACAACATCAAACATTGGGTACTTCCGTTTCCCCATTGGCTTAAAGCCGCAAACAAAAGGGAAACACCATGTCCCCAACGGCACACAGGCCGTCACACAGAACCTTGCAATGGCCCCACCCGCACATGGGTCTTAAACCCCGGGCTTGCCCGCATATTCTGACTTCGCACGTCAGGGTTCCGTCTCACACTGACCGATTCTAAGAAGCCTTGCTGGACCCCACCCGCTCATGGCCACATTGCCCGGGCTTGCCCTCCGCTCGACATTCTTGTCAGTCTCACACAAGGGCTAGTCTCGCCGGGACACTTTCCCCACATGACTTGCGCGTCACGGGATGGCCAGCCGACCACGGAGACCTAGCCGTACCTTTGCACAGCACAAAACAAGGTTTCCCCACCCCAGTTACCATTCGTACCGCATCTTTCCCGTGCTCCAAGGAAACCATCTACCGCACAAAGCGGAGCTAACCTTGTCCGGTTCTGACTGCGAGTACTCACTCAAACAAAAGGGGAAAAACGCATACATACAACGACGTATTGCCGCAACGGATTTTCTACCGAAGCTCGCTATGCAACATCACCGGGTCAGACTATCGGTCGCAACCACGGCTTCACCCACAATGCCTAATCTGCTAACGGAGCAGATCTCTAATGCAAGCATGCCGGGATGAACATACTCAACCCGGAGGTTCCTTTTGAACCGCTACACGAATCCCTCTCATTTGAGAGATTCGGCGCTCAAAATACGAAAGGAAGGGGATGCTATTCATGCATCCTAAATCCTAAAAACCGAGAGGAGAAGTGTCGTTACCTTCCGTCCCCTCTTCCTAGCCATGGAGAAGATTTGCTCGGTTGGAAACCACCGCAACGCTCCCATCTTCGCGGATCTGAACTCCGCTCGCAAAACGGACCTCCGAAGCTTCGCCGGCGGCCGGATCTTGGCCTCCTCGCTCTCCCTTCTCTCTAGAACTTAGAGAGATAAAAGAAAATGGGGAATGAGGGTTTGGAACCCTATTCCCGGCCTTAAACCGCCCAGGGAGGCCCCCCACCGTTGGATCTTCCAAAGACAAGAATGAACGGCCACGATCGGAACCCAAATTAGAAAATCTGAGCCGAACACGGGTTGCAACACGGCCGTGTTCATGGCCGTGTTAGCCATTCGCCGTCTCGATCGATTCGAAAACCAGCACACGGCTCCTGACACGGCCTTCGACACGGCCGTGTCTCGCTCCACACGGCCGTGTCGTGACCCGTGCCACGGCACCCGTTTTCAACATTTTCAGTCAGAGAAGTACACGGCCTCTGACACGGCCCCTGACACGCCCGTGTCACCTGGGACACGGCCGTGTCCGGACCCGTGTCATGCCCCGTGTGCAATACCTCAGAAAAGTTCGAAACGACCCGATGCTATACGGCCTGGGACACGGCCGTGTGCCTGGCCGTGTTCCAAACCCGACTATCGTCGACCTTAACATGGTCGACCACACGGCCAGCTCGACGATCGAGCTCGACACACCCGACACGGCCTCCGACACGGCCGTGTCGGGACCCGTGTCACCTGCTCCAAAAAAAACTGTCTTGGCCAAAAGCGATCCCCGTCGCTCCTACAACATTTTGGGGCGTTACACCTTCCTTAGAGCAACTCCTAGCTAATGCTATAACCCCTCTCTCTGCCTCCATCAACACTCTATCATCTAGAGTTGCTGCCCTCTCCTCTGTCCCTTCTTCTGGAGGCCTGGCTACAGACACCTCTACAGCCATGCAGGGGGAGATATTCAATGAAGAAGCTCCAGTTCTTTTTTCAGCAGCAGCAGAAGTAGCAGATATGCATGCAGATGATTTTTCAGATGATCAGACAACTACATATATTGATATTATTGATATTGATTTAATGAGTTCAGCAGAAATAGTTCTTCCAGAAACTTTCACTATTGGTGATTGTTACATTAATCCCACAGTAGATATCTTTGGTTTACTGAATTCCTTCAATACAGTTTTTCTCAATTATCTTCCAGAAATAAAGCCATCCTTGGCCATAGTATGTTGTACTCCCTCAATAAGTCTTGAAGTTGTCAATACAACTAAAGGCAAGTTGTGAAGCTCATGTAAATACAAAATTGATAGTTGAAGTCCCATAACCATCAGAACTCCCTTCAACAAATGACATAATTGATTCTCTTATTGTTAGATCTCTTGGGCCATCCTATGTTATGGATGATAGCCCTATGCCATGTCTAGATGACTTGATTGCTCAGGAAATTGCTCAAGAGATTGCTCAAGACAAAGCTCAATCTAAGCTCATTAAACAGCTTGATGATTTGTATGATCATCCTCCTGTATCTGATGATGATGAGGATGAAGATGACTTTGATGATTCCTGCTCTAATAAAAAGAAAGTTTCAAAGAAGAGAAAAGCACCTCCCAAGGCTGCTCCTGTACCTAATCCCTCAAATGATATACCATACTATATTCTAAATAATATCCAACCTTACCCAGGAATGCCTCATTTGATGAAGCTGTCCAGAAATGAAGCTAAAGCACAGAAGAAGAGGAAGAAGTCTGGATCCTCCCCTGTGAAGAAATTCAGGAGAGATCCTCCTCCTCCTGCTGCTGCTGCAGTAGCCTCAGGAAATATCTCTCAAAGTTCAAATTTTTCTCAGACATCAAGATCAGTAGCTTCTCAGCCTCAGAAGCCAGCACCTTCTCAAGCCTAGAAGCCAACCTCTTCTCAGTCTCTTAGGCATGTTTATTCTCACAAACCTAAAGGAAAATACAGTGAAACTCCTCCTCCAATGTCACTTTATTCCATTCAAAAGCAGCAAAATCCTGTCTCAACCAATTTCCAAGCTCAGTCAACTCAGTTCATAAATATCTCTTAGAAGACATCTCAGGATGCTAATCCAGAAAGACCTCCCTCTCCTCCTACTGATCCAGAGCTAGATCCTAATTTCAAAATGGCGAGACTAAATGAACTAATTGGATTGCCTCAGATGAAGAAAGCTAGAGCAGAAGGCCAAGATTCCTCTCAGTTCACTACCATGTCATCTTACAGAGAAAAGGAACTTGAAAGACTGCTGGTCAGCAAGAAAGTGTTCAATCCAGCAGATTATATGACACTTCATCCTAAAGCAGTTGTACCTAGAGCTGCTACTCAGAAAACTCTTGGAGAGCAAGACTTGAAGATGACAAAATTGGAAGTAGAAGACCTAACAAGGAAGATTATCTTTGGTAAATCCTCCTCTACTCCTCCTTCTAATCCTTAAGTCATTCTCTAAACTTTATTGTCTTACCTTTTTTTATTATCTGGTCTATATGTGTCTTACATTGCTATATTATATTTGCTGATAAGTTAAATTCTATTAGATATCTATAGCCTTGTATTTTCAGCTTTATTCTTTGTTGAGTCACCTTACCCAAATAGGGGGAGATTGTTGGAACCCTGTTTGGATTTAGGCTAGGTCCACTCTTAGGTTGTTGACCCACATGTATAGCCAGGGTCAAGGTCTAGGTCTAAGTTAGTCTCTATAGATCAGAGTTCACAAGATCAGCTTTGGACTTCACTCCAAAACTCAGACTTAAAAGAAATCTGTGAAATTCATATCAGTTCGACTTTCGTCGAACTCAGCTCGATGATCATTGATTTCCGATCGATGATCTCAGATCTTAGTCTCTGAACTGAGCTCGACGATCTACGAGCTCAGGTCGACGATTTCATATCTATTCACTATACTGTCAGATCAAAGATAGCTGAACTCAGCTCGACAATCTCCCAGCTCAGATCGACGAACATTCTCTGTGTTCGTCTACTTTTTCAATAGCTGTCCTGAAGATTTAATTCCTACTTTATTGATTCAATTTCTGTCAAATAATCTCTGGTAGTTAATACTGATATTCTCAAGGCATATAGCCATTTCTTTGCAGCATTAACTATGGTATTCACAGAGTTATTATTTTGACTTATTTGCCAAGACAGTTGGGGAGACAATTTAATGCCAGAATTTGTAGCCATTTCTCTCCTTGTTTTCTGCAAAAATTTAAGAAATGTTTTTGAATTTCAAAATAGATAGTTTTTATTCTTCAAGGACAAAAAGGGACAGTGATTCAGACTGTTGAACACACAGAGAAATAAATTCAGAGAAACTCTCCCAGAGAGAACAAGAATTCCTGCAATAGCTCTTAGAACTCTCATTGCTCTCAGGAAACAGAAGAAGAACAAAAAATCTCCATCTTGAATCTTCTTCAGCTTTCATCTTCAAAAATCTATAGAGATAGATAATCAACATCAACTTACAGATTCTGAAGAGCAAGAACTTTAATTCTCTGAAGACCTACACCATGGATAAAGCTTCCATCTTCCTAAAACTCTCAATATATCAGGGGGAGCTTTGGCATCATCAAATCCACAAAGTCTTCTCAAGTTATTTTGAGGAAGAGAAGACTGTCATCAACTTTTCTTTTATCCTTCCTGTACAGGGTTATTACTCCCTTCTAAAGTGAACTTATTGGTGATAGGGCACCTGATCAAAAATTTATTGGTTTTTAGTCACCTGATCAAAATCCTGAAGGTTCTTTAGATCTACCTGTATCAAATCTTGTGGTGACAGGGCACCTGAGCAAAAACCTATTGGTGGCAGGGCACCTGATCAAAAACCTGAGTAGATTCCTACCAAGGTAGAAGAAGAGTGGACATACCTAGATTTGGGGAACCACTATAATTTTCTTGTGTCGTCTGGTTGCCCATCTTTCTTTATTTTCTGCTGTGCTGTGTGCCTGTGTTTTGTTTTCTTCTCTTACTTATTAGTAACACTTATCTTAATTATGCTATAAAAACTCATTAAAAGTTTTAATACTCTATTTACCCCCCTCTAGAGTAATCAGATCTATCCCCTCTCTTTCAGAGGCTGTTACATATCCTTCTCCACAAGTTGCTGAAGAAAGTGATGATGAAGATACTAATTTTAATGGAGAGCTAACAACAGCTAACTTAATTCCACTAGAGGAATTAACTCCCCATGCTGTTGCTGAACCAACTCCACCAACTGATCATGTCATACTTAGAGATCACCCTATATCTCAAGTAATAGGAGACATATCAGTAGGTATGCAGACACGGCATCAACTCCACCAGGATGTGATGCATGCCTGCTTCATATCTCAAATTGAGCCCCAATCCATCAAAGATGCTAAGTAAGATCCACACTAGATCATTGCTATGCAAGAGGAGCTCAACCAGTTTGAGAGATGTAGAGTTTGGGACTTATTTTTAAGACCCAAAGACTACCCAGGCATTGGAACTAAGTGGGTATTCAGAAATAAACTTGATGCCCAAGGATCTATCATAAGAAATAAAGCAAGGCTATTTGCTCAAGGTTATAGGCAAGAGGAAGGCATTGACTATGACCAGACATTTTCTCCTGTTGCCAGACTTGAGGCAATAAGAATTTTCCTTGCATATACCACATTCAAAAAGTTCAAAGTCTACCAAATGGATGTAAAGAGTTCATTTCTCAATGGAGAACTTAAAGAAGAGGTTTATGTGGAACAACCACCTGGTTTTATCTCTTCAAATTATCCCTCTTATGTTTTCAGATTGCATAAAGCTCTCTATGGTCTAAAGCAAGCTCCAAGAGCTTGGTATGAAACCTTAGATAGCTTTCTTTTAGAGCATAAATTTTCTAGAGGATGGTAGATAGGACTTTATTTTTCAAGCATCATCATGATAAAATTCTATTAGTACAAATATATGTAGATGACATCATATTTGTCTCTACAGATCCCAAACTATGTAAAAGGTTCTCCAACCTTATGCATTCTAAGTTTGAGATGAGTAGCATGAGTGAACTCTCCTACTTCCTTGGCCTCCAAGTGAAGCAGACTCCTGATGACATTTTCATATCTCATTCCAAGTATGCTAAAGAGCTAATAAAAAGGTTTGGGATGGCTGATGCCTCAGCTAAGAAAACACCTATGGCTACAAATGCTGTGGTTGATTCAGATGAACATGGGAAACCTGTTGATCAGAAATTGTATAGGGCCATTGTTGGGTCCTTTTTATATCTCACAGCAAGTAGGTCAGATATTATGTTTGCTACCTGTCTTTGTGCTAGGTTCCAGGTGAACCCTAAAGAATCTCACCTAATTTTACTAAAAAGGATTTTAAGATATATAAAGAGTTTCCCAAATCTAGGACTCTGGTATTCAACTGAGTCAGAGTTTGATTTAACTGGATACTCAGATACTGACTTTGCTGGATGTAGAATGGACATGAAGATCACATCAAGAATATGCCAGTTCCTTGATGCTAGACTTGTCTCCTGGTTTTGTAAAAAGCAGACATCTGTGTCTATATCAATAGTAGAAGCTGAATACATAGCATCTGACAGTTGCTGTTCATAGATGCTATGGATACAAAATCAACTCCTTGATTATGAATACAACTAAAAGAATTCAACTCTATTCTGTAATAATACCAGTGCTATATCCATAACATAGAATCCAGTACATCATAGTATGATAAAGCATATAGATGTAATGCATAATTTCATTAGGGAGTGTGTTGACAAGAAAAAAATTAATCTTACATTCATCCCCACTGATTTGCAAAGGGCAGATATCTTCACCAAACCCTTGGATGAGAAGAAACATCTATCCTTTATGAATCAGCTAGGCATGAAGAATGGAGATGGATTAATTTAATTATCTGTCTGTTGTCGAAGAATTTGCCACAATTCGTCGAACGGAGATCGACAAACTGAGGAAAGTTCTTGAGAATTTTCATCGACCTGAGATCGACAAACTCTCTATGTAAGTCATTTTCGTCGATCAGAGATCGACGATCTGGCTTTAGAAAAAATTTTGTCGACTTGAGTATGACGAAAAGTTTTCCCTTCTTCAGACTAAGATCGACGAACTCTTTTGTCAATAAAATATTTCGTCGACCTCAGATCGAAGAATTTTTCTGTTTCGCAGGACAGAGTTTGTCATTTCATATTCTGAAAAACCTTATAACTAGGTTTTTTTTCGAGCTCCATCCCACGCTTTCAGTTCCCTTGCACTTGATCTCTCTGTTTCTCTTTTGCAGGTGATCATTGCAATTCCAGCAAGCACTCTTGTAGCTATGAAATTCGACATGGGTTTTGACATAGACTTCGAGTCATTCCAACACTCGGATCAAATTTTCCTTGATATTCTAAAGTTGTTTGAAGATTTACAGTTGAAGAATCTGATTACCACAAGGTTAAAGATTACGACGACAAAAATCAGAGAATGGGTTTTTACTTTATCGACTCCAGATGCTAATACGCTGATAGGAACAATATCGGGTAATGCTGTTTCTCTTACCCCTGATGTTCTAACTGAAATTTTTGGTTTACTGAATGGAGAAGAGGAATTAGAAATCGACACTGCTGAATTTTATGAAATTTTGATTAGAATGGGTTATTCTGGAGACAACCATAACAAACTGCTGAAGAAACATCTATCTGCAGACTATAAGTTTCTGGCAGATGTTGTAGGAAAAGTATTGCTGGACAAGCACATCGCCCATGATTATATTACTAAACAATAGTTCCTAGTGATGTGTGCAGTGGTAAACAAGAAGGCCGTGAACTGGGCCAAAATCATATTTGAATTGATTAAGAAGAAAAACATCAAGAAGGAAGTGTGTTTTGGAAGAATTCTGGGAATCTTCCTTCAGGCCAAGGCTGTTGAATCACTGGTCTCCCTGACCATATTCATAAATGCCTCCAAGAGGCTTACTTATGCCTTATTTGGCAGGTGGGAGAAGAATATCACTAAGCCATCCAAGGCTTCCTCTTCAAGACCTTCTGAGAGTACAAGGGCTGCTCCATCCACTCCCCACCCTGCTGAGGATGTTTCCATTCCCCCTCCTCCTCCTCTTGTTCATATACCCTCAATAACCCTCCAGCTTTCTTCCACATCTCAAGAACATCAACCAGCACCGCCTACTTCCCCAATCCATCTATCTTCACCAGTTCATTCACCACTACATCAACATTCACCAGTACATCATCATTCACCAATTCATTCTCCAGTACATCAACCATCACCACATCAATCCCCTCAACATCATTCTTCACCTATTCAATCTCTAGAGCATGCTCATACACCAGAGCATGTTACTCCTCCTCTGTCTCCTCTTCCTTAACAAATTACTGACATTCCTCCTCTTCACAACCTATCATCTTTACCATCATTTTATTTTCTTTCATCCCCCAGTCATACTCCATCCCCTACAGATGAACCAATGTCAAACTCTTCACCCATACATCCATCATCATCCATCTTCAACCCATTTATATCCACTCAAACTCCTTTTGAATTCATAAATATAGATTCACCCTCCATCTCATCTATTATGCAATCCATCACACCTCTTCTAAAAAAACTCATTGCAGAGGCTATTTCATCTCTTGCTTCTTCCATCTCTTCTCTTGCTGGTCAACTTTTGTCCTTCTCTGTCCCTCCTTCTTCAGTTAGGGGTCTGGCTCCAGTCCTTTTTGAAACTAGGCAGGGGAAGATACTCAATGAAGAAGTAGCCCCAGTAGCAGCAGAAGCAGAAGTAGCTCCAGCAGCAGCAAACACAGTGTTACATATAACTGAGTTTCCAGATGTAGATATGGTTCCAGAGGCAGATATACTGATTGTTGAGATTGTGACTGATGGTGAGTGTTACATCAATCCCTCAGTATATATTTTGTATTTGTTACATTATTTTAATACAATTCATCAACATTCTTTTCTTCTATTTGTAAGGCCATCTTTAGCAATTGTTTGTTATACTCCTGCTATAAGTCCTGAAGTTGTTCGTCAACTAAAAGCAAGCTTTGCTATCAATATGGTTATGGAACCTGTTGGCCAAACCTATCTAATGGATGATAGTCCTATACCCAGCCTAGATGATCTAATTACTCAAGATGTTGCACCAGAGATTGAACAGATGCAAAATGATCCAGAGCTGAATGATTTTCTATTAATTGATAAAGAATTAGAAGATTCTCAGATGTTTATAAAGATTGTTACTTCTCTTGAAGTTGTTCTACCTCCAGCTCCTCCTCAGGCAGATAAACAGATTTCAAAGGAAACATTAGAAGAAATAGATGATTTATATGATAATCCTGCTAGATCATCTGATGATGATGAGGATTTAGAAGATGATTCTGATTCTGATACTTCTAAAAGATCCAAATCAAAGAAAAGGAAAGCTCCAAAAAAGGCTGTTCTCAAGCAAAATCTAGATAATGATATTCCATATTATATTCTGCATAATATTCCTCTTACTCCAACAACTCCTCATTGGATGAGACTGCCAAGGAACCAGGCTAAAGCACAGAAGAAGAAGAAGAGGTCTGGATCCTCTCCAGTGAAGAGATTCAGGAAAGATCCAACTCCTCCTCCTCCTTCCACTGCAGGAGATTCAGGCAATTTGGCAAGACCTACTTCCAGTGCTTCTTAACCTTCTAAGCCTGCTCCTTATTAAAATTCAAGACGATCTTCTAAGCCGGCTCCTTCTCACTAAAGATAATCTTCAAGACCAGCTCAAAGACAATCTTCCATTCCTGCTGGAAAATACAGTGAATGCAGACCACCAAACTTCTATTAGGTTGAACAATCTGTAAAGAATTATCCTTCAACAAATTATCAGCAACGACCTGTTATTTTCAGAAAGCCTCAAAGGATTGATCTAGATGTTTCAACAGATACTGAGAGACCTTCATCTCTAGGATATGAACCAGAGCTTGATCCAAATTTCAGGATGGCTAGATTCCATGAACTGATAGGCTTATCTCAGATAAATAAGGCAAAGACAGAAGGAACAGATCCATCATAGTTTACAACTATGTCTTCTTACAGACAAAAAGATCTTGAAAAGTTTGAGGTAGACAAAGAATTATTTGATCCTAATGCTTATATGCAGGTCCACCCAGAAGATGTTGTGCCTAGAGCTTCTACTATAACTCTTCAAAGAGCTCAAGCATGAAGATGTCAAAGCAAGAAGCAGAAGATCCTCTTAGAACAATAGTGTTCACTAAATCTTCTTCTGCTCCTCCTCTAGACAGGCTCTAAAACATTTTATTCTTTTTGAATATTCTTTCTATCTGCTAAATTATGCTGTCAGTTACTTATTTTCATGTTGTTTGTTTGTATTTTCTTTTCTTATGCATTGTACTTAGTGACCTCACCAAATAGGGGGAAATTGTTGAATCCGTAGTTGGATTTGGGCTAGGTTCACTAATTTAGGCTGAGTCTGACACACCATGTATAGCAATGGTCAAGTCTAGTAGTCCTAGAGTTTAGGCTAAGTCTTTAAGTTCAACCTTCTTGGACCAGCCAGTAGAGGACCTCAGAATACTCAGACATAGAAGAGTTTAGAGAACTGTTTGATCAGTTCGAAGTTCTTTGAACTCATCTCAATGATCGTCGATCTCAGATCGACGAACTCAGAGTTATTTCTCTAAGCTGAGCTAGACTATATTCGAGCTCAGGTCGACGATCGATTTTCTTTAGACAGACTCCCAGCTCGACGAACTCAGAGTGCAGTTTTAGCAAGTCATTCTCAGTACGTAGTTCACAGAGCTTAGGTCGACGAACTGGAATTCTTAGGTCGATGATCTTGGATCTCTGCTCGACGAATTCTATTCAGTGATCGACAAAAACTGTCTAGTTCTAGAATGAGAAATTTCCCTCCTTCTGTTCCTTTATTTCTATATTAATTAGCAGTATTATTCCTGAATAATTAATGCTTATATTCCTTTGAATATAGCCGTTATTTTCAGCATTAATTATGGTATTCATCTGGATATTTACTTGCTTATTTTATTAAGGGATGGTTAAGGAAACTCATTTATGATATATTCCAGCCGTTTGAATTCTCCAGATTAGCCAGCAATTAATGCAACAATTCAAATTTCAAAGAAGAAATTATTGACTGAGAATATAAAAGAGATTTTCTTCTTTCAGACAAAAACATAGAGAATTTTACAGAAGAGAACTACCAGAACTTACAGATAAAATATACAGCACAGAGATAGAAATTTTTTTCAGAACTCTCTCTCTCTCAGTGCAGAAAAATTCTCTGTGTTTCACCTTGTCAAGTCTGAAGATAGAAGAAGAACAATCATCACAATCAAGAGTCTTCTTCAAGCTTCATATCCAGGAACATTCAAGACAACAAATCCTTATTCAGTCAGAAAAGTTCTAGGACTGTTTTCAGACAAGGATGAATACCTATACCCTAAAGCAAAGCTCCAGTCTTCCTGAACCATCAACATCTTAGGGGGAGCTTTGTCAACATAAAAGATCCGCTAGTCTTCTCTGTTGATTAGAGAAAGAGAAGGCACCATCACCTCCTCTCACCTCTTGCAAAATGGTTTTTAACTCCCTTAAAAAGTTAGCTTTTGGTTTTCAAGTCACCCGATCAAAAGACTTGGTTTGGTTTTGGCACCTGATCAAAAGCCTAAAGAGTTACAATATCTCCCTGCAAATAGATATTGTCGTTGCAGTCACTTGATCAAAACCTGCTAGTGGATTCCTACTAGAGTGGTAGAAGAGTGAATGTACCCAAGTTTAGGGGAACCACTATAAAATTTCTTGTGTTGTCGGTTGCTCATTTTCTATTTTTGTTCTTGTTGTGGTTGTGATAGTTAGAATAGCTTAGTTTGCTTTTCCTTTTATTATTATTATTGGTATCACTTACTTTACTCTGATATAAATCTAAAAAATGCCATGTATTTTTTAATACTCTATTCACCCCCCTCCCTCCCCTCTAGAGTAAGTCAGATCTAACCCCCTTCTTTCAGTATAGATTTATTTTTACAGAGAATAAGATATTCTGCTTCAAGTTTCTTCCAGAAGAACAAATCTTCAATCTGAGATTCAACTTCATATTTCTTAGAAACATATTCTGGACAGTGAAGTTTTTCAAAAAGGCCTACACCTTGAAGAAAAGTCTCCCTCTCTTGATCATAATCTCTACACAAATCAGGGGGAGTTTTTTTACTTACAACATCCACTAGTCTTCTCATAGGATCTTGACAGAGAAGTCATCATCATATTTTTTGTTTATTTCATAAATTATGTACAGGATTTTTAACTCCCTTCAAAATTTATCTTTTAGTTTATAAGTCTCCTGATCAAAAGACTTAAGCTTAGTTTATGGGTACCTGGTCAAAAGCTCAAAGGGTTGCTAGATCTTCCTTAAAAAATAGATCTTCTGGTGGTAGGGCACATGATCAAAAACATGTAGTGGATTCCCACTAGGGTGATAGAAGAGTGGATATACCCGGATTTATTAGGGAATCAATATAAATTTCTTTGTGTCGTCTGTGATTGTTATTCTTCTTATTTATGTGTTGTGATTCTTGCCTTTATATATATATATATATATATATATATATATATATATATTACTCACTTTAAATCTGCTATAAAAATAAATTAAAGTTTTTAAAATACACTATTCACCCCCCTTCTAGTATAAAGTAGATCTATCCCTCACTTTAAATTAATATAAGAGGTTTGGTTCTTTGGTTTTACAGGCTAACACTTGAACCATAAGATCTGATAGATTTTAGTTTTACCTAGAAATTTATCATGGCACAAAATAATGAATATTCAAGCACAAGACCTCATGTGTGCAATCTAAAGAAGTTTGCACTATAGAATGCAAGGATTAGACTTTATATGAACTTTATTGATGAAAATATCTACAACTCTATCTTGACAGGTCTACCTCTACCAGTGGCAACAATAAGTACCAGTGTTGTACCGCCTCTAGAATGGATAGAGGCCTGGAAGAAAGCAAAGATTGCTGATACAAAAGCAGTGAACATATTAGCTCAAACAATGTCAGATGAAATTTTTCAAAAGGTTGCTGAATACATCTCAGCTAAAGCTATCTGGGACTCCCTCAATACAATAGTTGTTGGATCTGCTGATGAAAGAAAAGACATAAGATCTCACTTTATCTCTCAATATAAGAACTTCAAAAAGGGAGAATCTGAATCTATAGCTGAAATGTACACAAGGCTCAGTCTCATTTTTAATGAATTGAAGACCTTGGAGAAGGACATCACAATGATAGAAGTCAGTGATAAGATCCTCATGTGTTTCCCCAGCACATGGGATTCAAGGATTTGGCCAATCAAAGAAGCCAAAAGTTTAAATGAGATTCCAACAGAGACCTTGTTGGGCAAGCTCAAATATTATGAGCAGCTCATCAGAACAAGGGAAGCTGAACAAAGGACTTCACCTTTAATAAGGAAAGAAAATAGCATAGCTTTCCAAGCAACAGAAGAAGCAGAAGTTCTTCTAGAGAATGAAGATCTTATGGGTATCTTGGCTAAGATATTCTACAAAATGGCAAGAAAAGACTTCAGGAGAAGATCTTCCAAAAACAATGACAAACCAAGGTATGACAAAACACCCATTAAAGAAATTGTGTGTTATGGTTGCAGAAAACCATGACATATTCTTCCAGAATGTCATGAGAATCAGAAGAAGGATAAGAAGAAAGAGAAAGACTACATGAAGCACTCCAACAAACCCTCATCTTATAAACACAAACAGAAGGAGAGAGGTTTTGTAGCTGAAACCTGGAGTGAATCACATGGTGAGTCTTCATCTAGCACAAGTGAAGATGAAGAAGAATCAAAGGCTAAGGAAGTCTGCTTGATGGCAATCAATGCATCATGCAGCAATTCTGAGTCTAAATCAAAATCTAAAGAAGAGCATGTAATCTCTACATTTGATTTTACTTCAGATCAGTTTAAAATAGATTTTAAATTATTATGTAAAGATTTAATACAATCTGATAAGGAAATAAAACTTCTCAGAGAGAAATTAACTGAATTAGATATTCCATCTTCTGAAAACATAAAATTTAAAGATGATTTGAAAATTGCTTCCGAACAAATAGTATCATTAGAACACACATTATCTGAGGCTAAAAAGTTTTAAGAATTCCTTAATGGGAGAAACATCAAACTGATGAATATCACAAACACAGTTAATGCCGGGCTAAATGACAAACTAGGCTTGTGGGCTTCATCTAGTAAACCTCATCTTTTACAGAAAAATATTTTATCTACACCTATAAAATTTGTTTCTGCTAAAGAAAAAGAAGTATTACAAATTACAGATACAGCCACAGAAGTTTTATAAAAGAATAAACAAAATAAAAATAAAAATTTTCAGAAAAATTTTGCTCAAAATAATTCGTCGAACCGAGCTCGACGAAATAAATATTATTCGTCAAACAGATAACGACGAACTATGAACACAAGACTTGAGTATATTTATTCAAATGGTGCTCGACAAAATCAATATGATTTGTTGAGTTGCAATCGACGAACTGGGAATGCAAAAAATGAACACTATTATTCTGTGAATGGAGCTCAACAAACTCACTTTCATTCGTCGAACTCAGCTCGACGAACTTAATATAATTCGTCAAACCCAGATTTTCAAAACAGAAATTTTAATTCTTTTCAAAATTATAATCAAACTCAAAAATTTATAAATCCTTTTACTCAGTGGATCATCCCTCCTAGGAGATATCATCCACTTGGTTATAAGGATCAACCAGAATGTTCCTACATTTCTAATTATCATTATAAAAGAAAGCTAAGACCCAAGGTAACCTGGGTAAAGAACATCTAATTTTGTTTTTTACAGGAAAGGAACTATCCTACCACATGGAACAGTGGTATTTGCATAGTGGATGTTCAAATCATATGACAGGAAGCAAAGCAAACCTGAGTGACTTCAAAGCTAAGCTTGGACCAAAAGTCATTTTTGGAGACTACAACTGTGGACAGATAGAAGGCTATGCCAATGCTAAGGTTGGAGTAGTTATCTTCAGGAAGGCATCTTATGTGAATGGTCTCAAGTATAACCTCATCTCCATAAGTCAATTATATGATGAAGGTTATCAGGTATCTTTTAATAAGACATTATGTTTTATTACATTTGATAAAAACAAAATTGTTTTAACTGTAGTTAGACAAGGTAACATTTACTTAGAAAACTTTAACTCCACAAAAATAGAAATTTGCCTGTTTAATCAAATAAGTAAAACAAATGAACTATGACATAAAAGATTAGGACATATAAACCTTAGGACTATTGCTAAATTATTTAAATAAAATCTTATTAGAGGATTACCATCTGGTTCTTATAAGAAGGAAGGACTTTGCAGGACTTGACAATTAGGCAAGCAAACTAAAAATAATTTTAAATCTATTTCTAAGAGTGATTCACCTAGAATTTTGTATTTGCTACATATGGACCTTTTTGGACCTATTATAGTACAAAGTTTTGGAGGAAAGTCTTATACTTTAGTGATTATTGATGATTTCTCTAGATTTACTTGGGTGTTATTTTTGAGAAATAAGTCAGATAACTTTAAAGTTCTTACATACTTTCTTAGGAACATCAAGATTGAGTACTCTACTCAGATTGCATTGATCATAAGTGATCATGGTACTGAGTTTGAATATCTTTTGATAAAAGAATTCTATGAGAAGGATGGTATCAAACATTATTTTTCAGCTCCTAGGGCTCCTCAACAAAATGGGGCAGTGGAAAGGAAAAATAGAACCCTAATTTAATTGCTGGAACATTACTTGCATATGCTCACTTTCCCCTATCCTTTTGGGCAGAGGCAGTAAGCACATCAAACTATGTTCTTAACAGAAGCCTCATTCATAAACTAAAGGGTAAGACTCCCTATGAATTACTCAAATTTAAGAAACCTAAAGTAAATTATTTCAAAGTTTTTGGTTGTTAGTGTTATAGTCATAATAATAATAAGAAACACTTAAGGAAATTTGAAGCCAAAGATGCAGAAGGAATTTTTATTGGATATTCTCAAGTCAACAAAGCTTATAGAGTCTATAATAAATCTACCCTTTAAATAGAAGAATCAGTGCATGTTTCTTTTGATGATACTAATATGTTTTACAAGGAGAGAAATATCTCTACCATAAAATCTTTTCAGGTACCAAATCTGTGTGAAAAAATAGATGATTTAATCCTAACGCAAGAGGATACATTACATCCTTCTCAACAGATTGTCGAAGACAGTGATGAAGAAAATTCAGAAATTTATGCTGAAAATATTGTGGTTAAAGAAATTCCACCAGAGGAATTAGCACCATAAATAATTGAACAACCAACTCTACCTGTTGATCTTGTCACACTTAGAGATAAACCTAGATCTCAAGTGATTGGAGACATATCAACCAGTGTTCAAACAAGGCATTAATTGAATCAGATCAACTCATCAAAGATGTAGAATAAGATCCCCACTGGATCATTGCTATGCAAGAGGAACTCAATCAGTTTGATAGATGTAGAATTTGGGACTTAGTTACAAGACCCAAAGACTATCCTGTCATTGTAACTAAGTGGGTCTTTAGGAATAAGTTGGATGCTCAAGGAATCATTGTAAGAAATAAAGCAAGATTGGTAGCTCAAAGTTATTCACAGGAGGAAGGCATAGACTAAGATTTGACTTTTGCTCCTGCTGCAAGATTGGAGGCTATCAAGATTTTTATTGTATTTGTAGCATTCAAGGGATTCAAGGTATATCAAATGGATGTGAAGAGTTCCATTCTAAATGGAGAGCTCAAAGAAGAAGTTTTTGTAGAACAACCTCTAGGTTTTATCTCTCCAATTCACTCTTCTCATGTTCTTAGACTTAATAAAGCTTTTTATGGTTTTAAACAAGCTCCAAGAGCTTTGTATGAGACCCTTGCTAATTTTCTTCTAGAAAATAAATTTAGTAGGGTATAGTAAATAAAACATTGTTCTTAGACATCATAAATCTAAAATTTTACTAGTACAAATATATGTAGATGACATAATTTTTGGTTATACTGATTCCAAAATATGCAAAAGGTTTTTTGACCTAATGCATTCTAAGTTTGAAATGAGTGGCATGGGTGAACTATCATATTTCCTTGGTTTATAAGTAAAGCAAACTCCATATGATATTTTTATATCCCAATCTAAATATATTAAAGAGCTAATTGAAAGATTTGGAATGTCAGATGCCTCAGCTATGAAAACACTCATGCCTTCAAATACTGTAGTTAATAATGATGAATAGGGTAAACCTCTTGATCAGAAAACATATAAGACTATTGTAGGGTCCTTATTATATCTAACAGCTCGTAGACCTGACATTATGTTTGCTACCTATATTTGTGCTAGGTTTCAAGTAAATTCTAAAGAATCTCATCTATTTTTAGTAAAAATGATTTTAAGATATATAAAGGGTTGCCCTAATCTAGGACTCTGGTATCCTACTGAGTCAAAATTTGAATTAACTGGATTCTCAGATGCTGACTATGCTGGATGCAGAATTGACAGAAAAAACACATCAGGAACTTGTTAGTTTCTTAATGATAGGCTTGTGTCATGGTTTTGCAAGAAGCAAACTTCTGTGTCAACTTCAACTACTGAAGCTGAATGCATTGCAGCTGGTAGTTATTATTCACAGATTATTTGGATTTAAAATCAACTACTAGATTATGGATACAACTTAAATAATTCAATAATATTTGTGATAATACCAGTGCAATATCAATTGCACAAAATCCAGTTCATCATAGTTGGACTAAACACATAGAAATAAGACATCATTTTCATAGAGATAATATGGACAAAAATAAATTTAATCTTATTTTCATTCATACTAATTTACAAAGGGCAGATATTTTCACTAAACCCTTAGATGAAAAAAACATCTTTTCTTCTTAAATCAGTTAGACATGATTAATGGAGAGTCATTAATTTGATTTTTGTTCTGAGCTCGATGAATTGGACACCTTTTGTCGAATGGAGATTGACGAACTGTGAGCTTTTCATAAGACATTCATCGAACGAAGATCGACGAACTGTCTGTGAAATTTTTCGTCGAACGGAGATCGACAGATTATTTTCAAGTATTTTTCTTCAAACGGAGCTCGACGAAATATATTTCTTTCGCAAAACTTTCGTCGACCGGAGATCGACGAAATGTATTTCTTTTGAGAATCTTTGCTGAACAAGAGTTTTAGGTTTTATTTTTCGTCGGACAGAGTTTGCCTTTTCAACTTCTAAAAACTTATATCTAGCTTTTCATCAAACTCTATCTCGTGCTTTCTCCATTTCCCTTCTCTTGCCCTTGATCATTTCTGTGTTGTAGGAAAATGGTGGTGTCGCAGGAGATTCTCACAACAATGAAGTTTGATGCAGGATTTGATATAGACATGGACTCCTTCAGTCATTCCGATCAAATCTTTATAGATATTTTACAACTGTTTGAGGCGCAACATCTGCTAAACTTTATGTCCATCAGAATCAAGCTTCCTGCTCTAAAAATTAAGGAATGGGTCTATACTTTAAAGATTCAAACCTTACAACTATTACTGGATCAGTCACAGGACATCAGGTTTCTCTAACTCCTGATATTTTATCTGAAATTTTTGGATTAGTTAATGGTGAAGATGATATAAAGTTATCTAGTACTAAATTTGATGAGATGTTAGATAGATTGGGTCACTCCCAGGGAAACTTTAATCACCTTCTAAAAAAGAATTTTTCAATTGAGTATAAATTCTTAGTAGATATTGTTGGAAAGGTTCTGTTAGGAAACCATTCTGCCCATGATTATATAACCAAGCTTCAGTTTCTCTTGATGAGTGCCTTGGTTAATCATAAATCAGTTAATTGGGGAACAATTTTGTTTGATTCAATTAAGAAGAAAATTAATAAAAAAGGATGTTAGTTATGACAGAATTCTATGAATTTTCTTACAGGCTAAGTGTACATAACTGTTGGTCTCCCAAACATTTTTATCAATGCTTCTAAGAGGATAAGTTTTGCCCTATTTGGAAGATGGGAGAGATTAATCCCTAATCCATCAATGGCTACCTCTTCTAGGAATGCTTCTGAAAGCACAAGGGCTATTACAGGTACTCTCCTAACCTCGGCAAAAGTTCCAACCCCTCCAATTTCTCCTCCGCTGCCATCTCCTCACCAGTCCCCTAGACCTTCCACTCCACCTACTCAACAGCCTTCCTTATCTGTAGATGTTTCATCCACTTCTTTCCATCAAGAATCCCCCACTCAACAACCTAATATATTTGAAGATATTCCATCCACCTCATTTTATATAGAATCACAAATTCATCTGTCTCCTTCTACATCTCCACTACTTTCATCTCCTCCTCATTTCTCTCTACTTGATATATCTCCACCACATTAACCTCTACCACATGTATCTCCACCTCACTCCCCTATCTAGGAAATTATTCCTGATGACGTTCCTTATGTCATCCCTCCCTCATCTATTCCTCAAGCATTCACCATATGCTCCATCTGTGCTAACAACTCCATCCCCTCTTCCTCCATTCCTTCCACTTCCAATCAATCTTCTGTATCCGCTCTGAATCCTTCTGAGTTTATGTATGTTGATTTCTCTTTCATTGCTTTCAACATTCTTAAATTTATTACTCCCACCTCAAAAGATGATAGAAGAAGCAGTTGCTCCTTTAGTTAAAATTATCTCAGCTCTCTCTTCTCAACTTGCCTCCTCCAATGTTGTCCCTTCTTCTAGGGTCCTAGATTCTGTTCTTCCTAGATCTAGGCAGGGGGAGAAGCTCTATAAAGAAGCTCCAAACATTTATGCAGTTCCAGTCCTAACAGCAGCATCAGTTTTTGATGCTGAGATGATAAGTTTAGCAGCAGTAGCAGAAGCAGAAGTTGTTATTGTTGGTGATGCCTTTATTCATCCCAAAGTCAACTTGCATTCTTAATTATCTTATTTTGATGCTCTGTACAATGGTTTTCCAGTTTTTGAGCATGAACTTTTTAAAGCTATAGTATGTTATACTTCCCCTGTTGATCTTTCCATTTTAGAGATGCTAAGGAACAAGCCTTAAAGATTTTTCTAACAGTAATAATATAGTTCTTGAGTCTGCAGTAGCTGATAATATAATAGATATTATAGAGCAAGTTTCTTCCCCTCCTACCTATGTATGGGATGAAACTCCAATGCCTAATTTTGATGATATTCTTTTTGAAGACATGGAACCAGAAGATGACAATGTACATATACAAGTCAATATAGATATTATTAATACTCAATCAAAAGTTCAAGTCCCTGATCAGTCTAATTTGCTTAAATAGTTAGATGATTTATATGATCATCCAGAGGATGAATCCAATGATGACTCAGAGTCAGATGACTCAGAAGATTCTATTTCTAAGAAAATAAAATTCAAGAAAAAGAAGGCTCTAGCAAAGGTAGCTCATAAATGTTTCTATACAGCTGATATCCCTTATTATATTCTGCATGGGATTACTCTCACTCCAGATCTCCCCAACTAGATAAGATTCTTTAAGAATGAGCTAAAGAATAGAAAGAAGATGATGAGATACTCTTCTCCTCCAAAACTAGGAAAGGACATCCTCCTCCTCCACCAGCAATAGGAGCTGCAGGAAATATTTCTCAAAGGCCTACTTCTTCTCATCATTCTAGACCCTCTTCAAGGCAGACCTTCAAGGTCTGGTTATCAAAGCAGCCAATAGTTAAGACAAAGCAGTTCACAATAATCAGATCAAGAGAAGCCTCCTTCACCAGTTTATGATCCAGAAATGGATCCAAATTTCGAAATGGCTAGATTTAATGAGTGTATTGCTCTATCACAAATTAAGAAAGCTAAAGCAGAAGGAAATGGCACCTCTCAGTTCTCCACCAGGTCCTCTTACAGATAGAAAGAGCTTAACAAATATCAGGTGAAAAACTTGTTTAATGTGGACAAGTACATGAGCTTGCATCCAGAGGCAGTTGTGCTAAGGACTACCTCTTTGAAGATCATTGGATCTCAGGATTTGAAGATGCGTAAAAGAGAAGCTACAGATCCCAACATGAAGTTGATCTTTACTAAACCATCTTCTGATTCTCTCTCTAAAGATTCTTAGAAAGATTCCTGATTTCTGCTTTTATGTTTTCTTAAACTATGTTTATGCTTTTGAACTCTCAAAGCACTTAATTTTATATCTGCTGAAAGTTTTTCTGTTAGATATTTTATTCTGTGTTTTTCATTTGTAAATAGTATCCTCAACCAAATATGGGGAGATTGTTGGAACCCTATTACTAATTTGGGCTAGGATTACTATCTTTTGTTTAGGATAATTAGTTTGACCCAACATTTATAGTCTAGGGTCATGGGTTATTATTTCTAGGGTTGCACCTTCAGAAGAATTCCAGATAAATGAAGTTCGACGAAAACATGATTCTATTAGACGAAAGATGAGCTCTGTTTGACGAACGCTGAGCTCTGTTCAATGAACTCAGAGTTCTAACTATGAGATTAGCTCAACAAATGTTCAGCTCCGTTCGACAAATGTTGATCTCTTCTCAAAAGCTCAACTCGACAAACTAGAGGCTCACCTCGACAAACTCCATTCTCAGTTCCACAATTTCCATAGTCTGTTTGACGATTTCCAGGTTTCAGTTCGACTAATTCTTTGCAGTGTCCAGACAATTTTATATTCAGAGGCAGATTGATTTTAAATGGCGCAATTTTAGTCAGTTATACTCTGGAATTTAATGCTAAATATTCTTAATGAATATAACCATTTCTGGCAACATTAAATATGAAATTATCAAAGAGTTATTATTCTCATTAATTACCATGGTAGTTAAGGAATGACTTTAATACCAAATATTTGAATATAACCGTTATAATTCTCAAGAAATGCTTCAGCTATTTTAGAATGAATTCAAATGTTTGAATTTCTCTAAGGCATTATATATATATTGACAAAAGTTTTCTGCCTCAGGGTTAGATAGTACAGACAGTACAGATTTATTTTTACAGAGAATAAAATATTTACTTCAAGTTTCTTCCAGAAGAACAAATCTTTAATCTGAGATTCAACTTCGTATCTCTCAGAAACATATTATGGATAGTGATGTTTTTCAAGAAGGCCTACACCCTGAAGAAAAGTCTCCCTCTCCTGATCATAATCTCTACATAAATTAGGGGGACCCTTTTGCTTGCAACATCCGCTAATCTTCTCAGAGAATCTTGACAGAGAAGACATCATCATCTTTTTAGTTTATTTCATAAACTATGTACATGGTTTTTAACTTCCTTCAAAAGTTATCTTTTGGTTTTTAAGTCTCCTGATCAAAAGACTTAAGCTTGGTTTTTGGGCACCTGGTCAAAAGATCGAAGGGTTGCTAGATCTCCCTTAAAAAATAGATCTTTTGGTGGCAAGGCACCTGATCAAAAACCTATAGTGGATCCCTACTAGGGTGGTAGAAGAGTGGACGTACCCAGATTTATTGGGAAGCCACTATAAATTTCATTGTGTCGTCTGTGATTGTTATTCTTCTTATTTGTGTGTCGTGATTCTTGCCTATTATATATATATTTGTATATATATATATATATCGGTGTGTGTGTGTGTGTGTGTATCACTCACTTTAAATCCATTATAAAAATAAATTAAAGTTTTTAAAATACACTATTCACCCCCCTTCTGGTGTAAAGTAGATCTATCCCTCACTTTCAGAGTGTCTGAGCTTGGCGTTCCTCCATCTGGCGCATCCGCTCTTCCATTAAAGATGTTAATGTGGAAATCACCTCGTAGAGGCGCAATACATTGCTGATAGGTGAGTTGTGTAAGGCCCCCTCCCTTGAGTGAAGGATACCAAGTATGATCGGAGGATCCTACCGCATACCATTGCTAACAAAAGATGTTGTAGGGATGACAGATGCAAACTCATTTCCATCACCTCCCTTTGGTTTCCCAATGTCGTGCATCAATGATGATACTAACCAAACAACATTAGACATCAGAGTACTAAAGCAATTTTCTCGCAAAAACATTATTAAGGAGTGCTCATTGGCACTTAATGGGAGACATAGTATCAGAGCGGAAGATTAACTATCAAAAAACCCAATATTCAAGACCTGCAAGAGTAGCATCAATTTCTCTACTATATTAACCGTATCCACAAGGGCTATATCATTAATATATATTCCTTGAGATTGGGCTTATAAAAGTTACTGCTTGATAAATTCATACCTGAATTAGACTGCGCTGTGGCTTCCTTGAAATCTAGGTGATATCTTTCACCTGCACCTATCACTTTTTCTCATGAAAAGTTATTAAAACAACGAATAAAATCCAATCCCTTTTAGTATCAAACATATCACAATATTTACAAGGGAGGTAATATCTTGATTTCTATTAGGTTGAGGTAGTCATCCCACGACCACCGTCTGCATACCATGTATCATCTTGTATATGGTATTATACCCACAAAGATTTATTAGTTTTGTACTATTGTCTCCCAAGACCGTCCTTCATGCGGGTTGCCTGAGAGTGAAACTTATCGACCATCTGATATTCTCCTCAAGGAACATTTCATTCCCATAGGAATTACATCTCTGAGGCACATTTATTAAAGGAACTTTTCATTCCCCAAGGAATTACATCCCGAAGGCACATTTATCAAAGGCGCTTTTCATTCCTAAAGGAATTATATCTCGAAGGCACATTTATCGAAGGCACTTTTCATTTCCGAAGGAATCACATCTTGAAGGCACATTTATCAAAGGCACTTTAGGGTCCCTAGGAGACATTTACCATCGTAATAATACAATTTTATCGAAGGAAAATATATCATACAATACAAGCAATGAAAATTAGATCGTTCAAATAAAAACCTTCACAAGTAAAACAAACCAATGTGAAGATAACTAGGGATTGAGTCAAGGTTAAAGCCTCAACCTACTCGATCAATTTTGTAAACCATAATTATGAAAGTGACTCTAGTAAGCCCCAGTTTGTGGCATGACTTGGCGCATGTCATGGCCTCTTGGGTTACAAACCAATTTGACCACAATAATAGTTATAGTAAAAAACTTCCATAGAGCTTTTGCATACGAAAAGCAAATCTTGTGGTCGAAATCGATCACTTGCCAATTGCCGACCTTTAAAAAATTTGGCAAGTGGCTAAGACATCAAACTCAGCCGTACACCCTACTTATCAAGAGATTCAATCAAGTCCCTCATTATTTAGGTTTGACCTCGATATAATGTTTTTCCACTTGGTCAACTATAAATTATGTGGATGACCAAATAAAGATGCTTATCCCTAAACTCGTCCGCTCTGCTCTACTAGCAAGAGTGGTGGCCAGTTCAAGATTATTTAAGAATAACTTCGAAAGAATGTCTCATCTCTATGTAAACTTTATATTATATACAAAAAAAATCAAATTGTCCACTCTACTCTACTGACAAGAGTGGCGGCAAGTTCAACACTATTTGAGGTAATACTGAAATCAAGACAAAACTTCAATCTATCGGCTCTACTTCAAAAGAGGCGAACATATCGATGTTTAAGCTTTTTATTTGATATTGCCATGAATAGTGTTGAACTGGCCGATACTCTTGCAGAAGAGTAGACATATCGATATTTTGCCTTTTTATTTGATATAGCTATGTGAAGTATCTAGTTACATACCTAAATCACCTAGAGGTGGGTGAATAGGTGAGTTATGCGTCTTTTGCGGAATAAAAACTTGAGAGTAATCGACACCGAAAATAACCAAGCATAACCTAGATGACACAAGGAATTTATAGCGGTTCCCCAATCTTGGGTACGTCCACTTTCCACCTCGCCTATCTAGCACCATGGCTAGCCTCGGCTACTTCACTAAATCTCGGATTTCAACAATACTACAAATCAGAGCAACGCTCCTACAACTCAGAGAAAACACACTCCTACAAACTCGGAGAGCAAAGCTCCTACAAACTCGGAGAACAAAGCTCCTACAAAATCGGAGACAAAGCTCCTACAAGAGTTAAAATAATTGTTACAACAACAATAAAACTTTATACATTCAGATATGAAAATATTCAAGATTCTTCCTTCTTGAAAATTAATATCTCTGTGAAGAAGTTGAGGAAGAAATCCCGAGAAAACTTTGATCTGAAATGCTTAGGACCCGACACGATCAAGTAGATGTTTGAAGAACTTGAATCTATGATCTATCAAATCTTTTCTCCTGGGAATCGCTGGATCGAGAGAGGAGCGACAATGAAGAATGACGATGATGGTGCGGCTTCTCCTGATCTTAAATTGCGATTGTAATTCTGAATAATGTTAGGGTTAGTGATTCCTATAAAAGGACTTCTTATAGGACCTCGTCTAACGGTTTGAAATCATTAAGGAAGGATCCACATGGACCAATCATAAGGAACTTAGGTTATATTGAAATCTCGTCAGATGGTTTAGAAAGAAGTTTTTTGTAACCCTATTTATTGAGAAGATATATGACTTCTCGAGAAGGATTTGCTTTCTCGAGAAATGACATAGCCTTCTCGAGAAAATACTTAAGCAAATTCTTTGAACTGAAGAACTGATTTCTCGAGAAGGAACTTGACGTCTCAAGAAAAATACTTAGCTTCTCGAGAAACAATTTTGACTTCTCGAGAACTGCTTTGCTTTATCGAGGACTATATTTGGCTTTTTGAGAATTCTTCAGGGCTTTCTTGAGAAAGAGACTTAAAGATTGTTTCTGAGATTTTTCCGAGAATTCTTAAGGTTTCTCGAGAACAACTATGTTTTTTCGAGAACTATATTTAGAATTCTTGAGAAATACACTTCATCTTCTCGAGAAAAGTACTTAGTAAATTTTTATCTGAAATACTAATTCTTCTTTGTTGAAAACCAGCAACCCTTCTTTTCTTCCATTGATTTAGTACTTGAAAATGAAGTGCATCCCAATAGAGAGGTTACACATGAGTCAACACCATGGGTCACACAATGAGAGATTACATTGCATGGTCCTGTGTTTAGTGACTCATTATAAACTGACATTGGTCTACACTTAGCAATAATGACCTGCAAACACTCAACTAAAGAATAACATCAAATACGTAATTAATTCAACTTAGTTCAAGAGTGACTTCACACAAATCTAGGTTATTGTTGATATAATACCCAACAATCTTCCCC
Source organism: Platanthera zijinensis (assembly GCA_039513925.1). Classification (NCBI taxonomy): domain Eukaryota; kingdom Viridiplantae; phylum Streptophyta; class Magnoliopsida; order Asparagales; family Orchidaceae; genus Platanthera; species Platanthera zijinensis. The sequence goes on along the minus strand of CM077082.1, from coordinate 61,454,156 downwards.
TATTTGTAGAAGTCAGAACCATCTATACTAAGGTGAATTATATCAAGATAATCAAAGAATTTATTAACAAATAAAATAATATATAAAATCACAGTTAAGAGATAATTAGATCATCAAAATTCAAAATTGTATATATAGAGATAATTTGTCCATAGAAATGTCGAGGTCCATATAATTCCATAACACTGACAATCATAAATAATTTGTACTGTTGCATGTGTTGCTGTTCCTTCTTCTCTTGTTGCCTTTTCTGGTAGCTGAAGGGCTTGGGATAGTATTTTGGAGAATGAGGAGGAGCATTAAGATTATTGTGGCCTTATTCACAATCATGAATCCTTCTTTTTGTCATAGCTTTCTCATATAACTCCCACTCCTTATGACTGTAATGATAATCCTTATTATCATGAAGTTCCACAACTAACTTCAAAGTGTCTAGAATTAAAGACTTGGAGATTGGACTCCAAATTTCAGCAAATTCCTTTTCTTTCCTTTTAGCAGCTTCTTAACTTGGGATAGATCGGTTGGCTGAAGCACCATCACCGTATTTTTTTCTTAGGCACTGGTATCTCTGGCTGATCAGAAGTCCAGACTTGAGAATAATTCACAGGAGGAACTCCATGCTGTTCAGGTTTGGGAGAAAATGTAGGCTTATAGACATTTGGATCAAGATGAGGAGGTGGAGCCTCATTTGGATCAGCTTGAAACTCTGGAAAAATTTGATTGTGCATCCACACAACAATATCATAAGTATACATTTTTATACACTTAATCAGTTTTTCTACATTTGTACTGATCTCTTTCAGTTGATTACCCCACTTAGTCTTCATTTCTTGAACTTTGCTTTCTAGATTTTCTTTCACCTTATCCTACCCCTTTCTGACTTCTGCGGTTAGATCCTTTGGCATCTTCCTTGAATTTCCCGACCTCTTCATAGGTTTTGAAGTTATGTTCTTCAGTTTTCTTTAGCAAGTGTATCTGATTATTAGCCACAGAAACTGCATGATTCATGACTTCACCAACACTAGTGATAGTGTGGTCCAAAGCCTTGCCACGAATATTGAGTAGTTTTTTGAATTCATTTGTATTACTCAAAATCTCAACAAATCCTCTGCTCATTTCTTTCTCAAGAGCAGTTACTCTCTCAGTTACATCTTTGAGAGACTTATCAAAGTACTCTCTCTACTTTGTCAACATAGAATCAATCATACCCAAAAGGGTATCATCAGGAATGACTACAGCTGGTGGAAGTGGAGGAGGTAGTGTTGGAGCTATCCAGATTGGTAGTTCTTCAATAACAACTGAGTTTTTGCCTCTTTGGGCAGATGCCATCACATCCCCTTCCTCACCAAGAATGATAGGTAGAGAATTTTAAATTCTTGAGAGGAGGTTCTACAGGTTCTGGGGTAACATCTTCCTCATCAGAGAGCATAACCACATTCTCCCCCTTAATTTGTGCCATGGGCTGAGAATCTTCTAGAATCTCTTCAGGAGAGATGAAAAGGGGATCACCTGAAGTTAGAGCTACTATCATTTTGTCAATATCAACTGTAGTAGAGGTGACTTGGCCATCCACTTGAGCATCACGAAGATTTTCCTGATCAGAGGAATAGTCAATATCCATACCTAAGCCACCATCATACACAGAGGTGCACTTCTCATCATAAAATTGAGCTTTGTTTTACTTTTCCACCACAACATCATCAGCAAGAACTTTCTCTGTAACCTGATCTGTAAGAACATTTGAATGAAACACTATGCCTGGTACCTTTGCTTGCTGATCTTCCTCATGAACTATAGGAGCAGGCTCCCCATCAACAACTGCAATAGATATGCCAACTGTATCAATATGAAGGGGAGATGGGGTCCTGTCCTCATCAACTACAGTCCTTAGAACTGTTGTAGCTTGGTCTGGCTTTTGAATTTTGATTTCCCATCTGTTGATGGATGAGGGTGAGACTTTATTCAGGTGGTGAATGGACACACCTTTGGACAAGTCAAAAACTTTAGGGTACACTTGATTCAGATATAGAGAGATGATCCTTGCAAAATTAGGTGAGTTCATGCTTTCCTTAATCTTTTCAAATAACATGTGTCCCCATTGGAACTTCTTGCGATACACCACATCAGTCATCATGCAAAAGATGTAACACCCCTATCTGCCGCATAGCATATAGCAGTAGGTCCAGCCGGGGCCCGATGCATATACTACGGACAGACCGGTTGGTTACGCATTGAAATCATTCAACCAATCACCATGTCCTACACAACACCTAGCGGAAGCAATTTTAAACAGTTGCAAAGAGAACAAGAACCCTGCTACAAAGCATGAATGTCCACTACAAACTCAGGAATGTAATCATACACAAAAGTGAACTGGCCTTAAGGCCTTACATTGTTCACTTAACAAAAATAGTGCTTTCCAAACTTCGGCACGCAGGCCGGCCATACATGAAAACGGGAAAGAAACATAAGCAATTAGGCCTTCGAGGGCCGGCACAGCAATAAGGGCTTTAGCCTGCTATTTCCCGCTCTGCTCCGCAGCACCTGCAAGCCACAAACCACCGCCCGGTGGTAAACAATAGCAACGATCAGCAATGCAGACCAAATTATAACGATCCCGCCCCCCACATCTGGGCGGCAATGCTCTTTCCCTGCACTTTATTAGTATAGGCAATTATATAAAGTATTTGCACTTCACCACAGGCGTAGGCTCGCACGGCCACACACCCCGTGCACTCAGGGCACATTCTCGGCGAACCAGCCAACGTCACGTCAATTCAAGCCATAGACGTTCCCAATCCACCACCGCCTCTTGGACAGTCATCCATATGAGCATTTTGCCTTCCTGGCCTTGGTCACGTCAATTTAAGCCATAGACCGCCGAAGACCCTCATCCATGCCAACGTTCCTACCGAATGACATAGACCGGGTACGGTTCCGCCTGACCCGTGCTCACAACGCAATGATAATTTAAGCCATATGCGCAGGCCAAGACTCACCGAGTCCCGTTTCCACCACAATAATCATATAACCCGGTTATTTCACGTTGGCTCCCCGGCCACCGTGTTGGCAAAACACGCTTTTGCCCAGTTTTCCGGGTGCACCTTGGAGTTAATCTCCAAGGCTCCCTGATGCAATCTACCACGTAGAAAACCCGAAAAACGCCCAAACACCCGGAGTCTTCCCCGGTTCACATGCAATGCAACATCACCGATCCGGCTCTACTTGTCCGGATAGGCTTCACACACAATGCCTATGTCCGTTTTCGCATACGGACTCTACACAAGGGGGACTTTACATATCTACCCCAAGGAACGCTCCAACTCTTCGCTCACTCGCGAGAGAGGGCTTCCTATGCAAAGGAAAAGAGGGCTTCACATGCCCAAAGATGAGAAATCGTTACCCTTGCATTCTTCCGCGGTGCCATCGAAAACTATACGGTTGGAAAGCACCGCAACGGCGTCGCCTCCGCGAATCTGGACTCGGATCGCGATTCGGAGCTCTGAAGCTCTCCCGGCGGCCGGATCTTGGACTCCTCCTTCCTCCTTGCTCTCCCTTCTCTCTAACTTTTAGAGAGAGATTGGCCAATGGAAAATGGGTTTCTAAACCCTATTTCCCGACCATAACCACCCAGGAGCAGCCCCCCACCGTTGGATCCAAAGCCAAGGAAACGAACGGCCCGGATTAAATCTAAAATCATAAAATCTGGGCCGAACACGGGTTGGCACACGGCCGTGTGCCTGGCCGTGTAGCTCATTCGTCGTCTCGACCAAATCTGAAAACCAGCACACGGCATGTGACACGGCCTCCGATACGCCCGTGTCGCCTGCGACACGCCTGTGTCGGGACCCGTGTCACGCCCCCCGTGTGCAATTTATCAACACTTTGCAGTCAGAGGGGTACACGGCTTGGTGACACGGCATCAGACACGCCCGTGTCAAACTAGACACACCCGTGTTCGTGCCCGTGTCATTACCCGTGTACCCAACCACACAGCCCAGGTGTGACACGGCCTGGGACACGCCCGTGTCCTAGGCCGTGTTCCACCACACGCCCATCGTCGACCTGCACTGGTCGACTACACGGCCCGAGCTCGACACACCCGACACGGCCTCCGACACGCCCGTGTCGGGGCCCGTGTCACCAGCACCAAAAATCTTTCTTGGCCAAATACGATCCCCGTCGCTCGTACAACAATTTGGGGTGTTACAATTCTACCCCCCTTAAAGAATTTCGTCCACGAAATTAATAAAGGAAAAACAGGGCTTAACGTAAAAACAGTACCTGAGCGGAATAATTCCGGGTACTCCTCGAGCATAGTCTGCTCCCGTTCCCAAGAGAGCTCCTCACGCCCGCAGTTATCCCACCAGACCTTAACCATCCGGATCTCCTTGTTACGGAGTCTCTTGAACTCAACATCTTCAATACGAATGGGCTTGACCCTAGTCGTCAACCCCTCATCCACCGGCACTTGGTCAACCGCGATCACCTGCGTAGGCTCATGCACCGCCTTCCGCAACACAGAAATGTGGAACACATCATGTAATCCACTCAACTCCACCGATAGCTTCAAACGGTATGCAGCTTCGCCGACTCGCTCCAGAACCTCAAAAGGTCCAAGGTATCTTGGGCTCAGCTTCTTCAAGCATCTCACCCGCGAAACCCCCTTGAACGGCTTCACTTTCAGATATACCCAATCGCCAACCGCGAACTCCACGTTCCGGTGCTTGGCATTGTAATACTTCGCCTGCCGGTCCTGAGCGATCAACAAGCGCTCCCGAATGATCCGCACTAACGAGGTAGCACTCTCCACCTCCTGCTTCTTATACAACCTTGCCTCACCCGTTTCAAGCCACGATAACGGCGTGCGACACTTCCTACCATACAGGGCCTCGAAGGGCGCCATTTGTATACTTGCTTGGTAGCTGTTGTTGTACGCGAACTCAACCAAATACAGGTGGTCTTCCCACTGCTTACCGAAATCCAGAACACACATGCGTAGCATGTCCTCCATCGTTCTATTGACCCTCTCAGTCTGCCCATCCGTCTGCGGATGGAAAGCTGTGCTGAACTTTAACTTTGTTCCCAGCATCTGCTGCACCAACCTCCAATCATTTGACGTGAACTGCCCATCGCGATCACTCACAATGCTACGGGGCACACCATGCAGCCTAACAATATTGTCAACATAAAACTTTGCCAGTTTCTCCACTGGATCATCCTTCCTATGCGGAATGAAGTGCGACACCTTGGTTAGCCGATCTACGATCACCCAGATGGCGTCGTTCCCTTTCTGCGACCTTGGCAACCCGTGCACAAAGTCCATAGATATATCGTCGAATTTCCACTCCGGTATAGGCAAGGACTTCAGAAATCCTCCCGGCTTTTGGCACTCCGCCTTCACCAAGGCGCACGTTTGGCACTTAGCCACGTACAACGCCACATCTTTCTTGAGCCCCGGCCACCAAAACAACTTTTTGAGATCACGATACATCTTCGTGCTCCCTGGGTGGATTGAGTACTTGGTATGATGAGCCTCGTACATCAACTCCGCCCGGAGGTTACCCCCACTCGGGACGCACAACCGATGATCCTTCCTTAACAAACCATCTTCCACCGAGAACTGGGAATTTGACCCATCCAGAGCGGCCTCCATAAGCTCCTTCATGGAGTCATCTAACTCCAATGCCTGCCGAACCCGGTCAGCCAGGTCATACTGCACTTCTGTCCAGTTTAACATTGCTTTGGCGCTCGTCTGCTTGTCAACGCAACAGATCTCAAGCTCCTCCAACTCCCGTACTAGCCGCTCATCATGCACCGATAACCAGTTGGCTCGGGCGGGAGCCCTACGGCTCAGTGCATCCGCAACTGCGTTGCCCTTCCCGGGTACATAATGTATTTTGAAGGTGTAGTCCCCAAGGAACTCCATCACCTCCTCTGCCTCATATTAAGGTCCTTTTGATCCAATAAGTATTTTAAGCTCTTGTGATCGGTGTATATATCGACCCTTACGCCGTAAAGGTAGTGCCTCCACAACTTGAGTGCAAAAATCACGCCTGCCAACTCCAAGTCGTGCACCGGATAATTTCTTTCATGCACTTTCAGCTGACGCGATCCATACGCAATCACGCTCCCATGCTGCAACAACACGCAGCCCAAGCCACTACCGGAAGCGTCGCTATACACCTCGAAGCCCTCGGTCCCACTCGGCGAACTAAGTACTGGCGCCGTGGTCAACCGCCTCTTCAGCTCCTCAAAAGCTTGCACGCACTCTTGCATCCACAAGAATTTCTGATCCTTCCTTGTCAACTTCGTGAGAGGTAATGCTATCCGCGAGAAGTTCTCTACGAAGCTCCTGTAATATCCGGCCAGCCCGAGAAAACTACGGACTTCCGCGACAGAAGACAACGCAGGCCACTCCTGTATCACAACAATCTTCGCCGGATCCACCGCTATACCTTCCCCACTTACTATATGACCAAGGAACGCCACTGAGGGTAGCCAGAACTCGCACTTGGAGAATTTCGCATAAAGCTCATTCCTCCTCAGAGTCTCCAACACCAGATGCAAGTGCTTGAAGTGATCTTCTTCGCACTGCGAGTACACCAATATATCGTCAATAAAGACGATCACGAAGCGATCCAGGAAATCTCGGAACGTCCTGTTCATCAAGTCCATAAATACTGATGGCGCATTTGTCAGTCCAAACGGCATGACCGTGAACTCGAAATGCCCATACCTCGTACTGAACGCCGTCTTCGGGATATCACACTCCCTGATCCTCAGCTGATAGTACCCCGACTTCAAGTCCAACTTGGAGTATACCAACGATCCAACTAACTGATCAAAGAGATCATCAATCCTCAGGATCGGGTACTTATTCTTCTCCGTCAGCTTGTTCAATTCTCTGTAGTCGATACACAGCCGCATACTACCATCCTTCTTCTTAACGAAGAGGACCGGTGCGCTCCAAGGCGACGAGCTTGGACGCACATACCCTTGCTCTATCAGCTCCTCTAGCTGAACTTTCAACTCTGCCATCTCCTTAGGCGCCAACCTATACGGAGCACGTGATACCGGTTTGGCCCCCGACACGAGCTCGATGGTGAAATCAATCTCTCGCTGCGGTGGGGCTCCAGGAAGGCTATCCGGGAACACATCTGGGTACTCGCATACCACGGGGATCTCATCCAAAGTGGACTTTGGCTCTACAGCCCCCACTATTGCGAAGAATAGCTCTGCACCAGCACGAACCGCCTTCACCACCTGAAGAGCAGACATCAGTGTCTTGCTCGACTCCTTCAGCCCCTCGAATGTAGTCTCCCGCCCTACACGCAGCTTGACCTCCTTCCGGTCACAGTCAATCCAAGCTTTCTGCTCCGAAAGCCAATCCATTCCAAAGATCACGTCGAACTATACTAGCGGCAGCAACGACGCTAGCAAGTCGAACTCTTGGCTCCCAATGTGAACCTTTACGGCGCACACCCTGTCCGCACGCATCGAGCACCCATTCGGTAGCAGCACATCCAACTTATCCTTCGCCATCGAAGAAGGGACTCCGATGCGCGATATGAAACTTTCGGACAAGAAGGAATGTGAAGCTCCCGTGTCAAACAGTGCCCGTGCCGAACTATCACTAATCACAACAAAGCCTATATAAACAATATTAGGCTAACAAGCAATAGATAACGGTATTAAAGCTAACTTGCTATAAATTAACTCATACCTGTTACCACGTCAGCTTGTTTGATGGCCTCCTACTGGCCCAAGTTATAGACTCTAGGCTGAGTCGGAGCATAGTGGGACGCGGTCGACTCCACCGCTTTACCCTTCTCCTCGTAGGTAGCTCCTTGCTTTCTCTCGGACTTTGGGCGTCCGCTCCAGCAATCACGGGCAAAGTGCCCCGTCTTTCCACACGTGAAACAAGCGCCCGGGGTTCGATTGGTAGTTGCCCCCGAGGCACCTGAAGCAGCTGGACCCGACGTCTTAGCTTTCTTATAGAACCTGCGGTAGCCCGACTTCGACGTAGTCGGTGCCTTGAACTCCGCTTTCTTACTACCGGATTCCTTCTTCGCTTGGACATTCTTCATGTCCTTCTCCAAGGACCGGGCCGAACTGACAAGGGTCATGAAACCTTGCGCCTTGGGCCCCGACAGTAGCAACCTTAAATCATCTCTTAGCCCTTCGTAGAAGCGGCTCGTCTTGCGCTCCTCGTCTGCGAAGGTAGCGCCGGCATATCTCCCCAACTGAGTAAACTCGTGGAGGTACTCATCAACGGTGCAATCCCCTTGCACCAACTTCTAAAATTCGCTTTCTAGCGCAATTCTCTGCGCCGAGGGGAGGTATCGAGCCATGAATAGTCTCGCAAACTCCTCCATCGGAACTTCGGCCAACGGCCTTCCCCGCAACTGATGTAGCTCTAGGCCTTCCCACCATAACCTTGCGTCCCATCCAAAAGGAACGTCGCTATAGTGGTCTTCTGCCACTCTTCCGTTTCCGTCGCAGTCATCACCCTGTTGACCCTTGAGAGCCAATCCTCTACTTGGGTCGGGGTTTCTGCCCCCGTGAATATCGATGGATGAAAGCCCATCACGTGCTTCAGTTGTCTTTCAGTTGCTCTCCGAGGCAACTCTGGCTCCAAAACTACTTGCTCAACCCTCCGTTGCTCTGCCGCCTGAAGCGGTACTTGCTCCATAGCAGAGCAGGCTATTGCACCTGCCTTGCAGGCTGCGCATTGATCATTGCCATGACAGCTTCTGCCACCAACCTAATGGCCTCGGCAGACGGAGGTGTTGCAGGCGCATCGCTTGGCGCACTGCTCGCCTCAGAACCTGGCCGTTCAGACGGCCCAGCACCACTTCTGGTCACCTATAATCGTGCAAAACACCGATAAGCGACCATAAATTACTGCAAACAGCAATTATAGGAACACGCAGGTTCCTCAAACATGTGTATTTTCATTCCTAAGTGGACATTCATGGGTTCTTTTCATGTTATAACGATGACGCACACATGTACTCACCACCCCTTAAAGTGAATTCGTCCACGAATTCATTTAAGATTGACCGAAAGCAGAAGTCTGATACCAATTTGTAACACCTCTATCCGTCGCATAACATATAGCAGTAGGTCCGGCCGGGGCCCGACGCCATATACTACGGACAGACCGGTTGGTTACGCGTTGAAACCATTCAACCAATCACCACGTCCTACACAACACCTAGCGGAAGCAATTTTAAACAGTTGCAAAGAGAACAAGAACCCTGCTACAAAGCATGAATGTCCACTACAAACTCAGGAATGTAATCATACACAAAAGAGAACTGGCCTTAAGGCCTTACATTGTTCACTTAACAAAAATAGTGCTTTCCAAACTTCGGCACGCAGGCCGGCCATACATGAAAACGGGAAAGAAACATAAGCAATTAGGCCTTCGAGGGCCGGCACAGCAACAAGGGCTTTAGCCCGCTATTTCCCGCTCTGCTCCGCAGCACCTGCAAGCCACAAACTACCGCCCGGTGGCAAACAATAGCAACGGTCAGCAATGCTGAACAAATTATAACGATCCCGCCCCCACACTCGGGGCGGCAATGCTCTTTCCCTGCACTTTATTAGTATAGGCAATTATATAAAGTATTTGCACTTCACCACAGGTGTAGGCTCGCACGGCCACACACCCCGTGCACTCAGGGCACATTCTCGGCGAACCGGCCAACGTCACGTCAATTCAAGCCATAGACGTTCCCAATCCACCACCGCCTCTTGGACGGTCATCCATATGAGCATTTTGCCTTCATGGCCTTGGTCACGTCAATTTAAGCCATAGACCGCCGAAGACCCTCATCCATGCCAACGATCCTACCGAACGACATAGACCGGGTACGGTTCCGCCTGACCCGTGCTCACACCGCAACGACAATTTAAGCCATATGCGCAGGCCAAGACTCACCGAGTCCCGTTTTCATCACAATAATCACATAACCCGGTTATGTTCACGTTGGCTCCCCGACCACCGTGTTGGCAAAACACGCTTTTGCCCAGTTTTCCGGGTGCACCTTAGAGTTAATCTCCAAGGCTCCCTGATGCAATCTACCACGTAGAAAACCCGAAAAACGCCCAAACACCCGGAGTCTTCCCCGGTTCACATGCAATGCAACATCACCGATCCGGCTCTACTTGTCCGGATAGGCTTCACACACAATGCCTATGTCCGTTTTCGCATACGGACTCTACACAAGGGGGACTTTACATATCTACCCCAAGGAACGTTCCAACTCTTCGCTCACTCGCGAGAGAGGGCTTCCTATGCAAAGGAAAAGAGGGCTTCACATGCCCAAAGATGAGAAATCGTTACCCTTGCATTCTTCCGCGGCGCCATCGAAAACTATACGGTTGGAAAGCACCGCAATGGCGTCGCCTCCGCGGATCTGGACTCGGATCGCGATTCGGAGCTCCGAAGCTCTCCCGGCGGCCGGATCTTGGACTCCTCCTTCCTCCTTGCTCTCCCTTCTCTCTAACTTTTAGAGAGAGATTGGCCAATGGAAAATGGGTTTCTAAACCCTATTTCCCGACCATAACCACCCAGGAGCAGCCCCCCACCGTTGGATCCAAAGCCAAGGAAACAAACGGCCCGGATTAAATCCAAAATCATAAAATCTGGGCCGAACACGGGTTGGCACACGGCCGTGTAGCTCATTCACCGTCTCGACCAAATCTGAAAACCAGCACACGGCATGTGACACGGCCTGCGACACGCCCGTGTCGCCTGCGACACGCCCGTGTCGGGACCCGTGTCACGCCCCCCCGTGTGCAATTTATCAACACTTTGCAGTCAGAGGGGTACACGGCTTGGTGACATGGCATCAGACACGCCCGTGTCAAACTAGACACGCCCGTGTTCGTGCCCGTGTCATTACCCGTGTACCCAACCACACAGCCCAGGTGTGACACGGCCTGGGACACGCCCGTGTCCTAGGCCGTATTCCACCACACGCCCATCGTCGACCTGCACTGGTCGACTACACGGCCCGAGCTCGACACGCCCGACACGGCCTCCGATACGCCCGTGTCGGGGCCCGTGTCACCAGCACCAAAAATTTTTCTTGGCCAAATACGATCCCCGTCGCTCGTACAACAATTTGGGGTGTTACAAAAGAAGTCTGAGAAGATATGTCCAATTGAACATATCTTGCAGAGGAGAACTTTCCAAGAATGTCGGCCAAAATCTTGCTTTCATCATTCATGTACTGTCTACGAATAAAGGTAGTGGATTGGGAGAGGCAACAAAATGAAAGAGCCCCAGAGTAATTGGGTTCTTCCAAATAATCTTCCTCATCAATAAAGGGCAACCTGAGAATTTTTGTTAAGGAGGACGACTTCATTTTGATCTTCATATCTTTGACAGAGCTTTTCAACAATTTCCCACACCTTTTAAGCTGCATTTCTAAAGAACTCTTCAACTTCTAGAACCAAGACTTTGGAGTGATGCTCGAGAATGAAAGAGAGGTTGGCGGTTTCAAGATGTAGAAGGACATTGTGGAAATCCTTGGAGATTTCTTCAATACCTATGCAAACAAACTCACTGCTGATGCCAATATTTGCAATGAGAGCCATTGATTAAAGAAGATGAGAGATTTCAGACTTTTTCGAGAAGAAACGATGGAGTTTGCGAGAAGAGCGACGGAGGCCTTCGACGGAACTCAAGGGTTTTTCTCGAGAAGAGCTTTTTCAAAAGTGTGGATTTGGACATTCTATGGAGTTTTTTATTTATATAAAATTGAAAATATTGAAGAATGAAGAAGAGCGTACCTAAGGAATGTCGGTTGGAATTCTTCTCGAAAATTTACTGATTTCTCAAGAAGTCAAGATGTCCAAATTCTTCTCGAAACATTTAAGGTGTTCTTCTAAGAAATATAAATTAATTTTCTGAGAAATCCATTAAGTTTTCGAGAAATCCAGTTCTGAGCTTGAATTTATCTGAAGGTTTGCTGAGTAAGAATTCCCTTGGAATTTTCTGAGTGGTTGATTGCAGAATCTTCTCTTGACTTAAAATGTGAACTTTTCAGGACTCCTTATTAAGCATACCAAGTTCTGTATTGAAGAAGGAGAATTTGGCTTCATCTAGCGGCTTCATGAAAATATCTACAACTTGCCTATCTATTGGAATGTACTGGAGGTTGATGTCCCCATTCTTCACATGCTCTTGGATGAAATGATATCTCAATTCATTGTGCTTTGTCCGGCTGTGAGAAACTAGATTGTTGGAAATTGCTATAACATTGGAAGAGTCAAAAAATATGGGGATGTATCTGAAGTTCAAGTTGTAGTCTTCAAATTGATTCTTTATCCAAAGAAGTGGTGCACAATAACTGCCTGAAGAAACATATTCTGACTCAGAAGTTGAGATTGCATCACAATTCTGTTTCTTTCTGCTCTAAGATATGAGCCTTCTTCCTAGGAATTGGCAAGTCACGGAAGTGCTCTTTCTATCATTTTTACTACCTGCAAAGTCTGCATCTGAAAATCCAATTAGTTCGCTATCATTACTTCTTGGGTACCATAAGCCAAGATTTGGTATTCCGTTAAGGTATCTCAAAATCCACTTTGTAGTTATGTAGTGAGATTCCTTAGAGTTCACCTAATATCTAGCACACACACATGTTGAAAACATTATGTCAGGCTTGCTAGCAGTAAGATAGAGCAAGGATCCAATTATGCTTCTGTACTTGGTTTCATCAAAAGATTTCCCTTTCTCATCCTTGTCCAGAGACATAGCTGAACCCATTGGAGTACTCATAGAGGTTGCATTCTCCATTCCGAATTTCTTTAGCAACTCCGTGGTAAACTTCGTTTGAGAGATGAAAATTCCATCTTCAGATTACTTCACCTGAAGTCCTAAGAAATACTTCAAATCACTCATACTACTCATTTCAAACTTCCCTTGCATAAGTTTGGAAAACTTCTTGCAAAGGTTGTCATCAGTAGAGCCAAAGATAATATCCTCAACATAGATTTGCACTAGCAAATCTTGCCTTTTACTTCCCTAAGAAATATTGTCTTATCTATCTTTCCCCTTATGAACTTGTTCTCAAGAAGAAAGTTAGACAACGTTTCATACCAAGCTCGTGGAGCTTGTTTTAAATCATATAATGCTTTAAATAATAAATAAACATAATCGGGATGGTTAGGATCAATAAAACCTGAGAATTGTTCCACATACACTTCTTCCTTTATTTTGCCATTAAGAAAGGCTAACTTCACATCCATTTGATAGACAATGAAACCCATGAGAGCAGCAAATGCGAGGAACAACCTGATGGCTTCGAGTCTTGCCACGAGCATAAGTCTGATCAAAATTGATCCCTTCTTCTTTTATATATCCCTTAGATACAAGTCTGGCTTTGTTTTTGATGATGATTCCATCTTCATCCAACTTTTTCCTGTAGAACCACTTTGTTCCAATTACATTTTTGCCTTTGGGTCTTGGTACAAGCTTCCAGACTTGGCAACGCTTGAACTGATTGAGTTCTTCTTCCATTGTAACTATCCAAGATGCTTCTTCATTTGCTTCTTTAAATTTCATTGGTTCAACCTGCGAGAGAAAAATCAAATGCATATTTTCATTAGTAGTACCTATTCAAGTTCTTACACCATCACGAGGATCTCCTATGATTTGATCAACCTGGTAATCTCTCAAGTGTTTGAGCTCTAGGGTCCTTGTATCAGGAGCTTCTTCTATTTTTGGAGTGTCTTCCTCAACTTGTATAACTTTTTCATCTTGGTGATCTCCCTCTCTAATTGAGGTTGGAGGAGTGATCTTGATAAACTTTTGAGCATTTTCTTCAACTGTCTCATCAAGCTTAACTCTTCCAGCTTTGAACCTGCAGCTTCAATGAAAAACATTAGAAGAGCTATTTTGTAGCATGCTCGTCTCATCAAATATAATGTTAATAGATTCCTCTACAACCAGGGTTTTCTTATTAAAAATTATATAAGCCTTATTATAGCAACTATAACATACAAAAATACCTTCAAAACATTTTTATCCAAACTTTGTACGATGATATTTCCCATTATTAAGTACATAGCATTTGCTGCCAAAGATCTTGAAGTATGACACAGTTGGTCTCCTGCCTTTCAGTAGCTCATAGGGAGTCTTACGATGACTCTTGTTAATCAACAATCTGTTTTGCGCGTGATAAGCTGTATTGACGACCACAGCCCAGAAGTACTCTAGTAGAGAGGAGTCAGTTAGCATTGCAGTACATGCATGAATGAGTGTTCTATTCCTTCTCTATGCAACTCCATTTTGTTGTGGAGTACGCGGGGAGGAAAACTCATGAAAGATACCTAGACTTCCACAAAATTCTATCATGGTACCAGATACGAATTCTGTTCCATGGTTACTTCTGATTCTGACCACTGAATAGTTTAATTCATTGTGAATTTTCCTGACAAAATTCGTAAACACATCAAAGGTATCTGACTTTTGTTTCAGAAAGAACACCCAAGTAAAACGTGAATTATCATCAACAATTACCAGCATGTATGACTTACTCCTAAGTTACGAACTTGCAATGGACCGAATAAGTCCATGTGCAGTAAATACAAGCAGCATGAGGAATCTCTATCAACAATACCCTTAAAGATAGCCCTTGTCTGCTTGCCCATTTGGCATACGTGATATAGACTCTCTTTAATGCACTTAATAGTCGGTGCGTCACGTACTAGGTCTTGAGAAAATAACATATTAATAGTTTTGAAATTAATGTGTGCTAGTATCTTATGTCATTGGTCACAAATAGATGCACTATATTTTGCAACAAAACACACTGAGGTAGAAGTGTCTAAACATATAAAATTAAGACAAAAAATATTTCGACTCCTAGTGCATGTTAATATCATCTCTATAATAGAGGCCGATTTTATCAGGCACTGATCCTTAGAGAAAATAACATTGAAGCCTTTATCACATAACTAACTTATGCTAATCAGATTATGTTCTAATCCTTTCACATAAGCCATATCTGTGAATGATACTACACTATTAGAAATTATATTGTAGCCTTTTGTAATTCCCCGGTCAGAGCCACCAAAGATAACTTTTGGACCGTCTTTGACTGGAGTATAATTTTGAAGTAGACTTCTTGTCCTAGTCATATGCCGAGAGCATCCACTGTCCAAATACCAGATAGGCATTTTGTTGGCCTTTAGACATACCTGCAATCATGGATCATTTTACCTTAGGAACCCAATAAGATTTGGGTCCTTGGTTCCTTGTTAGCATACTCCCCCTACGAGTGTTAACATTACGAGTGGTCTGTCTCGCATGATTAACTTGAGGAGTTTCAATATTTCTGGGATTAAACCAGCAATCTACAACAAAGTGACCAACTTTGCTGCAACACGAATAGTCAAACCTGTTGTATCTTTTCCAAGTCTCCTGCTTGACCTTTTGAACATGTGGTTTAGAAGGAGCGGCTGACTTGGAGGTAGAAGCCTCATGATGATAGCACTCACATAGCTTCTTCTTCTCAAGTGGCTTTTGAACAACGGGTTTCACTATTTGAGCTTTCTTATCAATAGGACCATGAACATATGGACCATAGCTCTGTAGAGTGATCTCTTCATAAGGTGTCTTGAAGACACTTGCACCAAAGTTTCGGGGACGAGTCCACCCCTTATAGTCCTTAACAGGTTTAAACTGAATTGGTCTTATCAAGTGACCATAGGAGCTCTCAAAATCAAATTCGTTAGAAGGAAAAATAACCTTCTTAATCGTAGTCTAAATGAGAGGCCCCTTCCCTTTCTCTTCGGCGGTTGCTTTTGTAGCAGCCTTATTTTTCCTTTTAGCCTTGACCCTCTTGGAAGGTTTACTAGGAGAAGCCACATGACCTAAGCCAGCTCCTTTAGCCTCAACAGAGAATTCAACAACAAGTGAAAAGATTGTCTTGGGCTTGGAGAAACTTTCAACAAGTCTCTTTTCAGCGGCAAGCTGTCCTTCCAACTTCTCGATGATTTTCTCTTTTAGGTTAAGGAGCTTGTTTGAACAGTTATTGTCATCGGTCAGGGCGTGGAGTTCCTCTCTGAGTGAGTTCATTCTTGCGACTTCCTCCCTCAGAGTGATCTCCTCAGCCTTAAGGGATTTGATCTCCTTGGCCTGAGTTCTAACAACTTTTCTACACCGGTCATAGACCTTGATCAGCTCTTTATACTATGCCTTGAGTTCTGATTCATCATCAGAGGAACTTTCCTCATGAACATCGTCTGGAGCATTAGACTCTGAAAGAATGGTGTGAGAATTTACCTCCCCATGAAATTGGGGGTTAGCTTCTTCTCCGTTGGAGTGAGACATGAGCCAGAAGTAGGTTTCTTCATCCTCACTTGACTCGGATAAGTTAGTGTCACTGAAGCTCTTCTGCTTCTTTGCCATAAAGCTCTTCTCCTCCTTTTTGTCGTGGGAGGACTTATGATCTTCTCTTTTTCCACACTCCTTCTTCTTATGAGGGCAGTTGACGATCACATGACTTGGCTTATTACATCAATAACATACAATGTCAGTAGAATTATGTTTGTTCTATTTAGATTTATACCTGTTATTTGTGTAACATTTCTTTTGATGATCACCATCGTGACGTGATCTTCTGTATGAGGAGTATTTGCCTCTCATCTATTTCTTTTTACTGAGAAACTTCTTGAACTGTCTGGAGAGAATAAAGAACTCTCCATCAGATAACTCTGAGCTCGAGGTGCTTGGCTCTGAGTCTTCTTCTTTACTTTCTTCCTAACTGGGAGCAGGAGATGCTGCTTTAGCCTTTCTTGAGCTATCTACCTTCAGTACAACAGACTTCTCTTTTGATGAAGATCTGCTGCCCGCTTCTTCAGCTTTTTTGGAGTTGATTTGAAGCTCATAGGACATAAGGTTCCCAAAGAGGGTTTGGAGGTTAGTGTCAGCCAGTCTCCAAAACTCCTTGATAGCACAAATCTTATTATCTCATTCCTTAGTTAAGGATCTTAGGAACTTGTCATTTAGTTCTCCATTTGTGAAAATCTGGTCGTAGTTTTTCAGGTCGTTGATGATATTGAAGAAGTTCTCATATGTATCAGCGATTTTGTCATTGGGGCCTTGCTTGAAGGCCTCATACTTTTGGTTCAGAAGGGATCTTCTGTCATCCCTTACTTCTTCTGTGCCTTCCATTAGGATGATCAGAGACTGCCACATTTCCTTGGCTGATTGGCAGTGTATTAGGTTCTACAACATCGAATCATCGACTGCACTTGCGATGATATTCTTTGTTTTCTTGTCTAGAGAGACAATGGTAATCTCATCTTTGTCGAGATCCATTAGTTTCTTCGGTACCTTCTTGGATGGATCTATAGTGGAAGCTATCTTGAGAACACGAGGGCCTTCTTCCACTATCATGAATATGCAGGGATCAATAGCTTGCATGAAGAATCTGACTCTCTCTTTCCACATGGGAAAGTTAGCCTTGGTGCACACCGGAAGCTTTGCAACGTCCTTGGATCGTCCATGCTTGATAATCTCTACGACAACTAGAAGTAGATCTATTTAATGTGTAAACCTTTTTGTAACCATGATTGGCTTCAGTATTCACCTGCCTCTGATACCAATTGATGTATCTAGTTGCCTACTTAAATCACCTAGTCGGGGGTGAATAGGTGAGTTCTGCGTCTTTTGCGGAATAATAACTTGAGAGTAATCGGCACAAAAAATAACCAAGCATAACCCAGACGACACAAGGAATTTATAGTAGTTCCCTAATATTGGGTACATCCACTTTCCACCTCGTCTATCTAGCACCACAGATAGCCTCTGCTACTTCACTAAATCTCGGATTGCAATAATCCTATAACTCGGAGCAACGCTCCTATAACTCGGAGATAACATACTCCTACAAACTCGAAGAAAAAAGCTCCTACAAACTCGAAGAACAAATCTCCTACAAACTCGGAGACAAAGCTCCTACAATAGTTAAAATAATTATTACAACAACAATAAAAACTTTATGTTGGGTATTGTATCCACAATGTACCTGATTTGAAGAAGCCCCTGTACAAGCTAAGGTAAATAGACAATGTGTTTGATGAAATCTTTTAAGTTGTGCTTGCAGTTATTCCACGCTAAGTACACACCAATGTCAGGGTGCAGTGGGTCAATATACACGGGTCTGCGCGACGTAATCCCTCGTTGAGCAGATCAGTGTGTTGGCCTACGTGTACTCTCACTATTGGGGTGTACTTAATTTCAAGTACAGGGCTATGATAAAGCAAGAGCAGACAAGGAGCAAGGATGGGCCAAAGACCAGCTCAAGGAAAGAAAGATGAGAAATCGCCCAAGTAAAAATCGACGAGAATCACTAAGTGATTCTCGCCGAATCGGCGAGAATCACTAATGATTCTCGCCGAGTCGTCGAGAATCACTAGCTGATTCTCGCCGGTTGGAGCCGGTAGTCTCGACACCGCCTGAAATTTCTCTAAGGCAGAATCGTCGAGAATCACTAAGTGATTCTCGCCGATTCGTCGAGAATGACTTTGCATTCTCGACGATTCGGTGAGAATCAAGTGTGATTCCTGCCGATTCTCCCCGGCTTCTGTATCAGTACAGCCAGAATTCGGCTAAGTAGAAGTCGGCGAGAATCGTAAGTGATTCTCGCCGATTCGTCGAGAATCACCTACGATTCTCGCCGAATTTGACTTGGGCAATTTCCTGTTGTTCTCTGGACCGGTTCAAGTTATCTGAACTGTTTCGAACCGGGCTCAAGTCTTCTTATTGGTGGGACCCACAACGGTCATATACTTGACCTAATATATATATACCCCGTATGTATGAACAGGCATAGACAGAAAAATACGCGAATTCAAAAAGGACGAGCCGCCGTCGAGCCCAATCCCGATCTTGCTCCGTCGATCGTCTCCGACGTTAGCGCCGTTGTCGCCGCTGTTGATCTCAAGTTGCTCCAGATCTCCGTCGACAGAAGCTTAGGCTAGCATAGCGTCTCACGCGTCTAACCAGAGATCCCTTGTCTCTTGATTCGTAGATCGGGAAAAACTTCCCCGTCCGAATCGATCGAGACGATCGATCCTAGTGTGACCGTTGGAAGACCTTGCTTCCTTTGCTACAAAGTTTGAATCACTAGTACAGCAGCTGCTCTCCGTCGCCGCCGCTTACTTCGTGAACCTAGCCGCCGCACTAAGCCGCCGCCGGTTTCGGGAAGGTTCAATCCAAGTGAGATCTAAGGTTGTGGACTCTTCGTTGACTTCAAGAACACGTCGTCGAACGAAGAGGGACACCTTTGTCTCCAAAAGTTGTTTGTATTTCTTACAAGCTATTTTCAATTTCTTTGTAAAGGACCGATTGGTCTCTAGTTGTAAGGGTTGGGTGCAACCCGTGTTGTGGGAGTGGTGACTCCTACGTGTGGAAGGGTTCCTTCCGTTAGTGCAAGGATTGGATTTCAATCCTGTTGGTGAAGTGACCGAGTCGTCCCTGGTTGGGAGATAGGTCGAAGGGGGAAAGTGGACGTACCCAAATCGGGGAACCACTATAAATTGCCTGTGTCCTCTCTGTGCTTTGTTGTTTTATTTTCTTGTGCAGGTATAATTTCAATTCCGCTAACACGCTGCAAAGACACCTATTCCCCCCCCCCATAGGTGAAGGTAGTTGACACTAGGTGGACTTTCAAGTGGTATCAGAGCCAGGTTACTCATCAAAAAGGTTCACACCTTGAGTAGAATCCTGCCACCAGTGTCAAGAAGCAGTCAGATATCTTCCATGGACGGACTCAAGCACTCCGGCAAAATCCCAGTATGCACCAGACTGAACTTTCCTATCTGGAAGGAAAGAATCAGATTCTACATGGAAGCAGTCGACCCCCGGCTCTTCATGATAGTGGAGGAGGGACCTTACATTCCCACTAAGGCCTCCACCATTGATCCTACCAAGAAAGTACCCAAGAAACTTTCGGAAATGGACAAGGACGAAATGGTGCTGTTCGGACTCGACAAGAAAGCTCAGAACATCCTGGTGAGCGCAGTTGACGACTCTATGATGCAGAACTTCAGCAACTGCAGGACAGCCAAGGATCTCTGGAGCTGTCTGATTGTCCTAATGGAGGGCACAGATGAAGTGAGGGACGATCGGAGATCCCTCCTCAATCAGAAATATGAGGCCTTCAGACAAGGGCCAAAGGAGGAGATCGGAGTCACCTTCGAAAACTTCCTCAAGATCGTCAATGCACTCAAAGGATATGGAAGAGTGTTCACTGACGGTGAACTCAATGATAAGTTCCTTAGGTCCCTCACTAAGGAATGGGACACAAAGATCTGCGCCATCTGCGAGTTTGGCAGACTTGCGAAAACTGACCCTCAGATTCTGTTCGGGAAGCTCATGTCCTATGAGCTTCAGTTGAACACAAGGAAGGCTGAAGAGGAAGTAGAGAAAGCCGCGGCCAAGGAAAAGACGGTGGCCCTGAAAGCCATTCATTCCAGAAAGGGCAAGGGTGTCGCTTCTTCCCGTGCGTGGAAGAGGGATGAAGAGGAAGACTCTGAGCCAAGATCCTCCGGCTCAGAGTTATCTGAGGAAGATTTATCCCTTATCACACGGGAATTCAAGAAGTTCCTCAAGCTGAGGAATCAGAGAAAGAGAAACGGCTCCTCCTCAAGGGATCAGAAGAAGAACTATTCCTCTGACAGGTATGTTTCCAATCCGAACAAACACCGCTCTTCTGACATTATATGCTTTGGTTGCAACAAGCCAGGACACGTCGTGGTCGACTGCCATCATGGCAAGAGGGAAAAGGGAAAGGGAGAGGAGCACAGGTCCTCAAAAGACAAGAAGAAGGAGAGGAGTTACATCACAAAGAAGCCAAAGACGCTGAGTGAATCTGACACGTCAGACACCAGCGATGATGAGGAATCCTACTTTGGGCTAATGGGTCGCTCTGACTCAGAAGGAGAATGCCCCCCATTTACTGGGAAGGTAAAAGCTCACACCCCTCTCTCCGACTCTGACTCTGATCCTGAGTCTCAGGATGATGACCCTGAGGATAGCCCTTCTGCCCTTGAAGCTGAGCTCCTCGATAAGTATGAGCTTCTGCTCAATACATTCCTGAAATGTCGAAAGAAACTGAAGGCTGAGAAAAAGGAAGTTAAATTCCTTAAAGGTGAGAGTGTATCCCTGAGGGAAGAGATCACCAGTTTGATCTCCCTCCGACAGGAGTACTTGGACCTGACTTCAAAGCATTCAGAGTCTCTTAAGCTCCTTGATCTTAAGCAGGAGGAAGTCGACAAGTTGGAAGAACTACTTGCGGAAGAAAGGAAGATCGTCAAGAGCTTCTCTATGCCAAAAACTGTTCTTCCATTAGTTGATACCTTCTCTGCTCAAGCCAAAGGAGCGGGCTTGGGGCATGTAGGGGTATCTAGCTCCTCATCCAGGAGAAACAGGAACAGGAGGAAGAATAAGGCTGCCAAGAAAGCCTCTGCTGATGAGAAAGGAAAGGCCCCACTCAGCCCTGTTGAGTTCAGAAAGCCTAGCTTTCCCTGTAACCAACATGACTTTGAGTCAACATATGGGCATCACTTCAGGCCCTCGGTTGCAAAGCCGAAGAGCCGATATGATGGGTGGACATTTCCCCGTAACTTCAGTGAGAGTGTCTTCAAGGCACCTTATGAGGAAATCCACTTGGGAAATTATGGTCAATTCTCTAGCGGCCATAATAGGAAGCAGGCACCTAAGGCCAAGCCTGTTACACTGAAAAGCCAAGAGGTGAAGAAGTCATGTGACTGTGGTCATCATGTTGCCTCCACCTCCAGGTCTTCGGCCCCATCTGAACCCCACGTTTCAAGGGTAAAGCAGGCGCCCAAGAGGAAGTATAACAGGTTTGACTGCTGGTGTTGTGGCAAAATTGGTCACTTTGCCGTGGATTGTTGGTTTAATCCAAGGTATAACGAGACTCCTTATGTTAGCAGTGCGAGGCAGACCACTCGTAGGGCTAACCAATCGAGGGGGAGTATGCTAACAAGGAACCTAGGACCCAATACATATTGGGTTCCTAAGGAAAGGTAATTCTTTTTTGCAGGATAGTCTAGGTACCCAGGTACATGATGGGACCTAGACAAAAGATGTTCCAGGCTTGTCATGGAACAAGATTAAGGGAAAAGAGATAACGCTAACTACGGTGAAAGGCTTGAACAGCTAAGTTTAGATAAGAATGCTAAAGGTGCAACTCCCAAGTACGTCAAGGTTTCCACCTCGACGTCAGCTGGAGAAGTTGACGTGCAGGATGGAGAAAATCTTCCGGAAGAAGGAGAAGCCCGAGAAGATGTCAAAGCTCCAGATGCCAGACTCCTAGAGCTCCGACACGTGAGGGATCATCCTAGAGAACAGATCATCGGAGATCCTCGTGACGGTGTCAGAACTCGAAGAGGACGTAGGGATGACAGGAAAAGCACTTCCGGGACGTGTCAATTCCTCGGAAGAAGGCTTATCTCATGGAACCTCAAGAAGCAGAATTGTGTAGCAACTTCCACAGCAGAGTTTGAGTATATTTCAGCTGGGAGCTGTTGCGCTCAACTTCTATGCAGTTAGCAGACTATGATCTCCAGTTCAAGGAAGTACCGATGTACTGCGACTCCTCCAGTGCAATTGCTATTGCCAACAATCCGGTATCGCACAGCAGAACGAAGCATATTGAAGTGCGTTACCATTTCATTCGGGAGCACGTGGAAAACAAGGACATCTCTCTCTGCTATGTTCCCACTGACAAGCAGATTGCAGACATTTTCACAAAGCCCCTTGACGAGGCCAAGTTCAGTATGTTCAAAACTGAATTGGGGATGCTAAACTACGAGGAATGAAGAATACAGAAGCTCAAGGCTCATGCGTCTAGGGGGAGCCTCTGCTAGGAATTTAGTGAAAGCAAAGGTACAAGAACTGAGGGGGAGCATGGTGTCACATGCGTCAGTCCCCAATTTGCAAAAGCCGAAAAGGGGGAGATTACCCTCTCGGCTAAGGCTAAGGTGGCTCCAAGTTTGCTCTCAAGAAATTGGTAATGAATATCTCTCTCAACTCAATTTTAAGTTTAGGGTTTTCATTCCTATATGCTCTATTCACCTTAGCTTGTAGGGTTTAGGCTTCTTCAAATAGGGGGAGATTGTTGGGTATTGTATCCACAATATACCTGATTTGAAGAAGCCCTGTACAAGCTAAGGTAAATAGACAATGTGTTTGATGAAATCTTTTAAGTTGTGCTTGCAGTTATTCCACGCTAAGTACACACCAATGTTAGGGTGCAGTGGGTCAATATACACGGGTCTGCGCGACGTAATCCCTCGTTGAGCAGATCAGTGTGTTGGCCTACGTGTACTCTCTCTATTGGGGTGTACTTAATTTCAAGTACAGGGCTATGATAAAGCAAGAGCAGACAAGGAGCAAGGATGGGCCAAAGACCAGCTCAAGGAAAGAAAGAGGAGAAATCGCCCAAGTAAAAATCGACGAGAATCACTAAGTGATTCTCGCCGAATCGGCGAGAATCACTAATGATTCTCGCCGAGTCGTCGAGAATCACTAGCTGATTCTCGCCAGTTGGAGCCGGCAGTCTCGACACCGCCTGAAATTTCTCTAAGGCAGAATCGTCGAGAATCACTAAGTGATTCTCGCCGATTCGTCGAGAATGACTTTGCATTCTCGACGATTCGGTGAGAATCAAGTGTGATTCCCGCCGATTCTCCCCGGCTTCTGTATCAGTACAGCCAGAATTCGGCTAAGTAGAAGTCGGCGAGAATCGTAAGTGATTCTCGCCGATTCGTCGAGAATCACCTACGATTCTCGCCGAATTTGACTTGGGCAATTTCCTGTTGTTCTCTGGACCGGTTCAAGTTATCTGAACTGTTTCGAACCGGGCTCAAGTCTTCTTATTGGTGGGACCCACAACGGTCATATACTTGACCTAATATATATATATACCCCGTATGTATGAACAGGTATAGACAGAAAAATACGCGAATTCAAAAAGGACGAGCCGCCGTCGAGCCCGATCCCGATCTTGCTCCGCCGATCGTCTCCGACGTTAGCGCCGTTGTCGCCGCTGTTGATCTCAAGTTGCTCCAGATCTCCATCGACAGAAGCTTAGGCTAGCATAGCGTCTCACGCGTCTAACCAGAGATCCCTTATCTCTTGATTCGTAGATCGGGAAAAACTTCCCCGTCCGAATCGATCGAGACGATCGATCCTAGTGTGACCGTTGGAAGACCTTGCTTCCTTTGCTATGAAGTTTGAATCACTAGCACAGCAGCTGCTCTCCGCCGCCGCCGCTTACTCCGTGAACCTAGCCGCCGCACTAAGCCGCCGCCGGTTTCGGGAAGGTTCAATTCAAGTGAGATCTAAGGTTGTGGACTCTTCGTTGACTTCAAGAACACGTCGTCGAACGAAGAGGGACACCTTTGTCTCCAAAAGTTGTTTGTATTTCTTACAAGCTATTTTCAATTTCTTTGTAAAGGACCGATTGGTCTCTAGTTGTAAGGGTTGGGTGCAACCCGTGTTGTGGGAGTGGTGACTCCTACGTGTGGAAGGGTTCCTTCCGTTAGTGCAAGGATTGGATTTCAATCCTGTTGGTGAAGTGACCGAGTCGTCCCTGGTTGGGAGATAGGTCGAAGGGGGAAAGTGGACGTACCCAAATCGGGGAACCACTATAAATTGCCTGTGTCCTCTCTGTGCTTTGTTGTTTTATTTTCTTGTGCAGGTATAATTTCAATTCCGCTAACACGCTGCAAAGACACCTATTCCCCCCCCCATAGGTGAAGGTAGTTGACACTAGGTGGACTTTCACTTTATACTTTCAGATCTGAAATCTTCAAGGTTCTTCCTTCTTGAAAATTGAAAATCTCTGTAAAGAAGTTAAGGAAAAAATCCCGAGAAAACTTTTATCTGAAATGCTTAGGACCCGACACGATCAAGTAGATGTTTGAAGAAATTGAATCTATTATCTGTCGAATCTTTTCTTCTTGGAATCACTGGATCGAGAGAGGAGCGACAATGAAGAACGATGATGATGGCGCGGCTTCTCACAATCTTAAAATTGCGATTGCAATTCTAAATAATGTTAGGGTTAGCGATTCCTCTGAAATGACTTCTTATAGGACCTCGTCTAACAGTCTGAAATCATTAAGGAAGGATTCACGTGGACCAATCATGAGGAACTTTGGTTATATCGAAATCCCATCAGACGGTTTTAAAAGAAATTTTCTGCAACCCTATTTCTCGAGAAGACATGATTTCTCGCGAAGGATTTGCTTTCTCGAGAAGGCTATGCTATTTCTCAAGAAATGACATAGCCTTCTCGAGAAAATACTTAACGCAAATTCTTTGAACTGAAGAACTGATTTCTCGAGAAGGAACTTGACGTCTCGAGAAAAATACTTAGCTTCTCGAGAAATAATTTTGACTTCTCGAGAACTGCTTTGCTTTCTCGAGAAACCTTCAGGGCTTTCTCGAGGAAAAGTCTTAAAGATTGTTTTTGAGAATTTTCTGAGAAGTCTTAAGGTTTCTCGAGAACAACTTTTCTTTCTTGAGAACTATACTTAGACTTCTTGAGAAATACACTTCATCTTCTTGAGAAAAGTATTTAGTAAATTTTCTCTGAAAAACTAATTCTTCTTTGTTGAAAACCAGCAACCATTCCTTTCTTTCATTGCTTTAGTACTTGAAAATGAAGTGCATTCCAATAGAGAGGTTACACATGATTCAACACCATGTGTCACACAATGAGAGATTATATTGCATGGTCCTGTATTTAGTGACTCATTGTAAATTGACATTGGTCTACACTTAGCAATAATGACCTGCAATCACTCAACTAAAGAATAACATCACATACATAATTAATTCAACTTAGTTCAAATGTGACTTCACACAAATTTAGGTTATTGTGGATACAATACCCAACACCATGAATAGTATCGAACTAGCCGCCACTCTTGTAGAAGAGCAGACATATCGATGTTTTAGATTTTTATTTGATATTGCCATGAAGTGTGCTGAACTGGTCACCACTCTTGGAGAAGAGAGGACAAATCGAGGTTTTAGCTTTTTATTTGATATTGTCATAAATAGTGTCGAACTTGACACCACTCTTAGAGGAATGTGGACAGATCGGTGTTTTGACATTTTATTTGATATTGCCATGAATAATATCGAACTAACCGCCACTTTGGAGCAGTGAGAACATCTAGATATTTTGGCTTTTTATTAGATTTTGCCTTGAATAGTCCCGAACTGCCCGCCACACTTGGAGAAGAGCGGACAGATTGAAGTTTTGCCATTTTAATTTATATTGTCATGAACAGTGACAAACTGGCCGCCACTCTTGTAGAAGAGCAAACATATCGATATTGTCTTTTTATTTTATATTGCCATGAATAGTGACGTACTGGCCACCACTCTTGAAGCAGAGCGGACAAATCGATATTTTTGGTTTTTATTTGATATTCCCATTAATAGTTCTAAACTGTTTGCCACACTTGGAGAAGAGTGGACAGATCAAAGTTTTGACTTTTTATTTGATATTGTCATGAATAGTGCATAACTGGCTGCTACTCTTAGAGCAGAGCGAACAAATCGATGTTTTGAATTTTTTTAGCATTGTCAAGAATAGTGTCAAACTGACTGTCACTCTTGAAGAAGAGCGGACAGATCGATGTTTTAGTTTTTATTTTATATTGCCATTAATAGTGCCAAATTGGCCGACACACTTGCAGAACAGGGGACTTATCGATGTTTTTGTCTTTTACTCAGTATTGGCCTAAATAGTATCAAACTGGTAGCCACTCTTGAAACAGAGTAGACATATTAATGCTGAATTGGTCGGAGGCCAGTTCAGTACTAGTATAGGGTTAACCTTGGATGAACACCATCTCCGGGTCAATTCCAAAGTATTAGCAGAACTTGATGTTATGGTTGCTTGTGTTAACTCCCGTAATATAACGGTCCCTTTTTATTTTATTTTTCGGGATATGCCCTATTTTAAATTAGTTAAAAAAGAAAACCACTCACAAAAATTATCAAACTTTTACCATGGGCTTATCCTACCCTTACTGTGTTATCATAAATCTCTCAGAGCCTTCAGAGGTCTTAATTAGCCTCCACTAATTTATTTAACCTCGTTAGACCACTAAATAAATTCCAAAATATACTAGGAGTAATTTAAAAATTCTCAAACTCTTTAAGAGGGTGTGTATCATCCTCTCAAACCTTTCATAAATTTTGGACGAGTTTTGAATAAGGGATTAATTTTAATATAGTTAAAAATAAAGGTATTAATTATATAAAAATAGTAAATATCCTCCAAAAAATCACCAAATAAATACAGTGGGTATAAAGTAAAATCTGAGATCTTCATGAATTATTTGTGAATTTTATATAAACATTTGAGCCCTCTATTAATTAAAACAAAGGATATTTTAAATATTAAAAATAGCAGAAGATCCTATAAAATTTTCATGATTGTTTTGGTGATAGCCCTTATCATGATCTTTAACTTTGATGTTCAAAGTATTCCATTTTGAGCTAAATATCGACCTTAGAAAAATCAAATCCATATCAACTATATATAAACCGTTCTGCTCCAATCTTAAAGTTCGTTGTCTGGCTGAGGTAGAGCCGGTCAGTAGATTTCAGCGGCCCAATAACGGATCTATTGCCAATCCGCAGTGGGGCAGGGCAATCATTGCCCAGAATATCTGGACCCTTGGATTTTTATATTTAGATTCAAGGGTAACAATACACCAGCGGTGGCCAAGAGTGTCAGCTCTCCCTACCACCAGTGGGTCATTTACCGGCGTGCCACCAACTTTAGCTGACTCGTCGGAGGTCGGCTCGCCTTTTGGCAAAGGTTCGGTGGCTTGAATCCACCGCCTACCACCGAAAGCAGGTTGTGTAGAGGAACGCTTGTGGCGCACCACCAGAGCTTGGTCTTCTAGCAGTGCAGCCGCCTGCAGTCTTCTCGGAGAGGGTCAAAAAGCCCCTATATGGAGAAGTGTTGCTCCCAGAGAGCCTATAGGGGCATGGGGAGATTTTTTCGATCTTATAAGGTTAGGGTGGTGGAAGAGGCCACGGGAATTAGGTATCGTCTCCTCTCGGGGTGGGGGTGGGGGTGGTGGCGACGGGTTTCCACTCTGGTATGATGGGAAAAAATGGAGGGAGTGGGATGGAAGAGAAAGAAAAAGAGGGGTAGGAGAAGAAAGGGGAGAGGGGGAAAAAGAGAGGAGGGGAAAAAAGGGAGGGTGAGATGTGGGTTTTGTTGGCTGCATTTAAATGAAAAAAAAGACCCAGCAAGAATGTAAAAGGGGGCTTCCATTAGCATGAGAGAAAAATAAAGTTTTCAATTTTTATTTTCAAAAAAATTGTACTGCGAATAACTATATGTGAGTTGCCTATATAAATGCCCTGAACTTTTTAGATCTCATCTACTAATACAAATGCTGAAATTAAGATATAAAGTAAAATATTTAATTTGAGTTTTTTTATAATAGGATAAAGATTCATTTTTAAGTTTGATTTAGAATAATTACACACATTTTAGCTATTGACATTCAAATTTTATTGATAACCGATAAAACATTTTTACATACCGCATTACCACCTAATCATTAACGTATCAAATTTAAAATATTTTAAATGCACACCAAACACTAATTTAATTTTTTTTGAAATTGCGTTCATTTTGCTAGTAGTTTTTGTGAGTAATAGATAAGAATATTGTACTATATGTATATGTGTGTGTGTGTTAATATAAATGTATATACTGATTTTAAGTGCAATCGAACACTCGAACTAAACATTCAATTTTTTTCAACTGCAATTTATTAGAAAACTTCACATTAAATTTGTGGTTATGAAATTTATAAGATATGTGAACATATTCTCATGCTCTATCCTAATAAGAAAAAAGAAGTTTTAAGTCCCCATTTGGGGGAGCTGTCATGCTACGACAGTTAAAAAATGAAGTTTCTTCCAAACCTTGCATTTCGAGCTTGTTGTAGTCAAAAATGTAATCAATTAAATATATATTAGTCATGATCAATTAAATAAGGGTAATGTTATAAACAATCATTCTTGGCGATGGTCTTAACCATTGTCATGCCAAACATACATTCTATGACGTTGGCAATTTTGACCATACTCGTTGGAGTAAAAATATCACGCTAAATGGAGTCTTGGTGGTTCTTAATAACTTAGGAATTATAAGCAACAAAGTGGACCATTTTCATAAGAGATCAGCTCGAGACGATGGCACGCCGATCCATAGTTGGAGGAAGCAGCGAGAAGCATCTCTTGGAATGCAGGGATTGACTGTTTTACTTCTTTCCCGAAGCACAAAGATCACCGAAAACGACTAAATTCCTTTTCTTCATAGAATTGATAGAAGAATTGTGATATTTGTGTCTCAATGTCTGATAAAAAATGGTGACATAATGTCTTAGTATAAACATAAGAGTTTCAAAAACAATTGCTGAGCTTGATTTATTGTATTTTAGGGTGATTATTGCAGTTAGTTTTAGGCTTCGATTGGCATGGTGTTGGAGGTCGTGAACGCGGTGGTCATGAACTATCATTTGTGAACACCCGACCTCACCTACAAAAATTCATGCATTTTATGCTCAAAATTAATTTATTTTCTTAATAGTGGTCCTAACCTTTGTCATAACAATCATACAGTCTATGATAATGGCATTTTTGATCAAACTCATCGGAGGAAATAAGCCTTGCCAAACGAAGCAGCAATGTAAATTATGTTCAAACATTTTAATATCAAACATCAAACAAATATAGTTTGATCTGATCCTGGCCAATTAAGTTTTTTCAAGCACAATCAAGATCCATTTCCTAATTCAAGCATAGTTAAGTTAAGCTTTTTCAAGCAAATCTTGCTGTTCCAGGCACTAGTTCAGTCAAACTACATCCAATCAAACTCCAGTTCTGCTTTTCTCGTACTTTCTTGCTAATTTCACTCGTGTTTTCACACCGCTTTAAATTGAGTAATATACAAATGGTTTTATTAACCTAACCGCTAAAGATAAACCATTACTCCGAAGTAAAACCTCCGAATGCAAATTGGTAAAATCAAATCATTAAAACCAAATCAAATGCATTACCAGCTCTAGATCAGTAAACTGAATACATTCTGGCTGCAACCCGGTTACTGTTCTGTGGGAGGTTATGGGAAGTGGCTGCAAGTTCAAATTTTTATCACTCATATTTAACAAAATGGTATAAATTAAACAAAAATGGCCAGTCAAATGAAGAATTTTCAAGAAATTTTAAAACTTTTCATAAATATAACCGTTAGTGAACAAAAATTCAATCCCCTCATTCACAAAAGAGGGGCTCAACATCATAAAAAACAAAGCCGCTGTAAGAAATGAACACCCAATATGCTCAAGCAGAACTAATTCAACAATAATATATATAAAATAAATAGCAGCCACCATCATTAAAAATACATTACATTAATCTTTTGTTGCAGCTCCTTGATTGAGTTCTACAAATCTCATGCCAACCCTCATTGAATGATTTAGAAATTTCTCAGCGCATCTGCGAACACACGACTCCTCTTGTTTATCGAGAGTCTTGCGCCTGAAACTGTCCACGCAGTCATCAAAACATCTCTTGACTAGCGAATTGTACATTCTCAAACTGCAAAGAAAAAGAAACTAGTAAGTATGGTTGTTTTTTTTACTTCAATGGTAGTTTGAGGTCCAAAATAGAACTTAGAATGACTGTGACACTTGGGCCCTGCTCGACATTACAGATTGAGTGTGGGGCGGATTGGGTGGAACACCCTCGTTCGGCTCCCGCCGTTTGGCGGCATTGTCCTGCACTTATGCTAACACAATCTCTGTTGAGGATATTTATTATACTCGACTGATCACTTGTTTCAAAATAATGAAATGCAGCTTACAACCAATTACACCCAAATTTCTCTAACCTCTATGTAAGGATGAAGAAAATAGAAATCCAATTACACTCAAATTTCAACTATATACAAAAATTGAATAGTTAAGATCCAACAAAAAGAACTCAAGAATAAATAGATCTGGCAGTGAAGTGCTACTATTATAAGTACATAAAAGCTCCATAAAATTTGATAATCTTATGGTAAAACAAGTAAACAAGGAGGACAGTGAGATTGAATGTATTCAAAATTTCTCTAACCTCTATGTAAAATTTTGATCCGAGATGGAATCATGTCACCCAGGCAATAAAAAATCATATACTCATGAGATCCAGAAGCCAAACAAGCGATAATAAAAAAAATCATAAAAGCTCATCAGATCTGGATGGATACAACCTTTTTTTACCAAAAAATCACAAAAAAGAAGGCAAATGTCACTCATATTGAAGAACCCTTACAAGAAATCACCAGTGAGGAAGATTCTAGGAATCCATAAATTGACGAGCATGCTCATAGGATGAACACATCGGGTAGTGTAAGAAAATTTTAGTTTCTCAATTATCTTTGACACTGAGCGAGCGAGAGATCCTGCGGGAGATGTTACAGGCGAGAAGATCAAATGTACCTCCTTGTGTTCCTTCTTCAGGGTAGAGTGCTCTTGCGCAAGCTGAGCAATCTCCAACTCCAAGAAAAGAAACATGCAGAGAGTTGAGACCCCAAAACATTGAAGAGCAAATGCAAAATTCAAAGGTAGTAATTCAATGAATGTAATCAAAAAAGAATTGCAGAAATACAGTTGTATAAGTTGTAAAAGTAGCAAAATCTCTGAAATCATACAGTTATTATGATAAGCCAAAAAATTGAGAGAACTTCGCGCGATCACTGCACCCGTATCAAAATTTTCAAGTCAGACATAAAATAACTTAATTATTATTTAACAAAGCATTAGGAACAAAGACCAACTAAATTAGCATCATATAATTCAGCTCAAAATATGATTTACAAATGGCCATGGAATTCCTTTTTCAATCCTTAGATTATTAGGATGGTTGGAGATCAACAGATAGGGATAAAGTTTAAACATGTTTCCTAATCAAATAATTTAATTTTCTAAACAGGTTCGTGGAATAGATGTTATTGTGGGAATTGGATTATCAATCTCTTATATCAATTATTTCGGGTCAAATATTTTTCTAACTTAAAACATTAAGTAAATCATGGCCATGTAAGCTAACTTATTTTTCTAACTTAAAACAACCAACCAAAATGAGAATAATTTTATATGAACTTCATAATCAAGACAAAACAGAACAATAATAGCATCAAACTAGAGCACAAACACACTCTCGTTTCATGCTCACACCTCAAATCATCCAAAATACACACATATTCCATAATCACAAAAAGTAGTGGAACAATGCTTGTTTATTGTGAAGTTTGTCTTAAAAAATATTCCAATAACTAAAATTTCAAAAAATATTATGGAAAAAATAGAAATACAAACCATGAACGGAAGATAGCAGAGATGATGTGTTGAAATCAATTAAAAAAAATTGGACAAGGCAACCAAGAACCGCCCATCCTCACACCGCCGCCGTCGCCTTGGAAAAGGACAAACTGTTTAGTTGATTATCATCATGTATGTTATTATATCTAGGTTAAACTGTAAGAACAAACCTGCATTTTTTCCCTCGCTAGTTACAATGGCCATGTGTGTTCCTTGTCGTGCCCATCCCACAGAACAGACACCATCTTCTACCCCCAGATCACAGAGTTTTGTCACCTATCAATAACAAGCATAACTCAAGAATTTACAAACATATGGATCAAATCGTGATGCTTTTATGAAAAAACTATTCAATTTACAAAGAAAACAGACAAAGATACAACCTTGCTGCTGCAAGCATTCCAAAGATATACAAAATTCCCAAGCCCTAATGCTAGCATGTTGTTGGAT
This sequence comes from Platanthera zijinensis, assembly GCA_039513925.1. Taxonomy (NCBI): domain Eukaryota; kingdom Viridiplantae; phylum Streptophyta; class Magnoliopsida; order Asparagales; family Orchidaceae; genus Platanthera; species Platanthera zijinensis. The sequence continues at coordinate 61,421,234 of CM077082.1, read as the reverse complement.
GACCAATCAACTAGGTTAAGCAGTGATTAGGGATGGCGATGTAATCGGCGCAAAAGCTGAGCCAGGAGGCCTAAATGGAGCCTAAGGAAGAGAACTTGTGTGATTTTCACCAAATTCACACTTCTGTCTAGGAGTTTTAGAACCAAGCACAAAGAAGGAAGTTCTATCATCAGGTAATTGATAGTTGCTCGGTTTTATTGGCGAGAGAACTTTCCTATGGAATCATGTGATTCATGCAAAACCATAGAAGAAAACATTACATTCATTTTTTTTTTCAAATTTCAATACAAATATTTCAATTGCAAGGTGCAGAGGAAGAGTTTGAGAAGCGCCTAAAAAAATTTCGGTATATTTCAAATTTCTAGAAATGAGGAATTCATGCTGCCAGATTCTCAGTTGCAACCTGGAAGAGAAATTTCAAAGAAATTTTGGAATAGTTCGGTGTAGTGGACACTCACCACGATTTCACCGATCGAGCTCAACGCTGAGCTCATTGGGGGTTGCAGGGGGCAACACACCCCCTGCACATGGGTTCGGGGGCGAAGCCCCGACCGAAATTTATCCCAGGGAAAGTAGGTAAAAGGCAGATAAGAGCTGCAAATAACAACACTCTTTTTGTATTGCATTTCACACGTCAGTATTTTTTGTTTAATTTTGTAGTATAATTATATGATTGATTTCTTTAAGTAATTTCTCATGAAAATACAACTTTCTATCACAAGTATTCTGTGTATTTTACATTCTTATATGTATTTTAGAATGGTAGAATCAGTTCGATGGATTTCCACAAAGCGACTAGTTATCTGGTGAATGCCAGTGCTGATGAATCAATTCGTCTTTATGATATGCAAACTGTCGTGTACATTTCCTCTCAGTGCTACATTTTATTACCAAGAAGTTGGAGTTTTAAATACTTCAACATAGCATTGCAAATCTAATTATTTGGTGTGCAGAATGCGGTTTACTTGCTTGGATCAAGCTTATAAGTGTTGAGTTTCTTAAATTGTCGCTTTTGTCAACACTACTCTAAACTATTTGAGCAGGTGATCTAAGATATCTAATATAATTATTTGTTTTCTACTGGTATAATTTATGCCCTTTTAGAGTAAGATACATCCATATATTTCATAATGATTGATTAAGATCTATTGAGGTTAATTTTGAAAGAATTTGTTTCAAGAATGTCTAAATACCTAGAGGGGGGAGAATAGGTTCAATTCCAATTCACTTAGGCAGATAATAAATTAATCACAACACAGCTAAAATTCTACAGCTACCACAACACATAATAATCACATCACAGGCAGACACAGATTAATAATGGTTCCCCAAGTGATAGGTACATTCACTTCCCCTTCGTCTATCTAGAAGTACACTAGATTCAGCCAAACTTCCTTCCACCTTCTCAGATCCTCAGATCTTACAACTCAGAACCCAAATTGGTATTACAGCTCATACTTCAACAAATCCTACACCTCAGGCTCTTCCCAAGAACCCTAACTCAGAGTGAATCCACACTACTACAACTCAGGCAATCAAGCCCTACCTCAGCCCTTATCATAAGGCCTACAAGCTCAAAGAACTTAATCTCCTACCTCAAGCAAACAACCCTACCTCAGTCTTTATAATTACAGGCTTATAACTCAAAGATTGAAATCTATTTCACACAAATCTAAAAATAGATCTTACAGAAAATTGATTAAAGAATTACTTTCTTCCTTCACCCAGATAGAGAGAGAGAGAGGGGTGAGGGAATCTTGATCAGATCTTGATGAATATGCTTAATTTTGACCTTTGCTGTAATGAATCTGATTCAACCTGGCTTAGCTTATTCAAAGATTCTTGAAAGAGAGAACCTAAGTAGAATCTTCTTGAGAAGGTGGTATAGATCCAGCTTCTCCCTCCTTGCATACTTAAATCTGCAAACACTGACAGATCTAATGAGATGATGTCTCCTTTTATGATTTAGAATCAAAATCTTCTTGCTGTATAGAATTCTGTAAATTATTCTTGGAGTGATTTCTCCTTCTTCTTAGTTTACCTCTTTCTATCTTTCTCAATCTTTGTGATAGCTCAGATCTTTTTATCGATCTCATCAGAGATAACCGACTGATCTGGTAGTTAACTGACATTTGGCAGTTTTGATATATCTGACAACCTTAATGTTTCTGGCAGCTGTCAAGTCTTCAGTCTTGAGATCTGTCACTTAGAGTTATTTAACTCAGCTGAATGTGTCAAGACACAAGTATAGTATGTGTTGACACAGATGAAGTATATGTTGACATAATTACCCAGGTGTCGACACAATTCCTTTGATGTTGTCGACAAACTTCAGAAACTATCGACACAGCTTTAGTAGAATGTGTCGACACAACTCCTTTGATGATGTCGACAAACTCCAGAAACTGTCGACACAGCCTTCATTTAGTCTCTACACAACTTTTGTAGAATGTGTCGACACAACTCCTTTGATGTTGTCGAAAAACTTCAGAAACTATCGACACAACTCTTCATTCAGTCTCTACACAGCTTTTGTAGAATGTGTCGACACAATTCCTTTGATGTTGTCGACAATCTTTAGAAACTGTCGACACGGCTCTTTATTCATAACTGATGTTGACTCAAACTCTATGTGTCAACACAAGTCCTGTGTGTTGGCACAACCCTTCTGCTAATGTCAGCACTTCAAATATAAGTGTGTCGACACTAGTCCTGAGTGTCGACACAGCTGTTGTCAACTTAAATTCCGTGTGTCGACACAATTCCTGTGTGTCGACACAGCTTTGCTTCTAGCCTCAACGCTGCTCCTTCAAAGGTGCCGACACATTATAAATGTCCCGACACTTTTGTACTTAGAATATTTTCTACATTCTTCAGTCTGCACAAGTAAACTCAACATACCATCAAATACAACCTAATGTATATTATTGAGTCAAGTGAGGCTTCTCCAAATCAAGTACATAATTTATAATGTACCCAACAATCTCCCCCTATTTGGAGAAGTCATATCTCATAGTCAATGATATATACCAATATAATAAAAGTAATAAGCATAATGTATTCAGCCATTTCAAACAGAGTTATTCATAAGCAGAACTAGTATGTTATACACAAATATCCAAAATTAAACATCATAAAGGAAAAAAATGTAACTCAGAGACATAGATAAATAAATTATTATCAACCAAGAATTTCTTTATCATATAAACAGAGTAAGATTACAAGGTTTTTTATAAGAACAACAAAAAGTTTACATAGTTCTTCTAAAACCTAGTCAATCTAAAGTTAAAATTGATCTAGTTCCTTGATGACAATGCCTTTACCTGACTGAATAGTAGCTTTGACCTCAGCTTCAGCATCAACAGTAGGCTTCTTACCCGTGATTTCTTTGGCCTTAAGTTGAGTAGCTTTCAACTTGTTCCTTTCAAAGTAGTGGAATGATTTAGGGAAGTACTTGCAAGGCTCTATGAAATTTACAGGGATTTTTCCAGCCTTCAAGTCCTTTCTGAATTTATAGATAGTTTCTTATTATGCAAGATATTTGTCTGATTCTTATTTGGAGTACCACTTACCCCTGTCATAGTTAAGATGATGCCTCTGGAGGTTGTGCTCCATTTCTCAAAATTAGGCCCAGCCTCAAACTGTTCCCTGAATCTTTTATTGGATAACTGAGCCTCTTGCTCTTTCAGTAAAGTTGGATCAGGCATTTCCACTTCTTCAAAAATTAAAGGCAATTTGTCTAGTGGGGGTTGTACATATTATGGACTGCTTATTGAATTTCTTCATACTCAGGAGGGGGATATATGACTTGAGCTACTTTAGGTTGCATCCCCTCCAAGAGTGCAGGTTAGCATCCAGATTCTATAGTATTATTATCATCACATAAGGTTAAATATCCCAAGGTAGCTCTGATGCTGTTAGATATCCATTTAGCATGATCAGAGCTAGCTTTGACAAGCACTCTCTCCCCATTTATGACTACTCTAGCAATATGATGTCTGAGATCATTCTTCTGAAATCTGACTTGATCTATCACATGATAATTACCGGTAGTGTAGTAGTCCTTGAACTTCTTTACTTGAGTTGAAATAGCAGTCTCAGAAGTCTTTATTGCAGTATTGACTGCTGCCAAATATAGTTTTATCTGTGTTGCTATAACAGACTCTTTTGTGTCCATATGTGTTTGTATTGTAGTTGTGTGTTCAGCCAATTTTTTCTAGTTGATTGAATGTGTATCAAGCAAATTTGCATTCGTTCTTTTCTCATGTTGTAGTGCATACCCTTATTGGATAGCCAGATCATCTACCTGAGACTCTATCCCTTCCTATTGCATGGAATATATACCACAACATTACCTCCCTTATGGAAGTAATCTGACATGTCCTTCTTAAGCAAATTTACTTCAAATCTTATAGATTTTATGTCCTGTGCTAGATTGAGTTGTAGTTCCTTATGTTTTAATCCACATATTTCTCTAGAATACGTCTTTGCTCATCAACTTATACTTGCAGTTTCACCAGAAGTGAACTGAAGTCTATTATTGGAGCAGAAGATGTTGTCCCAGCCTTTAAGGCTCTCTTGTAGCAAGAGCTCTTCTTTCTTAGCTCCATAATTTTTCTTTTCTTAAGAACTGAGGCTTCTTCCTCATTGTTTGAATCAGATGAGATTTCAAGTTCCACTGTGTTGCCTAGAACATCTATATCTAGTCTTGGGGCTAGTTCTGGCACCTCCCACTCAACCCTTACATCTGGGTGTATATCAGTAGAAATGTCTTCCTTGTTTACCACTTCATGCTCCCCCTGGAAGTCAATTTCCAATTCTTGGACTATTTCAGTCTTAGGAGCCCAAGGTTGTGTGGCAGATCAGGAATATGCACATCTTGTGCCTCTCTTCCAGAAGTTTCAGTATATGTGTTGATGTCCTGAACTACTTCCATAACAGTGAGGTTTGTAGTCTCCCTATCTAGCTCTATTATATTGTTATCTCCCCTGTGACTAATACCTCTTGATTATCTGTCAGACTGACAGTCTCTTCCTAGATTTGAGCTTCAGTTCCAGGTGTGAGATTTGGAGACTTCCTGGGTAATTCAATGTTATCATCATCAGAACTGAACTCAACCCTTTCTTCTGAGTCACTAGAGGACTCCACATCTTGCACATTAGCTTTCTTTGATTTAGAGACCTGTTTGGACTTATGCTTTGGTGCAAGTTCTTCCTTGGACAATACTCTATTCCACCTAGACAATATTCTTATATCCATTCTCCTCATATGGTTAATTTTGGAACCAACAATCTGATTCAATACATTAGGTATGCTGACAGCCAGATATAGACTTAAGATTCTGCCTAGATTTTGCTTCTTAATGCCTTCCTTAATCTTATTAAAGATTACAACACTCCTGTCAGTCTTCACCTGGAAGATGACTCTAGTCATGAGGCTGAACATTTAGGAAGAGATCCTATAATGCCCTCCAGTTTTGTAGAGAATTACTTTTCTAATAAATTCATCCAATGTTAGTGATTGAGGGCAGCCCACAACACTTTATGGCTTTAACAGTTAAAGTAGAATCAATCTCAGTCTCTTCTTTAATCCTTGAAAGGTGAAGGGATTTGCTCAGACTTTTGAGAGTTATTTTTATCTTTTCTCCATGAACTGTAGACTTAATCTTATTTGCTTTAGAATTTAACGAAGCGTTGGAATAGAATTCTAGAACTTCCTTCTTCCATATCCTTGCTGGTTCTGAAACCAGATAATCTAGTCCAACATCTTAGATTAGGTCCACAACCGCCTTTATATCCTGTTCAGCATCGTTGAATGCTTCTCGAACAAGCTCATAACCTTCATTAATATTGTTGTCCATATTGGGCACCATTGGAGATGAAAGAAGTGGAAGTTGAAGAGAGAGAAGAGGAATTTCTTGTCGACACTAATGGTTTAGTCTCGAGATTTCTGAGAGTGTAGTCGACAAGGTCTCGTTTCCTCCTATTTATACTTTTTCTAAATATGGTTGGTCAAAAGGCGCGCTGAGATTAGAGTTTCGTATGTCAACATAAGTTTGTTTGTGTCGACACTGTCTGCTAAAGTCTAAACATAGGGTTTAGGTTCTCGAAAACTCTATGTGTCGACACCAACCTTTGTGTGTCGACACAGACTACTAAGGTCTTGGCATACATAACTTGTGTTGACACTTATTTTACTTAGCCATATGTTGAGTAGAATTTTTCTTAACCTATCATCTCACTCTAGGTTCAACATGCCTAATTTAATATTAAAATAATTGAATTTACTTTCATCTAGAGGTTTAATGAATATGTCTGCTACATGTTTATCAGTAGAAACAAATTCTAGCTTATGTCCTCTTTCTCAACATGTTCTCTAATAAAATGATACCTAATTTCAATGTGTTTTGTTCAGTTGTGTGAAACAGGGTTCCTAGCAATTGATATAGTACTAGTTGAATCACAATATAATGGAGTTCTCTTATCTTGATGTCATAATCTTCAAGTTGATGTTGTATCCAAAGCAATTGAGCACAACAACTTCCAGCTGCAATGTATTCTAACTCTGTTGTGGATATAACAACACTTGTCTGTTTTTTGCAACTCCATGACACCAATCTACCACCTAGGAATTGGCATGTACTTATGGTACTTTTCCTGTCTTCCTTGCAGCCTGCAAAGTCTGCATCTGAAAAACCTGTTAGTAAAGAATCTTATTCCTAGGGTACCATAGACCAAGATCTGGTGTGCCCTTAAGATATCTTAAAATTCTCTTTACATCAGAATAATGGGACTCTTTAGGGCATGTCTGGTATCTAGCATAGACACATGTAGTATGCATGATGTCAGACCTACTTGCAGTCAAGTATAGTAAGGAGCCAATTATCCCTCTATATAAAGACTCATCAACAAGTTTCCCTACCTTATCTTTATCTATAGGCATACTTGATCCTGTTAGAGTTTTCATGGTGGAGGCAGTCTCCATGCCATATTTTTTAATCAACTCCCTAGTGAACTTAGACTGCGATATGGATAGTCCATCATCAGTCTGTCTTGCTTGGAGTTCCAAGAAGAACTTTAGCTCACCCATGCTGCTCATCTCAAACTTCCCTTGCATAAGTTTAGCAAACTTTCTACAAAGGTTGTTCTTAGTATATCCAAAAATTATTTCATCAACATATATCTAGACTAGGATGATCTTGCCCTTTGTTTCCCTTAGGAATAGGATCTTGTCTATTTTCCCCCTTGAGAATTTATTCTCAATGAGGAAAGAAGACAATGTCTCATACCATTCTCTAGGGGCTTGTTTCAACCCATATAGAGCTTTCTTAAGACTATAAACATGATCAGGAAAGTGAGGATCTACAAAACCTGATGGTTGATCTACATATGCTTCCTCTTTTAGATCTCCATTTAGGAATGCTGACTTGACATCCATCTGGAAGACCTTGAATCCTTTATGAGCTGCATAGGCAAGGAATAGTATTATTACTTCCAGCCTTGCTACTGGGGCAAAGGTCTGGCCAAAGTCTATTTCTTCTTCCTTCTTGTAGCCTTTTGCCACCAATCTGGCTTTGTTCTTGACAATAATGCGATTTTCATCTAACTTATTCTTGTAGATCAACTTAGTCCCTATGATATTATGTCCCTTAGTTCTGGGAACCAGTTTCCATACTTTGCATCTATTGAATTGGTTCAGCTCTTCCTACATAGCACCAATCCAGTGTGAGTCTTAGATAGCCTATTCAAACTTCTTTGGTTCCATTTGAGACAGGAAGCTTAAACATAGTGTTGAGTTCAAGCTTTTGCTTCTGGTCATTACACCATGACTTGCATCACCAATGATTTGGTGAGTTGGATGGTCTCTTAAATATATCATAGCTAGTGGCAATCTTTCTTCAGCTTGGTGTTCTTCATTTCCATCAGCTTGCCGATCCTCAATGTCTTCAGCTAGTTGTTCTTCATTCTCAGCTTGTAAGTCTTGAGCTCCCCCTAGACATCATCCATCATCTTAAATCTCTTTGCCTGTTGGTTTATCTTCCCTGATGGTCAGATTGTTCATCTTATCCTTTAAACTTGTAGGACAAGAAGAAGTACTTGACAGCTCACAATTAATTAACTTAAACTCATCAAAGAGAACAAGGACAGATTCTTCTACAACTTGTGTAGTCAAATTATAGATTATATATGGTCTACTATTATTGTTGTACCCAACAAATATCCCCTCTTAGGACTTGACAGCAAACTTAGTCAAATTAGACTTACCATTGTTAAGTACATAACACTTTCTACCAAAAATCCTAAAATAGGATAATTTTGGGTTTCTGCCTTTCAGAATCTCATATGGAGTCTTTTTGTGGATTTTGGTGATGAAAGCTCTATTGAGAACATGAAAAGCAGTATTTACTGCTTCTGCCCAGAAATATTCTGGGAGAGAAGTGTCATTTAATAAGGTCCTACTTGCCTCAATTAGAGTTCTATTCTTCCTTTCAACAATTCCATTTTGCTGTGGAGTTTTAGGTGAGGAGAATTCTTGATGAATCCCAAGCCCTTCACAGAACTTTGTCATGCATTTAGAATGAAACTCATCCCATGGTCACTTTTGATCTGGCCACAGAACTATTAAATTCATTCTGAATTTTCTTGACAAAAGTCTGGAAGATATATGGGGTTTCAGATTTTCTCCTTAGGAAGAATACCCAAGCAAACCTGAAAAAATCATCAACCACCATAAGGGTATAGACTTTCATACCTAGACTATGAACTGGCATAGTACCAAATATATCCATATAGAGAAGGTATAAACACCTCACTGAGTCTTTGGTATCAAGACTTTGGAAGGAAGACTTTGTTTGCTTGCCCTTTTGACAAGCTGAGCAGATTCCCTCCTTAAAGCACTTAACCTTAGGACCATTCCTCACTAACTCTTCACATAAGAGTTTTCTTATAGTCTTGTAGTTCAGGTGAGCTAGCCTCTTGTATCATTAGACACAATGAGAAACTTTCTCATCTACAACTAGGCATATAGGAGAGTCCTCACTCTCACACTCAAAGTCTAGATAGTAAACATTTCCTCTCCTAGTGCCTGTCAAGATAACCCCTTGGTCACTTGACCTTCTAATTTGACACTCATCCTTGAGAAAAGAAATGTCATAGCCCAGATCACATAGTTGACTTATGCTTATATGGTTATGTTTCAAACCTTTCACATAAGCTACTTGTGTGATAGTTACTATGTCATTAGTTATCTTACTCAAACCTTTAGTTATCCCTTTTTCTGAGCCTCCAAAGATAACTTTGGGACCATTCTCAATAGGAGTGTATTCCTTTAGCATGCTTCTTATTTAAGTCATATGTTTGGAACATCCACTGTCCAAGTACCATGTAGGGGTATGGACACTTGGACTAACCTGCAACAAATATATTATCTAACTTTAGGACCCCAAATTTCATTGGGTCCTAGGTGCAAGTTAGATCTAAACTGAACATGCATACCTACAGTTTTTCTGATAGGTAGGCCAACATTACTTCTATAGACACTCTTATTGTGCCAGCAATCAATGACATAGTGTCCCACTTTGCCACAGCACCAGCACTCATGCACAATGTACCTTCTTTTAAGAACTGGCTTAACAATAATATTATTTGCAGCTCTTAAACCAGCTGGTACATCAGCTCTTTTCTTAAGTCTTTCAGCCAAGGCTTACTTAGGGACTTGTCTGGCAGTAGAAGTACTTGGGATATCTTGAACCCTATCTACAACTGCCTTTTTTTTGAATGCATACTCCTGGTAGCTTCAGATATTCCTAAGTCTGCTTTGCTACCAGACATTCCATTAGCTTGATAATGGACTAGCAGACTTTGTGAGTCAGCAACTATCTTGTCCTTGAGTGTTGGGGCTGGTACACCAAACATAAATGATCCATTATGGGCCATTTGGGTTTTCTTATGGACTGCCCAATAGGCACTAGCACCCGTGCCATTTCTACTGCCTTGATCACAGTGATCATACATAATATCATGATCATACCTGTTAGAAGGTTGAACCACTTTTTTAAAAGAAATTGGAGGCTTGGAAGTAAGTGGCTGAACTGGAGCTTTGCCTTTCCTATTGGAATTTGCAGCTTTTGTTCTTCCATTGAAACCTAATCCATTCTTACCATTTTGAGAAGAGGAGTCTATCAAAGGTAACACAGAACTAAGTTTTGAGAACTTGGCCACCAACTCCCTCTCCTTTTGGAGTCTACTTTCAAGATTCCTAATGTGGTTATTCTTGAAAGTAATGGTATTTATCTGAATAACAGTTATATTCTTCAATTTACTAATCTATTTTAACTTCAGATCCAGCACTTTTGCTGAGTCTGAAGCAGCCAACTTCAGAGTGGCATTCTCCTTTGCCAACTGTTTGGCTAGGAGCCTGCTTTCATTAAAGGCTTGCAGGAGCTCTCCATAATCATTAATCAGTGGATTGATGTCTTCTTCAGATTCAGAGTCACCTTCTTCTCTTGATAAAACTGCTTCTGACTCTGGGGTAGTAACATAATCTGACATTGAAGGTGAAGATTGTACCTTACTAGGGCCAGGCTATTCCTGTCTGTGTCCATCCTCAGCTATGGTCATCAGCCCTATGTATTGGCTATCTTCTGCTTTATTGATATCATCCAGCAACTACAAGAATTGTGTTTCTACAGAATCTTCCTCAGTTGAGAACATTCCAATGTAGGCCTCAACATCCTCTTTATTTTCTGACTCTGATGAAGACGAGTCAGTCCAGCTTTTCTGCTTCTTGGCTACAAAGGATTTCTCCTTCTTTCCTTTATGCTGGTGTTTCTTTTTCTCACCATACTCCTTTCTTTTGACAAAACAGCCTGTTATAACATGTCCTGGCTTGTAACAATAATAACAAACAATTTTAGTAGAAGTTTGTTTACCAGTTTTAGAGCCATACCTTTCCTCTTTAGAGGTATTCTTCTTTCCCTTATAGTAGTCATCCCTGGAGTAAGAAGAAGAGGATGGAATTTTCCTCTAGTTCTTTTTCTTCAGGAACCTCTGGAATTGCCTAGAAAAGGCAGCAAAATTCTCATTAGAGTTATGACATCTGATGTGCTTATGTCTGAACTTTCTGAATCAGTATCCGCAACTTTTCTGGGAGGAGAAGGATTCTTTCTCCCGCCCTTCCTTGTAGCTTCAACTTTGAAAGTCACAGACTTATCTTTGGCAAAAGACCTGCTGCTCTTTTCCTCTTCCTTTCTGACAATTAGTTACATTTCATAAGACAACAATTTTCCAAATAAGGTTGGTGGAGGAGTATCTGCAAGTCTGGCCACTTCTCTGATGGCACAGACCTTGGTATCCCAGTCCTTGGTTAATGATCTGAGAAACTTGTCATTCAGTTCAAAAGTGCCGAAGACTCTTCCATAAGTCATCAGCTCATTGATAATTCTGAAGAACATTTCATAGCACATAGACATGTTATCTGTCTTGGCTTGTTTGAAACTTTCATACTCTTGATTGAGCATGGACTTCCTATCCTCTCTTACTTCTTCTGTCCCCTCCATGTAGACAATCAAAGTGTCCCACATTTCCTTTGAAGTTTTGCTATAACACCCCTATCCGTCGTATGGTATATAGCAGTAGGTCCGGCCGGGGCCCGACGCCATATACTACAGATAGACTGAAGGGTTACAGAATGAAACCATTCTCACAATCACAAACATTCTACACAGAGCATCTACCAGAAGCTTTTAAGTAGTTGAAAGAACCCAAATAACAGATAGCATGAATCATGAATGTCCACTAACCACAATAGGAATGAAATACAACAATACATAAAAGTACTTGGCCTTATGGCCTTACACATGTTCACTTAACAACATAGTATTTTAAAGACATCGGCTCGCAGGCCGGCCACACATGATAGAAATAAAATAACAGTTCTCTTTGGCCTTTGAGGGCCAGCATAGCAGCTTGGGCTTCAGCCCGCTATTTGGTACTTGTACCGCAGCACCTGCAAGCAACATTCCACTATACGATGGCAAACAAAGCAACGGTCAGCTAAAGCTGACCAAATTATAATGACCCCACCCCTTATTCAGGACGACGGTGCTCCTTCCCTGCATTTCATTAGTACATCCAAAAATCCTAGTGAAAGTACAACCTAGCACAATTCACCATAGGTGGAGGCTCGCACGGCCGCCCACCCCATACACTCAGGCACATTGACGGTGTACCGGACTTCCTGGATACCACCTCCGTTCAGAGGTCCTTGACTTAACGGTTACTTTGAGCATTTCAGTCTTTACGGCCCCTGGCCTGAGACTTTCATTATGCCACCGATGAGAGCCAATTTCCGCTACTCTCATGACATAATCCACATAACACAGGTACAACTCCACCATTTCTCATTGCTCAAGTCGCCCTACTGTCTCCGAATACCGTAGTACTCATGGCCAAACCTGAAGGGCGCGGGTCGGTTTTGCCTTTCCTGTTCGGCTCCCTGGCCTAATAATTCTGAACCCCATGGGCTCACCACTTTCCAAAGAAAGGCCCTACATGTCTCCTGGAGAAAGGCCTCGCACATGCAATCCAAATTATATACAAGGTTTGCCCCATGCCATCTAGTTTGCAGGAATGCGTTTCCTCCCAGTTTTCCAGGTGCACCTTGGAGTTAATCCTCAAGGCTCCATGTTACAATCTACCGTGTAGAAAAAACCCGAAAAACACAATGCACGGAGTCTTCTCCGGCAATCCATTCAATATGCAACATCACCGATCCATACAAGCACGTCCGCGTAGGCTTCACACACAATGTCTATGCTCGTACTTCGATTCTGGACTCTACATGCAACACAAGGGGGACTATTCACATCTACCCCAAGGGACACCGCACACTCACCGCACACTTACGGGAGCGGGTTTCCCATGCAAAAAGGAAGAGGACTTCACATGTCCAAGTTGAGAATCGTTACCCTTGAAGTCCATTTTGGGGCCATGAAAAACTAGCCGGATGGAAAGCTTCGCAACGAGAATGCCTCCGCGGATCCGGTCTCAGTTTTCGATTCGGTGCTCCGATGCTCCGTCGGCGGCTGGGATCCTCCTCCTCCTTCTTCCTTGCTTTCTACACTCTCTAATACTTTAGAAAGAGAAAGGTCAAAAGAAAAATGAGGAGTTTAACCCCCACTCCCAGCCTTAAGGAAGTAGGATTAATCCTAAGCCGTCAGATCTGGTTTAAAGAAAACGAACGGCTCGGATCAACCCCAAAAGTCACTAAAATAGGCTGAGCACGGCTTTGCACACGGCCGTGTCTTAGGCCGTGTGCCTCGATCCAGTCATGATTATCAAGCACAAAAATGAACATGGGTTGGGACACGCCCGTGTCCCAACCTATCATGCCCGTGTCGGGTCCTCGACACGCCTGTGACCATGGGCCGTGTCGTAAATAACCGTCACGCCAACCGTCACGTCCCTTGGTGGACACGGGTAAGGACACGCCCATGCAAAAAGGAACACGCCCGCGTCGACTAGTACACACCTGTGTAACCCAGTCATGTACTCCTGTCAACACACCCCAGGTTTTAAACCCTAGAAGAACATGGGTTATGACACGGGTATGAACACGCCCGTATTACCTGTGACACGCCCGTGTCGAAACCATTCATAGCACATGTTTCCTACCGTGTCCTTTACTGGACACAGCCCGACAAACAGAGTAAGATACGGCCTTGGACACGCCCGTGTCCTAGGTCGTGTACCCTTAATTAGGCACCAAAAATTCCTTAGGATGTGACCGGTTCGTTTATGATTTTCGGGGCATTACAAATCTCCCCCCTTTAAAGAATTTCGTCCTGAAATTAGGTAAAAGTATACGACCTAAGTTTTACCCAAGCAGAATAACTCGGGGTATTCCTCCAACACAATCTGCTCTCGTTCCCATGATAGCTCTTCACGACCACAATTATTTCAACGGACTTTAACCATTTGGAACTCCTTATTGCGGAGTCGTTTGACTTAAAAGTCTGCAATGCAAACGAGCCTGACTTTCGTTGCCAACCCACGATCAACCGACACTTGATCGACCGCAACCACCTGCGAAGTCTCTTGCACCGCCTTCCACAACCCCGATATGTGGAATACATCATGTAGCCCACTCAACTCCACAGACAACTTCAATCGATGCGCTGCTTCACCTCTCCTCTCAAGGAACTCAAACGGTCCAAGGTACCTCGGACTCAGCCTCCTCAGGCGTCGAGCTCACGAGACACCATTGAACGGCTTGATTTTCAACTACGCCCAATAGGCAACATCAAACTCCACGTTCCTATGCTTTGGCATTATAGTATTCTGCCTGCCTGTCGTGATCAATCTGCAACCATTCCTGGACTGTATGTACCGTTGAAGTGGCGTCTCCCACTATCTGACATTTGTACAACATCGACTCACCCGTCTCCAACCAAGACGACAGCGTGCGACCTTTTTCTCCCATTCAAGGCCTCGACAGGCGCCATTTGTTTACTCGCCTGGTAGTGGTTGTTATATGCAAACTCCATCATGTACATGTGATCTTCCCACTACTTTCAATAATCCAAGATGCATATGTGACGCATATCCTCCATCATTTTGTTGACACATTCGGTCCGACCATCTGTCTGCGGATTGAAGACTATATTGAAGCTTAACTTAGTTCCCAACAATTTATGCACCAACCTCCAGTCATTGGACGTGAAGCGTTCATCTCAGTCACTTACAATACTGCGGGGTGCACCATACAACCGAACAATGTTATTCATATAGAGTTTGGCTAACTTTTCCACCGGATCATCCTTTTTCAGTCCTGGCCACCAGAACAACTTCTTCAAACCTCTAAACATTTTGTGCTCCCCGGGTGAATTGAGTACTTGGGATAATGAGCCTCATACATCAACTCTTGCCGCTGACTCTCCACACTTGGGGCGCACAGACAACTGTCCTTCCATAACAGTCCGTCTTCAAAAACATATTGGGAATTTGACCTATCAAAAGCATCATACATGATCTGCTTGTCCATGCACGTGATCTCCAATATCTCCAAAACTTGCGCCAAAATGTATGTCGAAGGTGTTGTCCCCCAGTAACTCCATCCACCTCTGCTGCCACAAGTTTAAGTCCTTTTGATCCAATAAGTATTTCAGGCTCCTGTGATCAATTTAGATACCGACCTTCACGCCATTTAGGTAGCGCCTTTAAAGCTTCAGGGCGAATATCATGACCGCTAACTCCAAGTCATAGACCAGATAAATCCTATCGCGTACCTCCAACTAATGTGAGCTATATGTTATTACACTCCCATGCTGGAGCAGAACACAATACAAGTCACTGCCCCAAGCATCGCTGTAAATCTCAACTCCTTCGGTCCTACCCGGTGAACATGGAATAGTTGCCAAGGTCAACCGACTTTTCAGCTCTTCGAAGGGTTGCGCGCACTCCAGCGACCACACAAACTTTTGATCTTTCTTCATCAAAGTCGTAAGGTGTAATGTTATCCGCTTGAGATTTTCTATGAAGCGTCTGTACTAGCCGGCCAGTCCTATAAACTTCAGACTTTTTGCCAATGCAGATAACAAAGCAACTCACGTATCACAAATATCTTTGACGGGTCCACCACGATACTTTTTCCACTCAAGACGTGACCAGGAAATGCTACTAAGGGTAACCAAAGCTCACACTTGGAGAATTTGGCATACAACTGATTTCTCCTTAATGTCTCCAATACCGAATCCAGATGCTTGGAATGATCACCCTCATACTGAAAGTATACCAGTATGTCGTCGATAAAGGTTATCACGAACTAGTTCAGGTACTCACTGAACACCCTATACCTCAAATCCATAACACGGACGACACATTTGTCAGCACAAGCGGCATAATGATGAACTCATAATGCCCATATCGTGTGATGAATACCGTTTTGGGAGTATCACTTTCCCTTAGCGACAAATAATAATATTCGGACTTTAGATTCAACTTGAGTACACACTTGACCCATGTAGTTGATTAAACAGATAATCACTTCTTGGGATTGGATACTTATTTTTTTCCTGTTAACTTAATCAACTTCTAGTAATCATTACAGAGTTGTAAGCTTCCATCCTCTTTTTTAACCAGAGGACCGGTGTGCTCCAAGGCAGTAAACTTGGATGCACATAACCCTGTTCCACCAGCTCTTGAAGTAATTCTTCAGTTCCGACATCTCACAACCTATAACTAGTACCAAATTGACCACCTTACATTTGAAATTGATGTACGCACGCTGCTCCGAGAGCCAATCATACAAAAGATTACGTCAAATTCTACAAATAGCAGTAGCGACGCTTGCAAGTGAACCTCCTGACTCCCTATCTGTAACTTCAAACAACAGGCTCTATTCGGGTGTATAGAGTACCCGTTAGGCAGCAATACTCTCGATTTGTCTCTTTCCATCGAAGAAGGAACTCCAATGCACGATACACGTCCTTCGAACAACAAGGAATGAGAAGTTCCCATGACGAACAGTGTTTTCGCCGGACACTCAGAAAATCAATACAAATCCTATCACAACCAAACATAGGCTAACATGCATAAGGCAATAAGTATCTAAAGCTGACATACTAAAATTAAACCATACCTGTCACCATGTCAGCATATTCCATAACCTCCTGATGGCCAAAGTTGTTCCTCTAGGTTGGGATGGAGCATATTGAGGTGTAGCTGCCTCCAACCCCTTGCCCTTCTCTTCGTAGGTCGCTCTAGGCTTCTTCTCAGACTCCAGACGTCCGCTTCGACACTCTCGGGCAAAGTGTCCCAGCTTTCCACAACAAAAGCATGCGTCCAGGTCTAGGCCAATAGTTGTTCTTGACGCACCAAAAGAAGGAACTAGACCCGACCTCCTTGCCTTCTTACACCATCTACGGAAACCAGACTTTGAGGTGGGTAGCACCTTGAACTCTATCATCTCAGCACTGGAGTCTTTCTTCTCTTAGGCTCCCCTCATAGCTTTCTCTGTCCCCTGATCGTCTTTACGGAAATCTCGGGCAAAGTGACCAAACCTTCCACATTTATAACAGTAATATGGAGTTTGACTAGCAGATACGTCAGGCCTCATTTAACTCCTCTTTTGGTGTACATACTTTGTGGGACCTGGGGAGTTCGGTAAGCTGTACACTGATGTCTGGTTGGTTCTGGCCAGATCTGCTTCCAAAGCTCTAACCGACTCCACTAACGCTCAGAATCCAAGTAGCTTTGGTCCTACGAGTAGCAGTCGTAATTCATTACGTAGACCGTTGTAGAATCTATTAACTATAGTTTGCTCGTTCTCCAAATCAAGCCCTGGGTAGCGTCTTATGATAAGAAATGCCTGCAAATACTCCTCAACTGAGTGTGTACCCTACACTAAAAGCATGTTCAACTGCTCATCCAAAGGTCTTATACATGCCAGTTGTTCCATCACACCACTCAGTGTTGAAGTCACCCCAGGGATAGGGGGCTGCACTTGCCCTCCAAGTTGTGCTTTTGTCATCGCGAACACCACTTTAACTACCCTTCTTATGGTTTCAATAGAAAGCAGGGTCTCAGACACGCTGTTAAGTGCACTACTCTCCGTGGAGTGCTGACCTTGTGACTGCCCCGCACCACTCGTAGTCCCCTATATAGCATAATTATCGATTAGGCGACATACAAATTGCTAACAACAATCATTGGAACACTCAGGTTCCTCAAAAACAAGTGTATTTTCATTCCTAAGTGGACATTCATGGGTTGTTTTATGTTATAACGATGACGCACATATATGTGCTCACCACCCCTTAAAAGAATTCGCCCACGAATTCCAATAAGCAAGACCGGAACCGGTAGTCTGATACCAAATTGTAACACCCCTATCCGTCGCATGGTATATAGCAGTAGGTCCGGTCGGGGCCCGACGCCATATACTACAGACAGACCGAAGGGTTACAGAATGAAACCATTCTCCCAATCACAAACGTCATACACAGAGATTCTAACGGAAGCTTTTAAGTAGTTGAAAGAACCCAAATAACAGATAGCATGAATCATGAATGTCCACTAACCACAATAGGAATGACATACCACAATACATAAAAGTACTTGACCTTATGGCCTTACAAATGTTCACTTAGCAACATAGTGTTTTACAAGCATCGACTCGCTGGCCGGCCACACATGATATAAACAAAATAACAGTTCGCTTTGGCCTTTGAGGGCCAGCACAGCAGCTTGGGCTTCAGCCCGCTATTTGGTACTTGGATCCGCAGCACCTGCAAGCAACATTCCACCGTACGGTGGCAAATAAAGCAACGGTCAGCTAAAGCTGACCAAATTATAACGACCCCGCCCCTTATTCGGGACGGCGGTGCTCCTTCCCTGCATTTTATTAGTACATCCAAAAATCCTAGTGAAAGTATAATCTAGCACAATTCACCACAGGTGGAGGCTCGCACGGCCGCCCACCCCGTGCACTCAGGGCACATTGACGGTGTACCGTACTTCCTGGATACCACCTCCTTTCAGAGGTCCTTGACTTTACAGTTACTTTGAGCATTTCAGTCTTTACGGCCCCTGGCATAAGACTCTCATTATGCCACCGATGAGAGCCAATTTCCGCTACTCTCATGTCATAGTCAACATAACGCAGGTACAACTCCACCATTTCCCGTTGCTCAAATCGCCCTACCGTCTCCGAATACTGTATTACTCATGGACAAACCTGCAGGGCGCGGGTCGGTTTTGCCTTTCCTGTTCAGCTCCCTGGCCTAATAATTCAGAATCCCATGGGCTCACCGCTTTCCAAAGAAAGGCCATACACATCTCCTGGAGATAGGCCTCACATTAACAATACCAATTATATACAAGGTTGGCCCAAGGCCACCTAGTTGGCAGGAATGCGTTTCCGCCCAGTTTTCTAGGTGTACCTTGGAGTTAATCCCCAAGGCTCCCTGTTGCAATCTACCGTGTAGAAAAAACCCGAAAAACACAATGCACGGAGTCTTCTCCGGCAATCCATTCAATATGCAACATCACCGATCTAGACAAGCACATCCGGGTAGGCTTCACACACAATGCCTATGCCCGTACTTCGATTCCGGACTCTACATGCAACACAAGGGGGACTATTCACATCTACCCCAAGGGACACCGCTCACTCACTGCACACTTGCGGGAGCGGGTTTCCCATGCAGAAAGGAAGAAGACTTCACATGTCCAAGTTAAGAATCGTTACCTTGAAGTCTGTTTTGGCGCCATGAAAAACTAGCCGGATGGAAAGCTTCACAACGAGAATGCTTTCGCGGATCTGGTCTCGGTTTTGGATTCGGTGCTCCGATGCTCCACCGACGGCTGGGTTCCTCCTCCTCTTTCTTCCTTTCTTTCTCCTCTCTCTAAGACTTTAGAAAGAGAAAGGCCAAAAGAAAAATGAGGAGTTTAACCCCCACTCCTGGCCTTAAGGAAGCAGGATTAATCCTAAGACGTCAAATCTAGTTTAAAGAAAACGAACGGCTCGGATCCACCCAAAAGTCTCTAAAATAGGCCGAACACGGCTTTGCACATGGTCGTGTCCCAGGCCTTGTTCCTCGATCCAGTCACGATTATCGAGCACAGAAATGAACACGGGTTGGGACACGCCCGTGTCCCAACCTAACACGCTCGTGTTGGGTCCTCGACACGTCCATGACCATGGGCCGTGTTGTAAATAACCTCCACGCCAACCGTCACGTCCCTTGGTGGACACGGGTAAGGACACGTCCGTACAAAAAGGAACACGCCCGTGTCGACTAGTACATGCCCGTGTAACCCGATCGTGTACTCCTGTCAACACACCCTAGGTTTTCAACCTGAGAAGAACATGGGTTGTGACACGGGTATGAACATGCCCGTGTTACCTGTGACACGCCCGTATCAAAACCATTCATAGCCCGTGTTTCCTACTGTGTCCTTTATTGGACACAGCCCGTCCAACACAGTAAGACACGGCCTTGGACACGCCCGTGTCCTAGGCCGTGTACCCCTAATTAGGCACCAAAAATTCCTTAAGACGCGATCAGTTCGTTTATGATTTTTGGGGCGTTACATTTGCAGTGGACAAAATTCTGAAAGGTAGCATCATCTATAACACAGCAATTATTTTTGGTGCCCTCTTGTCCAAAGTTGCTAAGATGATCTCATTTTTTGTCATCTTAGAATAACTCTTTGGAGTCTATAAATTTAATTTGCATCAAGAACTTGTGTCTTCATTGGGATGAAAGGATCTTCTAGAACTATGATGTAGATTCTAGGATCAGATGCTTCCACGAATAATCTGATCATCTCTTTCCATATCCCAAATGTTTCTTTTCTATAAATGGGAAGTTTCATAAATCCAAGTTCTTTGTGATTTTCACCTGAACCAATCTTGGCTAAGTTATTACTGCCTTGAGGATATACTCAGACTGTTAAGTCTAATTTTGAGTAACCTCCCTCTGATATCACTTGAAAGAATTGGTTTCAAGAATGTCTAAACACCTAGAGGGGGGGGGGGTGAATAGGTTCAATTCCAATTCACTTAGGCAGATAATAAATTAATCACAACACATATAAAATTCTATAGCTACCACAACACACAATAATTCCAATCACAGTAGATACACAGATTTATAGTGGTTCCCCAAGTGATGGGTACATCCACTTTCCACCTTCGCCGATCTATCGGTACACTAAATTCAGCCAAACTTCCTTCCACCTTCTCAGATCCTCAAGTCTTATAACTCGGAACCCAAATTGGTTCCTACAGCTCAGAATTCAACAATTCCTACACATCAGGCTCTTCCTAAGAACCCTAACTCAAAGTGAATCCAAACTCCTACAACTCAGGCAATCAAGCCCTACCTCAGCCCTTATCACTAGGCCTACAACTCAGAGAACTTAATCTCCTACCTCAGACAAACAATCCTACCTCAGCCTTTAAAATTACAGGCTTTCAACTGATGTTGACTCAAACTCTGTGTGTCAACACAAGTCCTGTATGTTGACACAGCCCTTTTGCTAATGTCAGCACTTCAAATCTAAGTGTGTCAACACTAGTACTGAGTGTCGACACAGCTATTGTCGACTCAAATTCCGTGTGTCTATACAAGTCCTGTGTGCCGACATAGCTTTGCTTCTAGTCTCGACGCTGCTCCTTCAAAGGTGTTATAAATGTCCCGACCCTTTTGTACTTCGAATATTTTCTGCATTCTTCAGCCTGCACAAGTAAACTCAACATACCATCAAATACAACCTGATGTATATCATTGAGTCAAGTGAGGCTTCTCTAAATCAGGTACATAATTTCCAATGTACCCAACAAATTTCACATGTCCAAGCCAAGCAAGTCTAAATAATATTTAGTATGAAAAATTATTCTAAGGTACAGTGACTATTAACAAGGCATTTCTAAGATATGTTGCAAGGTATGTGTTAAAATTCCTAAATTATAATATATGCATGTAAGGTTCCTTTGACCGTAAGGTATAACACCATGGAATTAACCCTATATTGTTGAGGGGTTTCAAAAGGGAAAAAATACCTTTAAGATGTCCATGCACAAAAATATAATCAATAAAAAAATCTCCAGAAGCAAAAAAAACTTTAAATTATTATAGATTTTGCAAAATAGATACTTAGATGAGTCAGAAACTCAGAATGGCCTACCTTTCTCAACATGATAACTATAAAACTCTTCTCAGCAACATTATTCTCGGCCAATGTTGTTTTATCTTTAAGAACTTTCCCTTGATGTATGAGCATTTCCTGATCAGCAGGGTACACAGATCTATCCATATATTTTGTTGTATTGATGTAGTTTGCTGGTGTTGGGAAGCAGTGAGAGTGGAGGAAGGCCCGAAATCGGGAAGAAATGAAGCGCGAAAGAGCACTGCATGCGAGTCAGTGTGGGGAAGAGGAGAGAAGTGCCGGAGTCAGAGACTTCGGCCAGGATGAATGATCACTGGAGGTGGTGGATTCTGTCCAGGAGAGAGGAGATCGGAAGCTAGGGTTACACTAGTCTGCACTGGGAGGTGCTGCACTGGATGTGGTGGGAGAGGATATTGGGGGATTTGATCGGAAGCAAGGATGCGAGAGAGGTGAAAAGCTTCCAGCGAGAAAAGAAGGATTAAGATTTATTGCCTGTCTCCATCTCCGTCTCTATCTCCCACGAAAGATTTGCATGAAGGAATACCTGGTATCGAGGGAGTTTTCGGCCTAGAGTCATATTAATTCATACCAAAGTGAGGCCCGACCAGTGGGGGGGGGGGGGGAGCTCCTGGAGTTCATTCTTTGTCCTTTAGCTGAATCTAATGGTAATTCTTATAGGGGTGACCGAGACCTCTCCTCCCTCTTCTCTTTCCTAGTTAAGGATGCCATGGTTGGGTTTTCTCCAACCATGGTTGAATAAGGGCAGTTGGAAATGTCTTAGTGAAAGGTCATACATGTTTGGTTAGCCAATCAACAATCACTCAATGGATTTTAGTTTTCCTTTGAGTGGGGGGTCGGGGGAGTTGGCTTGGTTTGGGATAAGAGGTCAGAGAGAGAAGGATTAGCCTTTGGTTAGCTTAGGATGAGGATTATCTTAGGCCTAAGCTTGAAAATAAATTCCCCGCTACAATTTCTTTCTAGTGATGTGCGCACATCAAATAAAGCATGGAGGGGAGTTGGCTTGGTGGGTTTGTGCGCACTTAGATTATTTTGAACTTACATCAATTTGAAATCCATTTATAAGTGGGCTTGACCATAATCAACCCTATAGTGAGTCCCTCATGCATGTTTAAGTCAACATGTGTCTGAGTCATTAAGGGTTGAGTCATGTTGATGCAACAGGGTTGAAATCAAGCGTTCACATATTTCATGATGTCTTATAATTTTACAACCTTTATTTTTATTTACTTGACTGAACTATATCGGAATTGAGTGAAATTAATTCTGTTGCACTTGCATCAATCATATGACTTTAACACAATTAACAAAAGCCAATTTTGAGCTTGTTTGCTCAATATTTTAGAATGACGTTGTGGCGACTCACAACACTACTCAAAACGATAACTTTATCTAAATTACCTCGGATTAGAGCGAAACAAGTTCTGTTGCACTCGTATCAACCATATGAGTCTAACATAACTGATAGAAATCAATTCAGAGCACATTTGCTCAGTATTTTAAAATGATTGTGGTGTTGTCACGCACAACGGTACTCAAAACGGTCATTTTCTCATAGAGACCTCGAATCAAAATGAGTTCTGTTGCACTCGTATCATTTATACGAGTCCAATACAACTGACAAAAGTTAATTCAGAGCACACATGCTCAATATATTAACACAACATCATTATGAAACACAACGTTACTCAAAATGGTATGTTTCTCCAAGCGACCCCAGATCGAAATGAAACAAGTTCATTTACACTTGTGTCGTCTATATGAGACTAATGCAACTGATAGAAGTCGATTCAGATTACGTATGCTCAATATTATATTTTGTTATTCCTTAATCCATCAACATTATATAGTGGAGGTCGGATCATAGTTTGCTAGGACCTGATCTGAGCCCCATCATGGGTTCAATTGAACCGGTTAGACCCCCTTATCGAAGACGGGATGTTACAGATCCAATAAAAAAAGAAAATTTGTGTCCCCAAAAATGTGCGTGGATCATGGGGTTCTCCAACCGAGATGTATTGGTATCAACTATAAGCATTTTGTACCTGATGAATCATTAGCTTAGATAATACACTGAGGAGTAAGTCTAACATAAGCGAACCCTTAAAATGTATAGCCAACTCAAATGCAAAATTAATGAGTTATACTTTGGAAGTAAACAGAATAAACCCATTAACATATAACCAACTTATATATGAGGGTTATATGTTTATGTAATATGTAACCTTTTTAAGTATGTGCCTAGTGCAAACCCATTAGCATATAACCAACTCCTAGACGAAAGTTATATGTTGATGGAATAAATCATATGTCTTTACAATAAGCAGTGTAAACCCATTAAAGTAAAGCCAAGTCATATACGAAGGTTATATGTTGATGGAATAGATATAATTTGTCAATAGGAGTGTAACTCATTAAACAATAACTCTCATACGAAGGTTATATGTTAGTGACACATTTAAATATGTATGTTTTGATGAAATGATACTTATGTAAGCCATGCACAATAAGTTCTCATGACGAAACAAAACTCCCTATGTCAATATAGTTTAACAGCTTCTCTTCCATCAAGGTAGTGAACCATGCATGTCTCACAGATGTGCCCACCGGTGATAGTGTCTGGTTCTACCACTTCTGGGTATGGTCGTACCATAATACCCAGGCCAGATCATATAATAAGGTGTACTCCTGAATGTGAGAAATATCCGGTGATAACAAAATCCGTCTAAATAGCGGAGGGACCCTACAGTGAAATAATAAATAACCTCCTAGGGACTACACTCTCCTTAGTACCTAGATCTGTCAACCTTCTCATGCCATTATAAAAGGTTTACGAGCATGACTGACCCACCATACCAATCAATAACGATAGTTTACTATTTTGCACCCTTTTCTAACAAAGTTTGACATTTGCTTCCAGCAGGGTAGCTATCCCTATGGGCGTCACCGTTAAGAAAAATGGTGACAGGGCAGATCTCTCCGCTTCTAAGTATGCTCGTACCTTGTGCAAACAGACAAGTAGAGACTGGAAATTGGAATAATAGAAATTTTTATTATCCAAAAAAATTATTATTACAAAGGTATAGCCTCCCTTTTATAGAATGGAGGAGATGAGAGAGATTACAAATAGATAATGTGGGACTAAATAATTACAGGTACAAGCCCAATGGGCTGCGCAGTTAGACGAAAAGGCTAATCGTCCGACAACCACCAGAAGGAGAGAACAAGCCTCCATAGAAGACTGCCAGACCGCTTTATCTCGAAGTCACCTGAGACAAACCGTCAGACTGCCGGATACCAAATAGCAGCAGTACGACTACCAAACTGCTGGAGAGAAACCGCCAGAACGTCCGGTCTCCAAGTTGCTAGAATTAGACCGCCAAACTGCTCGGTATCCTTACTGCAACACTCCCCCTCAAGCTGGAGCATATATATCTATCATGCCCAGCTTATCGCAAATGTGAAGAAAGGAGGCGGAGACCGGATTGGTGAAGATATCCACCAACTCTTTATTGGAGGTGACAAATGGAGTACAAATTTGTTCCTTCAAAATCTCTTCTCGAATAAAGTGGCAGTCGAATTCAATATGCTTTGTTCTCTCATTGAAGATCGGATTTTTGGAGATGTAAATAGCGGCCTTATTATCACAAAACATAGGTAGAGGATGGTTGTAGACCTCTTCTAAGTCAAGCATGAGAGCTCGTAACCACTTCAACTCACATATAGTCGACACCATACTTTGATATTTTGCTTCTGCACTGGACCTGGAGACAACATACTGTTTTTACTCATCCAGCTCAAAAGGTTTCCCCTCACAAAGGTACAAAAATCCAATGTTGGCTTGCAGTCCCCTTTGTCATCAGCATAGCTCAAATTTGAGTACGCTTCAACCCTTAAATGACCATTATTCTGAAAGAGTAGTCCTTCCCAGGCACTGATTTAACATACTCCAATATCCTCAGGGCATACTATAGATGACACTCCCTAAGAGCTTGCATGAATTGGCTAACCTTGCCTACAACATAGGAGATGTCGGGTCTGATCACCGTGAGATAGATGAGTTTACCAACTAGACATTTATACCTTGTAACATCTGAAAGATGAGGAGCGTCACCCGTCTAGGTTTTATCTTCTCCAGTTGTCATGGGGCATCGGGCAGGTTTAGCCCCAGTCAACCCTGCCTCTTTTAGCAAATCAAGAGAATACTTGCGTTGGGAGAGGACTAAGGAATTAGGCTTCCAAGAGATTTTTATCCCAAGAAAGTATTTTGGAGATCCCATATCCTTTGTGACCAGGTGTTAACGAAGATGCTTCTTTGTCAAGGCTATCCCAACTTGGTCATCTCCAGTGAGAAGAATATCATCCACATATACCGCAAGAACCACCAGACCCAGGGAGATTTTACAAATGAATAAAAAGTGATCGGCAAAACTTCTCGTAAAACCCACGGCCGCCACAATTCTGCTAAACTTTTCAAACCAAGCCTGAGGGCTTCGCTTTAGGCCACATATAGCCTTCTTAAGCCGGCATACATGTGTTTCCCCCAGAGCAACATACCCTGAAGGTTGCTCCATGTAGACGTCCCCCTGAAGATCCCCATATAGAAAGATATTCTTGACATCTAGTTGGGAAATGGCCAATCCCTGTTGACAGCCACGGAGAGGAGAACCCTGATAGTGCTGAGACGAGCAATTAGAGAGAAGGTGTCAAAATAGTCAACACCATAAGTCTGTGTAAAGCCTTTGGAAATAAGGCGGGCCTTATAACAATCCACACTACCGTCCAGACTGAACTTCACCACAAAGACGCAGCGACGGCCAACAACATATGTGCCAAAGGGAGGAGGAACAAGGGTCCACGCACCCCGTTCAGTGAGAGTAGCAATCTCCTCATCCATAGCAGCCTTCCAATGAGGAATAGTAAGGGACTCCTGGTAGGAATGGGGGGTGATAGTGGTAGAGATAGCCAGTGCAAAAGCCCTGCGAGTAGGGGTAAAACGATCATAGGAAACAACAACAATAAGCGAGTGCTGGGTACACACATGTACCCCTTTGTGAAGAGCAATGTAAAGATCCAGGTTAGCGGGTTCCTCAGTGTTTGGAGCATCCATGGTGGAGAGAGCTGGCTTAGGAGTACAGAGCGATGGTGGCAGAGAAGAGGGAGATAACAGAGGTGAAGATAGATGAGGAGACATTGAAGGTGGAAAAACCTCTGTAGGGTTCAAAGGGTTGGAGGGAACAATAGGAGAATCAGAAGCCACAGGAAGAAGAGAGGAGTCGTCAGAAAAATAGGAAGCATTCTTGAAGAAGGTTACATCAGCGGAGACGAACTGCTTACAAAGAATGGGGTCAAAACAACAATAGTAATTCTGAGTGACAGAGTAACCCATAAAGACGCATTTGGTGGAGCAAGGGGAGAGTTTATCACGAGTGGCAGAGGGAGCGTGCATGAAAGCTGTGAACCCAAAGATATGTAGAGGGAGAGGGAAAGGATCCTTCCCCGGATAGAGAATGGATAATGGGGTTTGACTGTGGAGAACTGTGGAAGGATGACGATTGATGAGATAACAGGAAATGAGAACAACATAGACCTAATAGGAGCGAGGGTCATGCATCTACGTCTTCAGAGTGCGAGCAATATCAAGGAGGTGATGGTTTTTTGCTTTCCTCCACTCCATTTTGTTGTGAGGTATAAACACAACTAGTTTGATGAGCAATGCCATGTTGCATACAGAAAGATGAAAAAGTTTGACTAATATACTCCTTAGCATTATCAGAGTGAAAGATTTTAATTGAAACACCAAACTGATTTTGAATTAAATGATAAAAAGATGTCCATACATTGAATAATTCAGAGCAATCTTATAAGAGATACACCCAAGTACATCTAGAAAAGTCATCAATAAAGGTAACAAAATAAGAACTACCCCGACCAATGGTGATGGTAGGAGAAGGACCCCAGACATTAGAGTGAACAAGATCAAATGGACGGGTAGAGCCATGAGCTTGCTTTGGCGGGAAGGAGGAATGGTGATGCTTGCCAAGCTGACAAGCATTGCAGTTCAGAGGAGAACTATGCAGAGGGAGGTGTGGCAGAAGCTGATGAAGAATCCATGGAGGAGGATGACCAAGGCATGAATGCCGCTGTAGAAGATCTGTAGAGGAGGGGAGAAGGCGGACAAAGCAGAAATGTTATTGAGTAAGTAGAGGCCGCCGCTCTTAGTCCAAGTAGCAATTGTCTATTGGGAGCTCGGATCCTGAAAAGAGCACGATGTAACACCCATATCCGTCGCATAGCATATAGCAGTAGGTCCGGCCGGGTCCCGACGCCATATACTACGGACAGACCGGTTGGTTACGCATTGAAACCATTCAACCAATCATGTCGTCCTACACAACACCTAGCGGAAGCAAATTATTAAGTTGCAAAAGAAATAAGAACCCTGCTACAAAGCATGAATGTCCACTACCAACTCAGGAATATAATCATACACAAAAGAGAACTGGCCTTAAGGCCTTACATTGTTCGCTTAACAAAATAGTGTTTCTTCCAAACTTCGGCACGCAGGCCAACCATACATGAAAACGGGAAAGAAACATAAGCAATTAGACCTTCGAGGGCCGGCACAGCAACAAGGGCTTTAGCCCGCTATTTCCCGCTCTGCTCCGCAGCACCTGCAAGCCACAAACCACCGCCCGGTGGCAAACAATAGCAACGGTCAGCAATGCTGACCAAATTATAACGATCCCGCCCCCAAAATCGGGGCGGCGATGCTCTTTCCCTGCACTTTATTAGTATAGGCAATATATATTAATGTGAACACACATCAACACAGGCGTAGGCTCGCACGGCCACACACCCCGTGCACTCAGGGCACATTCTCGGCGAACCGGCCAACGTCACGTCAATTCAAGCCATAGACGTTCCCAATCCACCACCGCCTCTTGGACGGTCATCCATATGAGCATTTTGCCTTCCTGGCCTTGGTCACGGCAATTTAAGCCATAGACCGCCGAAGACCCTCATCCATGCCAACGGTCCTACCGAACGACATAGACCGGGTACGGTTCCGCCTGACCCGTGCTCATATCGCAACGTCAATTTAAGCCATATGCGCAGGTCAAGACTCACCGAGTCCCGTTTCCGCCACAACAATCACATAACCCGGTTATGTTCACGTTGGCTCCCCGGCCACCGTGTTGGCAAAACCCGCTTTTGCCCAGTTTTCCGGGTGCACCTTGGAGTTAATCTCCAAGGCTCCCTGATGCAATATACCATGTAGAAAACCCGAAAAACACCCAAACACCCGGAGTCTTCCCCGGTTCATATGCAATGCAACAACACCGATCCGGCTCTACTTGTCCGGATAGGCTTCACACACAATGCCTATGCCCGTTTACGCATACGGACTCTACACAAGGGGGACTTCACATATCTACCCCAAGGAACGCTCCAACTCTTCGCTCACTCGCGAGAGCGGGCTTCCTATGTAAAGGGAAAAAGGGCTTCACATGCCCAAGGATGAGAAATCGTTACCCTTGCATTCTTCCGCGACGCCATTGAAAACTATACGGTTGGAAAGCACCGCAACGGCGTCGCCTCCGCGGATCTGGACTCGGATCGCGATTCGGAACTCCGAAGCTCCTCCGGCGGCCGGATCTTGGACTCCTCCTTCCTCCTTGCTCTCCCTTCTCTCTAACTTTTAGAGAGAGATGGGCCAAAGAAAAATGGGTTTCTAAACCCTATTTCCCGGCCATAACCACCCAGGAGCAGCCCCCCACCATCGGATCCAAAGCCAAGGAAACGAACGGCCCGGATTAAATCCAAAATCATAAAATCTGGGCCAAACACGGGTTGGCACACGGCCGTGTGCCTGGCCGTGTAGCTCATTCACCGTCTCGACCCAAATTGAAAACCAGCACATGGCATGTGACACGGCCTCCGACACGCCCGTGTCGCCTGCGACATGCCCGTGTCGGGACCCGTGTCACGCCCCCCGTGTGCAATAAATCACCACTTTGCAGTCAGAGGGGTACACGGCTTGGTGACACGGCATCGGACACGCCCGTGTCAAACTAGACACGCCCGTGTTCGTGCCTGTGTCACTACCCGTGTACCCACCCGCACAGCACAGGTGTGACACGGCCTGGGACACGCCCGTGTCCTAGGCCGTGTTCCACCACACGACCATCGTCGACCTGAACTGGTCGATGACACAGCCCGAGCTCGACACGCCCGACACGGCCTCCAACACGCCCGTGTTGGGACCCGTGTCACCTGCACCAAAAACCTGTCTTGGCCAAAATCGATCCTCGTCGCTCCTACAACATTTTGGGGTGTTACAATTCTACCCCCCTTAAAGAATTTCGTCCACGAAATTAATAAAGGAAAAACAGGACTTAACGTAAAACAGTACCTGAGCGGAATAATTCCGGGTACTCCTCGAGCATAGTCTGCTCCCGTTCCCAAGAGAGCTCCTCACGCCCGCAGTTATCCCACCGGACCTTAACCATCCGGATCTCCTTGTTACGAAGCCTCTTGACCTCAACATCTTCAATACGAATGGGCTTGACCCTAGTTGTCAACCCTTCGTCCACCGGCACTTGGTCAACTGCGATCACCTGCGACGGTTCTTGCACCGCCTTCCGCAACACAGAAATGTGGAACACATCATGTAATCCACTCAACTCCACTGATAGCTTCAAACGGTATGCAGCTTCGCCGACTCGCTCCAGAACCTCAAAAGGTCCAAGGTATCTTGGGCTCAGCTTCTTCAAGCGTCTCACCCGCGAAACCCCCTTGAACGGCTTCACTTTCAGGTATACCCAATCGCCTACCACGAACTCCACGTTCTGGTGCTTGGCATTGTAATACTTCGCCTGCCGGTCCTGAGCGATCAACAAGCGCTCCCGAATGATCCGCACTAACAAGGTAGCACTCTCCATCTCCTGCTTCTTGTACAACCTTGCCTCACCCATTTCAAGCCACGATAACGGCGTGCGACACTTCCTACCATACAGGGCCTCGAAGGGTGCCATTTGTATACTCGCTTGGTAGCTGTTGTTGTACGCGAACTCCACCAAATAAAGGTGGTCTTCCCAATGCTTACCAAAATCCAGAACACACATGCGTAGCATGTCCTCCATCGTTCTGTTGACCCTCTCGGTCTGCCCATCCGTCTGCGGATGGAAAGCTGTGTTGAACTTTAACTTTGTTCCCAGCATCTGCTGCACCAACCTCCAATCATTTGACGTGAACCGCCCATCGCGATCACTCACAATGCTACGGGGCACACCATGCAGCCTAACAATATTGTCGACATACAACTTTGCCAATTTCTCCACTGGATCATCCTTCCTATGAGGAAGAAATGCGACACCTTGGTTAGTCGATCTACGATCACCCAGATGGCGTTGTTCCCCTTCTGCGACCTAGGCAACCCGTGCACAAATTCCATAGATATATCGTCGAATTTCCACTCCGGTATAGGCAAGGACTTCAGAAATCCTCCCGGCTTTTGGCACTCCGCCTTCACCAAGGCGCACGTTTGGCACTTAGCCACGTACAACGCCACATCTTTCTTGAGCCCCGGCCACCAAAATAGCTTTTTGAGATCACGATACATCTTCGTGCTCCCTGGGTGGATTGAGTACTTGGTATGATGAGCCTCGTACATCAACTCTGCCCGGAGGTTACCCCCACTCGGGACGCACAACCGATGACCCTTCCTTAACAAACCATCTTCCACCGAGAACTGGGAATTTGACCCATCCAGAGCGGCCTCCAAAAGCTCCTTCATGGAGTCATCTAACTCCAATGCCTGCCGAACCCGGTCAGCCAGGTCATACTGCACTTCTGTCCAGTTTAACATTGCTTTGGCGCTCGTCTGCTTGTCAACGCAACAGATCTCAAGCTCCTCCAACTCCCGTACTAGACGCTCATCATGCACCGACTACCAGTTGTCTTGGGCGGGAGCCCTGCGGCTCAGCGCATCCGCAACTGCGTTGCCCTTCCCGGATACATAATGTATTTTGAAGGTGTAGTCCCCCAGGAACTCCATCCACCTCCTCTGCCTCATATTAAGGTCCTTTTGATCCAACAAGTATTTTAGGCTCTTGTGATCGGTGTATATATCGACCCTTACGCCGTATAGCTAGTGCCTCCACAACTTGAGTGCAAATATCACGGCCGCCAACTCCAAGTCATGCACCGGATAATTTCTTTCATGCACCTTCAGCTGACGCGATCCATACGCTATCACGCTCCCATGCTGCAACAACACGCAGCCCAAGCCACTACCCGAAGCGTCGCTATACACCTCAAAGCCCTTGGTCCCACTCAGCGAACTAAGCACTGGTGTCGTGGTCAACCGTCTCTTCAGCTCCTCAAAAGCTTGCACACACTCTTGCGTCCACAAGAATTTCTGATCCTTCCTTGTCAACTTCGTGAGAGGTAATGTTAACCGCGAGAAGTTCTCAACGAAGCGCCTGTAATATCCGGCAAGCCCGAGAAAACTACGGACTTCCGCGACAGAAGATAACGCAGGCCACTCCCGTATCGCAACAATCTTCGCCGGATCCACTGCTATACCTTCCCCACTCACTACATGACCAAGGAACGCTACCGAGGGTAGCCAGAACTCGCACTTGGAGAACTTTACGTAAAGCTCATTCCTCCTCAAAGTCTCCAACACCAGATGCAAATGCTTGAAGTGGTCTTCTTCGCACTGCGAGTACACCAAAATATCGTTAATAAAGACGATCACAAAGCGATCCAGGAAATCTCTGAACGTCCTGTTCATCAAGTCCATAAATACTGATGGCGCATTCGTCAGTCCAAACGGCATGACCGTGAACTCGAAATGCCCATACCTTGTACTGAACGCCGTTTCGGGATATCACACTCCCTGATCCTCAGCTGATAGTACCCCGACTTCAAGTCCAACTTGGAGTATACCGACGATCTGACTAACTGATCAAAGAGATCATCAATCCTCAGGATCGGGTACTTATTCTTCTCCGTTAGCTTGTTCAACTCTCTGTAGTCGATACACAGCCGCATACTCCTGTCCTTCTTCTTAACGAAGAGGACCGGTGCGCTCCAAGGCGACGAGCTTGGACGCACGTACCCTTGCTCCATCAGCTCCTCTAGCTGAACTTTCAACTCTGCCATCTCCTTAGGCGCCAACCTATACGAAGCACGTGACACCGGTTTGGCCCCCGGTACGAGCTCGATGGTGAAATCAATCTCCCGCTGCGGTGGGGCTCCGGGAAGACTATCCGGGAACACATCGGGGTATTCGCAAACCACGGGGATGCTATCCAACGGAGACTTTGGCTCCACAGCCCCCACTATTGCGAAGAACAGCTCTGCACCAGCACGAACTGCCTTCACCATATGAAGAGCAGACATCAGTGTCTTGCTCGACCCCTTTAGCCCCTCGAATGTAGTCTCCCGCCCTACACCCAGCTTGACCTCCTTTCGGTCACAGTCAATCCAAGCTTTCTGCTCTGACAGCCAATCCATCCCAAAGATCACGTCGAACTCTACTAGCGGCAGCAATGATGCTAGCAAGTCGAACTCTTGGCTCCCAATGTGAACCTTTACGGCGCACACCCTGTCCGCACGCATCGAGCACCCATTCGGTAGCAGCACATCCAACTTGTCCTTCGCCATCGAAGAAGGGACTCCGATGCGCGATATAAATCTTTCGGACAAGAAGGAGTGTGAAGCTCCCGTATCGAACAGTGCCCGTGCCGGACTATCACTAATCACAACAAAGCCTATACAAATAATATTAGGCTAACAAACAATAGCTAACGGTATTAAAGCTAACTTGCTATAAATTAACTCATACCTGTCACCACATCCGCTTGCTTGATGGCCTCCTGCTGGCCCAAGTTATAGACTCTAGGCTGAGTCGGAGCATAGTGGGATGCGGTCGTCTCCACCGCTTTGCCCTTCTCCTCGTAGGTAGCTCCTTGTTTCCTTTCGGACTTTGAGCGTCCACTCCAGCAATCACGGGCAAAGTGCCCTGTCTTTCCACACGTGAAACAAGCGCCCGGGGTTCGATTGGTAGTTGCCCCCGAAGCACCTGAAGCAGCTGGACCCGATGTCTTAACTTTCTTATAGAATCTGCGGTAGCCCGACTTCGACGTAGTCGATGCCTTGAACTCCACTTTCTTACTACCGGATTCCTTCTTCGCTTGGACATTCTTCATGTCCTTCTCCAAGGACCGGGCCGAATTGACCAGGGTCATGAAACCCTGCGCCTTGGGCCCCGACAGTAGCAACCTTAAATCATCTCTTAGCCCTTCATAGAAGCGGCTCGTCTTGCGCTCCTCGTCTGCGAAGGTAGCGCCGACATATCTCCCCAACCGAGTAAACTCGTGGAGGTACTCATCAACGGTGCAATCCCCTTGCACTAACTTCTGAAATTCGCTTTCTAGCGCAATTCTCTGCGCCGAGGGGAGGTATCGAGCCATGAATAGTCTCGCAAACTCCTCCATCGAAACTTCGGCCAACGGCCTTCCCCGCAACTGATGTAGCTCTAGGCCTTCCCACCATAGTCTTGCGTCCCCATCCAACAGGAACGTCGCTATTGTGGTCTTCTGCCACTCTTCCGTTTCCGTCGCAGTCATCACCCTGTTGACCCTTGAGAGCCAATCCTCTGCTTGGGTCGGGGTTTCTGCCCCCGTGAATACCGGTGGGTGAAAGCCCATCACGTGCTTCAGTTGTCTTTCCGTTGCTCTCCGAGGCAACTCTGGCTCCAACACTACTTGCTCAACCCTCCTTTGCTCTGCCGTCTGAAGCGGTACTTGCTCCATAGCAGGAGCAGGCTGCTGCACCTGCCTTGCAGGCTGCGCATTGATCATTGCCATGACCGCTTCTGCCACCAACTTAATGGTCTCGGCAGACGGAGGAGTTGCAGGCGCATCGCTTGGCGCACTGCTCGCCTCAGAACCTGACCGTTCAGACGGCCCAGCACCACTTCTGGTCACCTATAATCGTGCAAAACACCAATAAGCGACCCAAAAATTACTGCAAACAACAATTATAGGAACACGCAGGTTCCTCAAACATGTATATTTTCATTCCTAAGTGGACATTCATGGGTTCTTTTCATGTTATAACGATGACGCACACATGTGCTCACCACCCCTTAAAGTGAATTCGTCCACGAATTCATTTAAGCTTGACCGAAACCAGTAGTCTGATACCAATTTGTAACACCCCTATCCGCCGCATAGCATATAGCAGTAGGTCCGGCCGGGGCCCGACGCCATATACTACGGACAGACCGGTTGGTTACGCGTTGAAACCATTCAACCAATCATGTCGTCCTACACAACACCTAGCGGAAGTAAATTATTAAGTTGCAAAAGAAATAAGAACCCTGCTACAAAGCATGAATGTCCACTACCAACTCAGGAATGTAATCATACACAAAAGAGAACTGGCCTTAAGGCCTTACATTGTTCGCTTAACAAAATAGTGTTTCTTCCAAACTTCGGCACGCAAGCCGGCCATACATGAAAACGGGAAAGAAACATAAGCAATTAGGCCTTCGAGGGCCGGCACAGCAACAAGGGCTTTAGCCCGCTATTTCCCGCTCTGCTCCGCAGCACCTGCAAGCCACAAACCACCTCCCGGTGGCAAACAATAGCAACGGTCAACAATGCTGACCAAATTATAACGATCCCGCCCCCAAAATCGGGGCGGCGACGCTATTTCCCTGCACTTTATTAGTATAGGCAATATATATTAATGTGAACACACATCAACACAGGCGTAGGCTCGCACGGCCACACACCCCGTGCACTCAGGGCACATTCTCGGCGAACCGGCCAACGTCACGTCAATTCAAGCCATAGACGTTCCCAATCCACCACCGCCTCTTGGACGCTCATCCATATGAGCATTTTGCCTTCCTGGCCTTGGTCACGATAATTTAAGCCATAGACCGCCGAAGACCCTCATCCATGCCAACGGTCCTACCGAACGACATAGACCGGGTACGGTTCCGCCTGACCCGTGCTCATATCGCAACGGCAATTTAAGCCATATGCGCAGGTCAAGACTCACCGAGTCCCGTTTCCGCCACAACAATCACATAACCCGGTTATGTTCACGTTGGCTCCCCGACCACCGTGTTGGCAAAACCCGCTTTTGCCCAGTTTTCCGGGTGCACCTTGGAGTTAATCTCCAAGGCTCCCTGATGCAATCTACCACGTAGAAAACCCGAAAAACACCCAAACACCCGGAGTCTTCCCCTATTCATATGCAATGCAACATCACCGATCCGGCTCTACTTGTCCGGATAGGCTTCACAAACAATGCCTATGCCTGTTTACGCATACGGACTCTACACAAGGGGGACTTCACATATCTACCCCAAGGAACGCTCCAACTCTTCGCTCACTCGCGAGAGCGGACTTCCTATGCAAAGGGAAAAAGGGCTTCACATGCCCAAGGATGAGAAATCGTTACCCTTGCATTCTTCCGCGGCGCCATCGAAAACTATACGGTTGGAAAGCACCACAACGGCGTCGCCTCCGCGGATCTGGACTCGGATCGCGATTCGGAACTCCGAAGCTCCTCCGGCGGCCGGATCTTGGACTCCTCCTTCCTCCTTGCTCTCCCTTCTCTCTAACTTTTAGAGAGAGATGGGCCAAAGAAAAATGGGTTTCTAAACTCTATTTCCCGACCATAACCACCCAGAAGCAGCCCCCCACCGTCGGATCCAAAGCCAAGGAAACGAACGGCCCAGATTAAATCCAAAATCATAAAATCTGGGCCGAACACGGGTTGGCACACGGCCGTGTGCCTGGCCGTGTAGCTCATTCGCCGTCTCGACCCAAATTGAAAACCAGCACACGGCATGTGACACGGCCTCCGACACGCCCGTGTCTCCTGCGACATGCCCGTGTCGCCTGCGACACGCCCGTGTCGCCTGCGACACGCCCGTGTCGGGACCCGTGCCACGCCCCCCGTGTGCAATAAATCACCACTTTGCAGTCAGAGGGGTACACGGCTTGGTTACACGGCATCGGACACGCCCGTGTCAAACTAGACATGCC
Organism: Platanthera zijinensis; assembly: GCA_039513925.1. Classification (NCBI taxonomy): domain Eukaryota; kingdom Viridiplantae; phylum Streptophyta; class Magnoliopsida; order Asparagales; family Orchidaceae; genus Platanthera; species Platanthera zijinensis. Next base: position 61,384,462 of record CM077082.1, on the reverse strand, counting down.
CGTGTTCGTGCCCGTGTCACTACCCGTGTACCCACCCGCACAGCACAGGTGTGACACGGCCTAGGACACGCCCGTGTCCTAGGCCGTGTTCCACCACACGACCATCGTCGACCCGAACTGGTCGACGACACGGCCCGAGCTCGACACGCCCGACACGGCCTCCGACACGCCCGTGTTGGGACCCGTGTCACCTGCACCAAAAACCTGTCTTGGCCAAAATCGATCCCCGTCGCTCCTACAACATTTTGGGGTGTTACACACGAAGTGGGATTGAATGTGATAGAGCACTGAAGTTGTTTTCAAAAAGTGGTAACAGATAATAAATTACAGAGAAACTTGGACACATAGAGAGTGTCTGCCAAGCTAAGAGACGGAATGTCATGAACCACGCCCGTCCTATTTACTGGGGAGGGAGAACCGTCTGCAACGAGTAATGGGGGCAACCGATTATATGTTTCTAGGAGAGAAAAGCACTGAGAATTTCCTGTCATATGATTAGTCACACCAGAGTATATCAGTCATTTACCTTGAGTAACCACGTGGCACTACCTGATGACGTGACCACCGAGGCAGATGACTTTGAGGAGGTGGAAGAGTCACCATAGGGGCAAAGGTGTGGATGTTTCACCCAACAACGATCTACTGTATGCCCGGTGTGGCCACAGTGAGAGCAGGGGAAGCGGGAAGGGCCACGCCCGCCAGACTGGTGGTTGCAGCTACCAGAGGCACTTCGTTGAGTCTGGTGAGCATAGTTGTCTGTTGGAGAAGGAGAGGATAAGAGAGAACGCCAAAGTAGAGAGGTAACTACGGCAATACGTGCAGTAGTGGCATCCAATGTGGGAGAGTCTGATTCACCCAGAATTTGTTGGTGGATCATGTCATAGGACTCAGGAAGTTGTAGAAGATAACATAAGAACAGATGCTCCTGGAAGTGCTTGCGTTGCTCGGCCAAATCCGCAGAGAAGGGGCGATTCTGAAGAATCTCAGCCTCGAGGGCCTGAACCTATTTATAAGTAGCAGTAGGAGACATGGAAGGACGAGCAAATAGGTCCGTATATAGAGTATAGATGCGGGACGTCTGAGCCCCCTTTGAGTATAGAGCGGCAAGATGAAGCCAAACCGCTTTGACCGTCTCATCATAATGGATGACAGGAAGGCATTCATCTGAAAGACTATTAGCCATCCAAGTGCACACAAGTGCGTCGCTACCATCCCAGTCGTCAAACTGAGCGAAAGTGGGAGGAGGGTCATTAGTGAGTTTGTGGCATTTGCGTTATGAGCGAAGAATAAAGGTGAAGGAGACACTCCAATCCGGGTAGTTAGAACTGATAAGTTTGGAGATGGTGCCAAGGTTCCTGGAAGGAGTAGGAGGAGGCGGATTGGCCACATGAGTAGTGGTGGTGGTAATAGTATCGGAAAGAGCCATGACAAAGAAAAGACAAGAAACCACGTGTGTAGAGATAAGGCCGTGCGAACAGAAAGCAGTGGAGACCGCGTAAACAAAAAGAAGTTCGCAAGAATAAGAAGAGGTCACAATTGTGAAAGAAAAGAAGCCACAGCGAACACAAGATAAGGATCAGCAGCGGTCACGGTTTCAACACACCAGCGACAAGGAAGGCAATGACCAAGAAGCAGAACAATGCAGAGGGATAGAAGTCATACAGCTAGAGAAAAGTTCGCGCAAACAGGAGATAGAGAAGACCACGCAAATTGAAGGAGTTCGCGAGAAGGGAAAACAGGGTGTGCGAATAGGGCAGAGTCCGCACAAACAGAAAAGGAGTTGCGTGAATCAAAGGAGTTTGTGTGGAGAAAAGATGCAGAGAAACCGCAAAAATAAGTCGCGGATAGAAAGAACGATGGAGCGAGAAGAGAAGCCGCGCACACAAAGGGCAGCGATAAAGAAGAGGAGAGAAGAGATGTCGCGCGAACAGACCATAATAAGAAGGCAAGCTGCGCAGATAGAAGAAGGCACCTAATCAGGAGGAAAAGATCGAGTCCACTGATACCATGTGCAAACAGACAAGTAGAAACTAGAAATTGGAATTAAAAAAAATTTTATTATCCAAAAAGATGATTATTACAAAGGTATAGACTCCCTTTTATAGAATGGAGGAAATGGGAGAGATTGCAAATAGATAATGTGGGACTAAATAATTACATGTACAAGCCAAATAGGCCGTGCGGTTAGACGAATAGGCTAACAGCCTGACAACCACCAAAAGGATAGAACAAGACTCCATAGGAGATCGCTAGACCGCCCGGTCTCCAAGTCGCCTGAGACAAATCGTTAGACCGTCGGATACCAATAGCAGTAGTCTGACAACAAACTGCTGAAGAGAAACCGCCAGACCGCCCGGTCTCCAAGTTGCCATAGTAAGACTGTCAGACCGCCCGGTCTCCATACTGCAACATACCTTAATACCCAGGCCCTGGTGTGTATCATGATGTACTAGGGGATGTTACATCATCCTAGAATATTAGTTATCCAGCAGAGGGACCCAGCGGGGTAATAGCCTCCTGGGGTTCACACACTCCCTAGTGTTCCAGATTTGACAAACTGGCAACCTATCAGAGGGACCCAATAGGGTAATAATCTCCTGGGATTCACACGCTCCCTAGTGTCAGAGAATCAACAAATAGAAAACCTAGTGGAGGGAACCAGCAGGATAATAGCCTCACGGGTAGAGTTGTCATGGTTCCGGTTCGATTCCGGTTCTACTAAAATCATGAACCAAACCACTAAGGTAGTGGTTCTTCAAATTAGAACCAAAACCTTATTTGGTTTGACCGGTTCCGGTTTTGGTTTCGATTTCTGCTTAATTTTTGGAACCGTCGTGTCAACGGTTCCGGTTACGGTTCAACAAGAACCAAAACCAAACCGGCCACTAACGGTTCGGTCCGGTTCCAATCGGTTCCAACTAAAACAAAAAATTCAAACTTGACGGAATGAAATAAAAGCGGGCGCAAATAGTAAAACTCAAAACAACATCGAAATAAATATAATTATGTTACGCACTACTTGACGGTCTTTTTCACGATCGGTGGGATAGCATCAAACGCCTTCCTACACGTGTAGACTTGTCACAACTTCTAGTTAGCTTGCACACGTCTCGTCGGCAAGCTCAACCGCAGTAACCAACTAAAATTAGTTGTCTTTCATGATTACTAATAAATAGTATTTTTTAAATAAAATATTTCAAAAAAATATGTAACTAAAATTGAAAATATATTATATAACTGTATAAAAATAAAAAATGCACTGCAAAAAATTAACTACAAACTGCACCAATGTCAAATCATACCACACGGTTTTTATGCGGTGAAGTTTTGTTCGGCCTAAAATCGCCCCCCTTTAGTGCGATTGCGATTTGAGTTCAAACTGCACCAGCTTCACTCGTGATAGTAAATATAAATATTATAGATAAATTATAAAATAATAACAACATAATTATCATAATAATAACAATATTAATAATAATAAATGGGTTGCGGTTCGATTCTACTTCGGTCTGGTTCGTATCGGGTCTAAAAATTTTGAAATCGCATGAGACTTGTATGTTACGGTTCCGGTTCCGGTTCCGGTCCGGATAATAAAATGTAAGAACCACACCCAGATCAATATTGTTCACGGTTCCAAAATTCAAACTGAAACCCGAATAATTTGCGAACGGTTCGGTCTGGTTCTTTGCGGTTCCGGTTTGGATTACGGTTTTCGGTTTTAAGTGACAGCTCTACTCACGGGGTTCACAGATTCCCTAGTGCCTAAAAGTCAACAAACTGGATACCTAGCGGAGGCAACCAGAGGGATAAAGCCCCCGGGGTTCACACACTCCCTAGGGAATTCAACCAAATCTCAGATATGCAGATCCTACAACTCAGAGACTAAATCTCCTACCTTAGAGGCACTGGTTGGCCTCCTAACTAAGGTCACATGGACCATACCATAGATCCATAAATGCTCCTACTGTAATATCCCAGATTTTATTGTGCAACCAAGACCCTAGATGACCCAATAAAAGTGATCAGATTACCTACAAGATGTCTTAAAACAAGTAGGTGATGAATCCAATTTATATAGTATTTTATGACTCCTATGGGCATGTTTTCATTGACAAACACGTCACTTAATGTTTTATTATTCATATTTTATAGAAATCCAATTTACACAAGAAGTGAACTATTTTGCCCAAGTTGGTGTGCAATTGTGCACTTAACTGATATCGGGGTGAGTGCATCGCACTACCCCATAATTGCATTTCATCATATTGGCCCCAGAAAATCACTTAGCACACACGTGAAGATCAATTCATCTTACATTTCACATCTGTTCAACACATACGGTCGTTCATTTTTCCTTAGCACATGATCTGTTCAATTGTGCATGTTGATACTCTTAAAATGAGACTTTTTAACGTTGAAATAATTTTGTTCGCACGTTGTCATGTCATTAAATTGCGCGATTGTGCATGAACAAAATTTTGCATTTTTTCCAAAAATAGAGTTATGTTGCCGCCCGTGTGATTTATTCACGCACGGGAACCTCTGGTCGTGTATGGGTAAAACACATTGTTGGGTACATTGGAAAATGTGTACCTGATTTGAAGAAGCCCAACCTAGCTCAATGATATACATCAAGGTGTTTTTGATGTTGTTTTAAGTTGACATGTGCAGGTGAAGAGTTGATAAAGTATGCAGAAAAATTCTAAGTCCAAGTGTCGACACAGAGGAAAAAGTGTCGACACATAGAAGAAAATAGTCAACACAACACTGGGAAGCAGTGTCGACACATAGCAGTTAGTCTACAACTACACTGGGAAAAAGTGTCGACACAGAAGAAGTAAGTCGACACAACACTGGGAAGCAGTGTCGACACATAGCAGTTAGTCTACAACTACACTGGGAAAAAGTGTCGACACAGAAGAAGTAAGTCGACACAACACTGGGAATTTGTGTCGACACAGAAGAAAAGCGTCGACCTCAACATTGGGAAAATGTGTCGACACAGAAGAATATAGTCGACCTCAGGTTTGTCGACACCAGCAGGATGTGTCGACTCAGAAGTATATAGTCGACCTCAAGTTTGTCTACACCAGCAGAATGTGTCGACACATTGTGATTAAGTCGACACATTACAGCAGAGTTAAAATAAGACTGTTTCGACACCTGAAGGCTAAGTCGACACTTACTAAGTTATGATTCTACAACAACTGTGTCGACACACAGGACTTGTGTCAACACACTGAAGAGTCAAGACCAAGTTATTTTCAGAAGAAGCTGTGTCGACTCAAAGGCAACTTAGTCGACATCACTGAAGACTGTGTCGACACCAAAGTCAATTGTGTCGACACAAATAGACAGATGGCCTCGACACTTTCTGACAGACTGTCTCGACAACTTGTGGTTCAAGACTAAGGCCCAGGACTTGTTTGAAGACTTGACAGCTGTGGGTTACCACCGGTTAACTGAAGTGTCAGACTTGTCAGAAAACGGTTAGAAACCGGATCAGCCGGTTACCATGAAGAAAGTCTATAAATAGACAGATTCAGAAGGAGAAAGTAACCTTTGAAATTATTGTTGAGAATTAAAAAGTTGAGAAGGATTACAATCCAATTCATTTCAAGAAAGTGCTAGGCACTTAAGAAGATCTTCATTGGAAGATCTAAGAAGACTATCTAAGGATAGATCAAAGAAGAGTTCTAATCAGATTTCAGAAGAATCATTCAAAGTGCTGGATAGAGAGAGATCAAGCCAAAATTTGAAGAAGAAGAAAGAAACCACCAGTGGATTCTCAAGAAGCTGTTTGGAAATCAACTCAGCTAAGTTCTTATTCAAGAAGCTTTGAAGAAAGCTCAGATACAGTTGATTTCATCAGCTGATCAAGAATTGTCTTGGCCTTTTCTCTCTCAATTTAGGCAAGACAGTTAGATAAACTTTTCTATATTTCTGTAGGATCTGTTTTCACAGATCTGAGTTGTAAGCCTATGTTATAAAGGCTGAGTGTATGAGTGTTGAACTCTGAGTGGTAGGGCTGTTTGCCTGAGTGTAGGAGAAGGATCTTCTCTGAGTTGTAGGCCTTGGGGCAAGGCTGAGGTAGGGCTGTTGTGCCTGAGTTGTAGGAACCAGTTGGGTTCTGAGTTGTAGGATCTATTGATCTGAGATTAGTGGAAGTTTGGCCGAATCTAGCATACTGCTAGATAGGTGAAGGGGGAAAGTGGATGTACCCAGACCTTGGGGAACCACTATAAAACATTGTGCAATCTGTGATGTTTTATTTTCTGTGAATGCTGTGATTCTTTTGTTAGTCATTGAATTGAATTCTGCCTAGAAGTTTTTATAAATAAGCAGAACCTATTCACCCCCCCCTCTAGGTGTTTAGGCTGTCTTGAAAGTTAAACTATCAAGTGGTATCAGAGGGAGGTTCCTCAAAAAGGACTTAACAGTCTGAGGTAGATCTGAAAGGCAGATTCAAGATTCAAGAAGATGGGTTCTGGAGAGAATCATAAGGAGCTAGGGTCTATGAAATTACCCATATGCAAGAAAGAAATTTTTGGAATTTGGAAAGAAAGAGTCAGACTGTTTATGGAAGCATCTGACCCAAGAATTTACATCACAGTACAGGAAGGCCCCTTCATTCCAATGAAGGTATCAGTTCTTGATGCAAATATCCAAACTCCAAAGAGTTATTCAGAAATGACCAAGGATGAAATCATCTTGGCAACCATGGACAAAAGGGCACAGAACATCATTGTTAGTGCCATAGATGATTCAACATTTCAGAATCTGATTCACTGCAAGACCTCCAAGGAGATGTGGGACACATTGATTGTCTACATGGAGGGTTCTGAAGAAGTAAGGCTGGACAGGAAGTCTATGCTAAATCAGGAGTATGAAAGCTTTAGACAAGGAAAATCTGATAGCATAACTGAGTGCTATAAGAAATTCTATAGAATTGTGAATGAGCTAATATCCTATGGAAGAGTCTTCAGTACCTATGAACTGAATGACAAATTCTTAAGATCCTTATCAAAGGATTGGGATACAAAGATCTGTGCCATAAGAGAAGTGGCTAAATTGGCAGAGATATCTCCTCCTACCCTATTTGGAAAGTTGTTATCCTATGAAATGCAACTTATGGTGAGGAAGGAGGAGGAAAGAAACTCAAGAGGAGATCACAGAGAAAAGACTGTGGCATTTAATGCTGAAGCCACTAGAAAGAATAGGAGGAAATCACCATCTCCTCCTAAAGAAGTTGAAGAAGATAGTTCTGAAAATTCAGATAAGGGTTCAGAAAGCTGTGATTCAGATGCAGACTTTGCTGCATTCACAAGACAATTCCAAAGGTTCTTGAAAAAGAAGCAATGGAAGTCTAGGCCTTCCTCATCACAGCAAGTTGATGACTATTATCAGAAGAGAAGGTCATCAAGGAAAGAGAAAAGCAGATCAAAGCCCAGCAAAGCCACTACTTCAAAGATTGTCTGCTATTGTTGCAATAGGCCTGGACATGTAGTGGCTGATTGTCCTGACAAGAGGAAGGAATCTTCAGAAAAGAAGAAGACTTATCAGAAAGGCAAGAAGGAGAAATCCTTTGTAGCAAAGAAAGATAAAAGTCTGTCAGACCAGTCAACTTCAGAATCAGGATCTGAAGCTGAAGCATATATTGGACTATATACTACATCTGAGGAAGAGGAGTTTATGCAGTTGCTAGACTCCATCAATGAACATCAATGCATGGGGTTGATGACAAGATCAGAAGAGGATATATGCCAGAATCAGTCTGGTCCTAATGAGGTAAAATGTCCTTCCAGTACATCTGTTTGTAGTACAAGTGAAGAATCAGCTACATCTGCATCAAGTGATGAAGATGCATCTGAATCTGAAGGAGATGTCTATCAATTGATAGACAAGTATGGGGACTTGTTGCAGGCCCTTAAGAAAAGCAAGAACCTGGTTAAAACTCAGGCTCAGGAAATTGCTGAACTAAGGGTTGCAACAACTGAGTTAGAAAAAGTCCTTGATCAAAAATTAAATGAAATTGCCAAGCTGAAGAATATAACTATTATTCAGATGGGCACAATTAATTATACTAATGATCAAGTGAAGAGTCTGGAGGCCAGACTTAGAATTGAAAGGGATTTAGTGGCTAGTTACTCTAAGCCAAAATCTGTCTTACCCTTGATAGATGAATTTGTCACTCAGAAGGGTAAGGCTGGATTAGGATTTAAAGGTAACTCCAGGGCTGGCAGATTCAAGAGGAAAGGCAAAGCCCCTATTCAGTCACTAAACCTTTCAGTCCCCATAAAGTTTAGTAAGGTGAAAGTACCTTCTAACATATATGATCATGGAGACATTCAAGGTCATATTAAGACTAATGTTCTGAAGAACAAGGGTGTTAGTGCAAGCAGGCCTACCTATGGTCATAAACCCAATGGTTTTAAGAAATCAGTAGGTGAAGTTGCAACAACACCAACAATGAATAGAAATTCTTCTGACAAGGATGTATCTAGATCTAGATACAATAAGTTTGAATGTTGGTGCTGTGGCAAGAGAGGCCATTTTGCATTAGACTGCTGGTATAACACAAGTGTTATAAAGAATAAGAGTCTACCTGTTAGAAGAGGTTATGATAACTTTATTAATGCTAACCTGAACCAAGGACCCAAGACTTACTTGGGTTCTAAGGGTAAGTAATTCTGTATTGCAGGTGAATCCAAGTAACCATGCCCCTATATGGTACTTGGATAGTGGTTGTTCCAGGCACATGACTGGAACAAAGGGGCTGCTGAAGGAGTATTCATCTGTCAAAGATGGACATAAAGTGATCTTTGGTGGATCTGAAAAAGGAGTCATCAAAGGGTTTGGTAACATTTCTTCTAACCTAATTACTATCACCCAAGTGGCCTATGTAAAAGGTTTGAAACATAATCTAATAAGCATAAGCCAGCTGAGTGATCTAGGATATGACATTTCATTTGGTAAGGATGGATGTCATATCAAAAGGTCAAGTGATCAAGAGATCATTTTGACTGGGTATAGGAAGAGAAATGTATATTGCCTTAATTTTGAATGTGAAAATAAGGCTTCCCCCATTTGTCTTGTAGCTGATGACAATGCTTCTCATTGTGTTAAGTGGCACAAGAGATTGGCTCATCTAAACTACAAGACAATTGGCCAACTCAGTAGTAAAGAACTAGTGAGGAATGGGCCTCAAGTTAAGTGTATAAAGGAAGGGGTATGCTCAGCTTGTCAAAAGGGCAAGCAGACAAAATCCTCATTTCAAAGCCTTGAAAACAAGGATTCTGTGAGGTGCTTATACCTCTTGCATATGGATCTTTTTGGTCCTATGCCAGTTCATAGTCTAGGTAGGAAGGTCTACACTTTTGTGGTTGTAGATGACTATTCTAGATTTACATGGGTGTTCTTTCTGAGACAAAAATCTGAAACCCCAAGTGTATTACTTAATTTTGTAAAGCAAATTCAGAATGAACTGAATAGTACAGTGGTCAAAATCAGAAGTGACCATGGTACTGAGTTTCAATCTGAAAGCATAACAAACTTGTGTAAAGACTTTGGGATTTTCCAAGAGTTCTCCTCACCAAGAACACCTCAGCAAAATGGAATTGCTGAAAGAAAGAATAGAACATTAATTGAAGCTGGTAGAACTCTATTGAGTGACACCTCTCTCCCAGAATATTTTTGGGCTGAGGCAGTTAACACTGCTTGTCATGTCATCAATAGGGCTTCTATCACCAAAAGCCACAGAAAGACTCCCTATGAGATTGTGAAAGGCAGAAAACCAAATCTATCCTATTTTAGGATCTTTAGTTGCAAGTGTTATAGACTTAATAATGGCAAGTCATATTTGACTAAGTTTGCTGCCAAATCCCAGGATGGGATATTTGTTGGGTACATCACAAATAGTAAGGCCTATAGAGTCTTCAACTTAACTACTCAAGTTGTTGAGGAATCTGTGCATGTTGTATTTGATGAAACAAGATTAATCAATTGTGAGTTGTCTTGTAGATCAAATAACTCAACAGGTATAAGCAAGAGGATGGACAAGCTCTCCATTGCTGAAGCTTCAAAGGAAGATGGAGCATTGGAAAATGAAGGCTGCCGTCCAGGGGGAGTACAAGAGATAATGGAAGCTGATGAAAACCAAGAGGTTCAGCAGAATGAAGAAGCTGGAGATGCACAACCTGAAGGGAATCTTCCTCCAGCTATAAGATATCTAAGAGATCATCCTGCTGATCAGATAATAGGTGATCCAAGACAAGGAGTGCAAACTAGAAGCAGAAATCAAAGCACAGTTTTGCATTCAAGTTTCTTGTCTCAAATGGAACCTAAGAAGTTTGAAGAAGCTATCCAAGACCAGCACTGGATTGATGCTATGCAAGAGGAGCTGAATCAATTCAGAAGGTGCAAAGTCTGGGAGCTTGTTCCTAAACCAAGAGGCCACAACATAATTGGCACCAAGTGGATCTATAGGAACAAGCTAGATGAGAGTGGGATAATAGTGAAGAATAAAGCAAGGTTAGTTGCAAAAGGATACAGGCAGGAAGAAGGGATTGACTTTGATCAAACCTTTGCTCCAGTAGCAAGGCTGGAGGCAATCAGATTGTTCCTTGCCTATGCAGCCTACCAAGACTTCAAAGTATACCAGATGGATGTGAAGTCAGCATTTCTGAATGGTGACCTTAAAGAAGAAGTATATGTAGAGCAGCCATCAGGTTTTGTAGATCCTCTTAAACCTGATTCTGTGTATAAGCTTAGGAAAGCTTTGTATGGGTTAAAACAAGCTCCAAGGGCTTGGTATGAAACCCTGTCTACCTTCCTCATTGAGAATAAATTCTCAAGAGGAAAGATAGACAAAACTCTATTCCTTAGGGAATCAAAAGGTAAGATCATCTTAGTTCAGATTTATGTTGATGACATAATCTTTGGATCTACTGAAAACAACCTTTGTAAAAAGTTTGCCAAACTTATGCAAGGGAAGTTTGAGATGAGCAGTATGGGAGAACTTAAGTTCTTCTTGGGACTCCAAGTAAGACAGACTAATGATGGATTGTCCATATCCCAGTCTAAGTTCACCAAAGAATTAATTAAGAAATATGGTATGGAGTCATCCTCCACCATGAGAACTCCTATGGGAACAAGTATCCCTATATGCAAAGACGAGGCAGGAAAACCTGTTGATGAGTCATTATATAGAGGAATAGTTGGGTCTCTACTATATCTTACTGCTAGTAGACCAGACATTATGTATGCAACATGTGTCTGTGCTAGGTACCAAGCCTGCCCTAAAGAATCTCATTATACTGCAGTCAAAAGGATTCTGAGATATCTAAAGGGCACTCCTAATCTAGGTCTTTGGTACCCTAGGAATAGAGATTTTCTACTAACAGGCTATTCAGATGCAGATTTTGCAGGATGTAGAGAGGACAGGAAAAGTACTACAGGTACTTGTCAATTCCTGGGAGGAAGACTAATATCATGGAGTAGTAAGAAACAGACCAGTGTGGCAATTTCCACAGCTGAGTCAGAGTATGTTGCTGCTGGAAGCTGCTGTGCACAGCTATTATGGATGCAGCATCAACTTAAGGATTATGGTATTCAGGTAAGTAGAACATCTCTTTTATGTGATTCTAAGAGTGCTATTTCTATTGCTAATAATCCAGTTTCTCATAGTAGAACTAAGCATATAGAAATCAAATACCATTTTCTTAGAGAACATGTAGAAAAAGGAGACATCTCATTGGAATTTGTAAAAACAGATTATCAAATAGCAGATGTATTTACTAAGCCTTTAGATGAAACCAAATTCAATAAATTCAAAATTGAATTAGGTATGTTAATCATTGATTAATGTATTAACAAAATCATTAACAATGCAATTGAAGTGGTATGTAAGTAAGTGAAAGTAATAACAACATAATCAAGTGTTAAAAAGGACACATTGAAGTAACACTTACAAGTGGTGTTGAACCAACAGATATTGGCTAAGTAAGAATGTGTCGACACATTCAGAGTTTATGTGTCGACTCAGAGAAATAAAGTCGACAAGTCAGAAATATTGTGTCGACACAGAGAATATGTGTCGACACTTAAGAGTTATATTGTCGACTTAACCAGAAATGTAACGTCGACTCAACCAGGATAATGGTGTCGACATTTACAGAATTTGTGTCGACACTTATCCTTAGAGTCGACACAGAATTTCTGTCTATCTATTATGTATCCAAGGTGTCGACATAACCACAAATTGGTGTCGACACATAGTAAGCTGAAGTAATGTCGAGACAATAGAAGTTTGTGTCGACACATTCCGTCTGTGTCGACACATTTAGTCTGTGTTTGGCGCCTGTTGAACTTCTTTCAACAGAAGGTATAAATAGGTGAAAAACGCTTTCTGTCGACACGCTTTCAAGGTTTTCGAGACTAAAACCCTGTGTCGACAGTCTATCTTTCTCTCTTCTCTCAAGCTTTCTCGACGAATCGATGGCGCCAAGGATGGAAGACAACGTCAATAAGGGGTATGAGTTAGTGCGCCAGGCCTTTGCAGATGCGCCGCCAGATGTTCAAGGAGTTATCACCCTCCTCTCCGAGTCAGGGTTAGAATTTCTAATCTCAGAGCCAACTAAAATCTGGAAGAAGGAGGTGCACGAGTTCTTTATCTCTGCATCAGTCCATTCAACAGGCCTCAAGATTAAGTCCAATGTTCAAGGGACTAAGGTGAAGATTACTCCAAGAACCTTGAGAAAAATCTTTCAATTACAAGTAGTTGAGAATGAAGAGGAAGTTCCTAGTTCTAAGACAAGGGAAGCCCTTCAATGGTGTGGACTGGACTCAGGCTTAAAGATTGGAGCTGCATTCAACAGGAAGGGTATGAATCAGCAAAGGAAGTTCTTGTCTGAAATAGTTGGGAAAGTGATCCTCTGCAAGACAGGTGGACATGATAGGATCTCTGCCTATATGTTCAGCCTTATGACCAGGATTGTTTTTACAATCCCTACTGATTGGTCAGGAGTGATCTTTGACAAGATCAAAGAAGGAATCAAGAAGCCTAACATGGCCAGGATCATGAGCTTATATCTCACTGGAGTAATTCCTGAAGTGATGCAGCAACTGCAAGGGACTAAGATAAATCACATGAGAAGAATGGATATGAGACTGTTTTCTAGGTGGGATAGGGTGCTGTCCAAGGATGTGCCTAAAGAGAGCAGGCCAGACACCCCTGTGAAATCCCCTACTCAAAATCAAGAAACTGAACAACTACAAGAAGACCCACTCAAGACACAGGTTGAAGATCAGCCAGACTCCACTATAGTCCAGCAAGTGTCAACACCTGCACAAATGCAGGGGGAGCCAGTTTCCACTCCTGCTCAAAATGTATCTGCACCTTTTCAGGTACATGTGTAGGGGGAGCTAATGTATTCTACTATAAAAGACTTTGCTCATATTCTTATTAATGCACAGGTTCAGGAAGAGCTAGTGTCCACTCCTCCTCTAGATACTACAAATACTGAAGTACAAGTGCAAGAGGAAGCACAATTAAACTTATCTCAAGATTTAACTGCTGCAGAAGTTACAGCTCAACTGGAATTTACTCTGGAGGAGTTATTCCCTGATGATGATACTACTACTGATAAAGTAGGAGGTGGACAAGAAATTGAGAAGTCAATAGGTATGGAAATTGATCAGGAAGCTGAAGTTGAGGCACAAGTTGAGGGGGAGCCAGTGGCTGTTGAAGCTGAGCAACAGGTCACTGGGACAGATACAATTCATCCTCCTCAAGAAAGAATTCATTTAGATACTTCATCTAAAACTGACACTGAAGGAGCCAGGATGGCAAAGAAAAGAAAACTTGTTGTCTTTAAGAGAAGAAGCAAGAATTATAAGCAGGCTTTACAGACAACACCTCTACAGGTATCTCCAGCCTTTGATTATAACAAATTTATGGTAGATCTACAGGTCAAATTGGATGAACAAAGGATGGCTCTGGAAAAATATGTTGATGAAAATAGCAAGTCACTTCAGTTTGACTTAGCTCAAGATATAAAGTCCATACAGTTTCAAGTCAACATGCATAAAAAAGAAATGACAGATTGCTTCCATAAGGGTGGCAATGCTGTGGTTTATCTAGCTAAACAACAGGAGGCTATTACTACAAAGGTGGATGACATTACTTTGAAGCAAAGCTATGTATTGGAAAATCAGTTAAGAATGAATGATAATTTAACTGAATCTCATAATGAGATCATAGAGGAAGTAAAGAAGATTGTTCCAGGTCTGCCTGCAGATAGAGCCAAAGAAAGGGAAGAATTTGATAAGAATTTTCAAGCTGCCATTGCTTCTGTTAAGACTGCCATCACAACCTCTCAAAAAGAAATATCTGAAAAGCTTCAAAGATTAAAACCATTTTTTAAAGAGGGTGTGAATTATTTGGATGGCCAAATCAGATTTCAAAAGGAAGATCTAAGAGATCATGTCTCTAGAGAAGCCATAAAGGGGGAGAGGATGCTAATTCATGCAGGCTCAGAGCACTCCAAATGGGTGACCAATAGTATCCGAGCCACATTGGGATATCCCCCATTGTGTGATGATGCTATGGTGGCTGAGTCAGGAATACAAACAAATCTACTTGAAGGCAATCAACTTGAGATTGCCCAAGTCATTTACCCCCCTCCAGATTTTGACATGATTGATCAGCAGGTTCAAGGCATGTATAGTCCTCCAAAGGAGGTTACTAATATTGTCTTTGGGAAGGTTGATAAGCCAGAGGCTACTCTGAAAGAACAGCAAGATGCTCTATTAGCAAAGAAGAGATTCAGAGAGCAGGCTGCACTCAAGCCAGATTATGAGCAGTGGAGTCCTACTTCAAGGAACATAATACTTACTGCATGGAAAGCTGTTCAAGACAAAGTTCATGAGAGAGGGAAGTGGTACAATGAGGTAGAATGGCAAAAGTATGAGGCAAGACAGGAAGCAATTGTACAATTCAGAAGGAAAGCTAAGCTGGGAAGGCTGCCATCAGATGCTAAGGAGCCAAGCAAGTACTTCCCAAAGCCTTTTCACTATTTTGAAAGGCAAAGGATCAAGGAAGAAGCTCAGAAGAAAGCTGATCAAAAAGGAAAGAAGATAGCTGAAGAATCAGAAGCTCCTGTGACAGCTACAATTCAATCTGGCAAAGGGATTATCATAAGAGAGCCTGATCAATCCTGATCATGTTTTTAGTTCCTTCATAGTGTTTTTGTAATGTTGTGATGTAATCATTAAATGTAGAACAATGTAATCAAACATTACCCAGTTATAAACAAAATGTTGTTTGGCATATTATAATGAGCATTCCGTGATGGATTGTTTTTATGTTTTGTTTATATTAAGTATTCCTGTCATGTCATATATCATCACTTAGTACTATTTATAAATGGTGTATATCATTGGCTATAAGGGTTATGACTTCTCCAAATAGGGGGAGATTGTTGGGTACATTGGAAAATGTGTACCTGATTTGAAGAAGCCCAACCTAGCTCAATGATATACATCAAGGTGTTTTTGATGTTGTTTTAAGTTGACATGTGCAGGTGAAGAGTTGATAAAGTATGCAGAAAAATTCTAAGTCCAAGTGTCGACACAGAGGAAAAAGTGTCGACACATAGAAGAAAATAGTCAACACAACACTGGGAAGCAGTGTCGACACATAGCAGTTAGTCTACAACTACACTGGGAAAAAGTGTCGACACAGAAGAAGTAAGTCGACACAACACTGGGAAGCAGTGTCGACACATAGCAGTTAGTCTACAACTACACTGGGAAAAAGTGTCGACACAGAAGAAGTAAGTCGACACAACACTGGGAATTTGTGTCGACACAGAAGAAAAGCGTCGACCTCAACATTGGGAAAATGTGTCGACACAGAAGAATATAGTCGACCTCAGGTTTGTCGACACCAGCAGGATGTGTCGACTCAGAAGTATATAGTCGACCTCAAGTTTGTCTACACCAGCAGAATGTGTCGACACATTGTGATTAAGTCGACACATTACAGCAGAGTTAAAAGAAGACTGTTTCGACACCTGAAGGCTAAGTCGACACTTACTAAGTTATGATTCTACAACAACTGTGTCGACACACAGGACTTGTGTCAACACACTGAAGAGTCAAGACCAAGTTATTTTCAGAAGAAGCTGTGTCGACTCAAAGGCAACTTAGTCGACATCACTGAAGACTGTGTCGACACCAAAGTCAATTGTGTCGACACAAATAGACAGATGGTCTCGACACTTTCTGACAGACTGTCTCGACAACTTGTGGTTCAAGACTACGGCCCAGGACTTGTTTGAAGACTTGACAGCTGTGGGTTACCACCGGTTAACTGAAGTGTCAGACTTGTCAGAAAACGGTTAGAAACCGGATCAGCCGGTTACCATGAAGAAAGTCTATAAATAGACAGATTCAGAAGGAGAAAGTAACCTTTGAAATTATTGTTGAGAATTAAAAAGTTGAGAAGGATTACAATCCAATTCATTTCAAGAAAGTGCTAGGCACTTAAGAAGATCTTCATTGGAAGATCTAAGAAGACTATCTAAGGATAGATCAAAGAAGAGTTCTAATCAGATTTCAGAAGAATCATTCAAAGTGCTGGATAGAGAGAGATCAAGCCAAAATTTGAAGAAGAAGAAAGAAACCACCAGTGGATTCTCAAGAAGCTGTTTGGAAATCAACTCAGCTAAGTTCTTATTCAAGAAGCTTTGAAGAAAGCTCAGATACAGTTGATTTCATCAGCTGATCAAGAATTGTCTTGGCCTTTTCTCTCTCAATTTAGGCAAGACAGTTAGATAAACTTTTCTATATTTCTGTAGGATCTGTTTTCACAGATCTGAGTTGTAAGCCTATGTTATAAAGGCTGAGTGTAGGAGTGTTGAACTCTGAGTGGTAGGGTTGTTTGCCTGAGTGTAGGAGAAGGATCTTCTCTGAGTTGTAGGCCTTGGGGCAAGGCTGAGGTAGGGCTGTTGTGCCTGAGTTGTAGGAACCAGTTGGGTTCTGAGTTGTAGGATCTATTGATCTGAGATTAGTGGAAGTTTGGCCGAATCTAGCATACTGCTAGATAGGTGAAGGGGGAAAGTGGATGTACCCAGACCTTGGGGAACCACTATAAAACATTGTGCAATCTGTGATGTTTTATTTTCTGTGAATGCTGTGATTCTTTTGTTAGTCATTGAATTGAATTCTGCCTAGAAGTTTTTATAAATAAGCAGAACCTATTCACCCCCCCCCCCCCCTCTAGGTGTTTAGGCTGTCTTGAAAGTTAAACTATCACACATAGTTGTGTAAAAATCATTTTACGAAAGTCAAAAATTCATATTTTATTTTTGTTCATGCACGGTCGTTCGTCTGAACGTGCACGAACAAAATTTTGCTCATTTACTATAAAGTTGTAGTCTTCTGCATTTTTCAGGGAGTTCCGCTCTAACCAGATTTCTTCTTTCTATTTCACCCATTTGAGCTAGGGATTTCACCCTAAGCTCCCCTCCACTTCCATGAGCTTAAGGAAGGAGTTCTATGTGACTTCGTGGCTCATGAAGAGATTCAAAGGGTGATTTCAACATGACATCCATTGTTCCATCGAGAAGACCGGTAAATTGGGTTGAAGTGATAGACATCTTGTACCCTGGATGACAACCACGGTCACAGTTGGAGATTTGCTCCCTCCTCCAACATGGATAAGTCTTGAGTGGCGGGCGTATTCTAACTTTACCTCTTCTTTGTTTTCATCATTTCTCTTTTGCTCCTATATTTGGTTGTTATGAGGGAAGTCACAAGGATTCCAAGCTCTTAAGAAGGTGTAGTTGTGGATTTCAATGTGCTCTTTGCAAACCACAAAGAAGACGGGCTAGAAGTGGTAAGAGCTCCAGTAACCCCAAACACAAACAAGGAGTCGTGCTAGGAGTTTTGCTATCGCCAACACCTTCGAGGGACAGACTCGTGCATTAGGTTTATTGATTTCCTAGTCACCATTTTCTTCAATCTAGTTCTCTTTGTTTACTTATGTTACTACTTTCAAATGTGTTTTTGAATACATTGTGGTAAACTCATATTTTCAATGTTATGGAAATCATTTTGGTAATCATGAATGCTTGAGGATAAAGTTGTATGTGTTCAGTTGTTGCTTCGGTGATGAGCTTACATGATTCAAATTGAGTTCTATTAGTTACACAACATTAGGCTCGTATTATTGATACGAGTGCAACATAAAGTGTTTCGTCTTGATCCGAGGTCATATGATGAATATGATCATTTTGAGTGTCATAGCGCGTCACGATAATGTCATTTTAAAATATTGGCATACGTGCTCCAAATCAAGTTTTGTTTGTTGTATTAGACTCGTATAGTCAATACGAGTGCAACAAAACTCATTTCGTCTTGATCTGAGATCATATGATAAATATGACAATTTTGAGTATCGTAGCATGTCACGATGACATAGTTTTAGAATATTGAGCATACGTACTCTAAATGGAGTTCTGTTAGTTGCATTAGACTCGTATAGTTGATATGAGTGCAACAAAACTTATTTCGCCACGATCCGAGGTCATATGATGAATATGACCATTTTGAGTGTTCTAGCACATCGCGACATCAACATTTTAGAGTATTAAGCATCTGAACTTAGAATCGACCCAGTCAGTTGCATTGAACTCATGTAGTCAGTACGAGAGCAACAATTTTTTTACTCAAATCCAACGTTGTTTAGTTATTTAAATAAAAATAAAATGCATAAAATTATGTAGTGTCAAGAAGCGTGAGCGCTTGAGTTTTGACCCCGTCACTTCAATATTAACTCATGGCTCGACAACTCAGGCCTACATTAACCTCTACCCACATAGTGTTGACTTCGATTAAATCCCTCTAAAAGCTTTTTTGTGTTTTGCTTAAAACTGACTTACACCCTCACTCACCTCCATACAAGCTTCCACCTATAGGCCCAATATCAATCCAAACGGGCCTTATTTTTTTTGGTATACATGGCTGACCAGTTGAGACTGGAAACATGGGCAAAGCCCACCCTCTCCCTCTCTTATTTTATTTCTTTAATTCAAGCCAAGCCCCACATGGCCTAATGACCTTAACCCCTACCCTAGCTTCTAGGACAGTTGTCCATCTTGGCAAGGGCTACTTGCTATAAAAATTTCATAATTTTTGGAAAGCTATAAGTATTTTTAATAATTAAAATAATATTTATTTAGCTAATTTGAGGGCCCTAAAATGCTCATTAACATCTAAAAAATTCTCATTGAAAACTTGAGCCCTTATACATGCATCGTAATGATTTGAAGATTTTTGGGTATGCTTTGATATTTTTCAGCAATAAAAGATGTGTTGGTTCATCTATGAAAATTAATAGAGTCCAATTTCCCCTATTAAATTTTTTTAAAAATTTCATGGTTGATTTATATTTACTAAAGAAATACTCTGATTGAGTTTGAGAATTTTTCAAGCATTTCTGCTATTTTTTAGGATTTTAATTTATGTTCAAGAATGCTTTAAAGTTAATTGAGGTGAAATTATCCGATTAAAATGCTTTATAGTTTAATGAGGTGTTCTTAATGGATAAATACATGCATTCTAAATGATTAGGATATTTTTTGGGTCTTCCAAATATTTTTAACGATTCAACAAAAGTGACGTGAGGTTACTTAAATGATAGAGGTTGTATAAGATCTCAAAATGATTTAAAATCTTTTGAGGAGGTTGTGTTTTACATTCTAAATTCACTGTCATGATTTCGTGATTTTGGGTTGTCTTATTTTTAAATATAAAATAACGATTTATTTGAGACAAGTAATTTATCGAAGGACGAGTTAGAGCTCTAAATGAATTGAGGAATTTATGACGATCATGTTAGGGTAAATTCAACCTCTAGATCAAGTTTTAAATTCTTCTGGCGCCTTTCGATAATTATTGAATAAACATGATTAAATCAGAAGATATAATATCGAGCATATTATTGAAACTTTATTCTCCCCCAATATAAACAATTGAGGTTAAAAGAGCTCGTGATAAAGCTCTTGTAGATATTTTAAGTATCAAAAATTGAATCAGTTAATTATAACGAGAGGATTGTGCATATCTAATAAAGCTCTAATCTATAAACGCAAATCTGATAAGTCAGGTTCAACTAAAATTGTGAACTTATCTCCTATGAACGGAGAAGCTCATATGAACGGAGAAACCTTCTATGAACGGAGTGAAGAGTTGAACTTACCTCCTTAATTGGAGATAGAACTAAAGAACTGAACTTCTTTTATTTTGTTCTTGTATTTAGTATTTCAGTTGCTGCACTTCATTTCAGTACTGCTTTTATTTCAGTATTTTATTATAGTTCATTTCAATTCAGCCATTAATTACTGCAGTTCATTTCAGTTAAGCATTTAATTTAATGTAGTTCTTTCTAGTTTTCTATTTTTGTACTTTACTTTTAACAGTATTTCAGTTACCACATTTTCCTTACTGCAATTTACTAACACTTTTATTTTTGTACTTTATTTTGGTCCTCTTTGGTAAGCGGTATAATTGGTTGAGCATTAGTTGAGGTTAACTTGGAGTTAAGGTATTCCTGCAAGGCCGGCCCTAAATAATGAGCTCTATTGATCGCTACATTCCTTGTCACGAGTCGAGTAGTACGATCATGCCACATATATGGCAACTGCTTTCCTGAATTTACATGTCAAGTATGGTAAGCCGCTGAAGACCCGAAATATGTCAGTCATTTATTTATTGAAATTCTTGTGAATTGCTTACGGTGAAAAGTGGCGGGTCGGTCATGCCCGTAAACTATATGTACCGATACGGGAAGGTTGACTGCTCGAGACAACATGGAGATGTACATCCCAGGAGCTTGAGCATGTTTTATATGTCTCGTTGAGTACCTTTGCTAGTTGTCTAAGTTCAGTTATTGAATGTTGATCACACAAAAGAGTACACTAGGTTTTACTTTGGGGCTTGGATAGTGTGGTGCATCCACACTCAAAAGTGTAAGAACCGACCACTATCACTGACAACCGCATCGGTAAGGCCCACGGAACTTGCTACCATGCTAGAAGAGGAGCGACCAAATTATGTTGATATAGGGTGTAGATGCAGGTTGTGAACACATGCATTATTGTTTGCTTGCTAGTAGAACACTTTTGAATATCATATGTTTATGCTACCGCTTTCCAGTTATTTTTGTTATGTTCATTCAACCAATACTCCTGACTTTATCTCATATATATATATATATATATATATATATATATATATATATATATATATATATATATATATATGTAAACTATATGTATCGGTACAGGAAGGTTGACTGATCGAGACAACATGGAGATGTACAACCCAGGAGCTTAACTATGTTTCATATGTCTCGTTGAGTACCTTTACTAGTTGGCTAAGTTCGGTTCTTTAATGTTGATCACATCAAAGAGTACACCAAGTTTTACTTTTGGGTTTGGATAGTGTGGTGCATCTACACTCAAAAGTGTAAGAACCGACCACTATCACTAACGGACACATCGGTAAGGGCCACGGAACTTGCTACCATGCTAGAAGAGGAGCAACAGAATTATGTCGATATAGAGTGTGGATGCAGGTTGTGAACACCTGCATTATTGTGTGCTTGCTAATAGAGCACTTTTGAATATCTGATGTTTATGTTACCTCTTTCCAGTTATTTTGTTATGTTCATTCAGCAAATACTTCTGGCTTTATCTCATATATATATGCCCGTAAACTATATATACCAGTATGGGAAGGTTGACTGCTTTAGACAACACAGAGATATACAGCCCAGGAGCATGACCATGTTTTATATGTCTCGTTGAGTACCTTTACTAGTTAGCTAAGTTCAGTTATTGAATGTTGATCACATCAAAGAGTACACCAAGTTTTACTTTTGGGTTTGGATAGTGTGGTGCATCCACACTCAAAAGTGTAAGAACCACCACTATCACTGACGGACACATCGGTAAGGCCCACGGAACTTGCTACCATGCTAGAAGAGGAGCGACAGAATTATGTCGATATAGGGTGTGGATGCAGGTTGTGAACACCTGCATTATTGTGTGCTTGCTAATAGAGCACTTTTGAATATCCGATGTTTATGTTTTGCTTTCCAGTTATTTAGTTATGTTCATTCAGCCAATACTACTGGCTTTATCTCATATATATATATATATATATATATATATATATATATATATATATATATATATATATATATGCCCGTAAACTATATATACCAGTACGGGAAGGTTGACTGCTTGAGACAACACGGAGATGTACAGCCCAGGAGCTTGACCATATTTTATATGTCTCGTTGAGTACCTTTACTAGTTGGCTAAGTTCAGTTATTGAATGTTGATCACATCAAAGAGTACACTAAGTTTTACTTTGGGGCTTGGATAGTGTGGTGCATCCACACTCAAAAGTGTAAGAACTGACCACTAACACCGATGGCCAAATTGGTAAGGCCCATGGAACTTGCTACCATGCTAGAAGAGGAGTGACCAAATTATGTCGATATAGGGTGTGGATGCAGGTTGTGAACACCAGCATTATTGTGTGCTTGCTAGTATAGCACTTTTGAATATCTGATGTTTATGTTACCGCTTTCCAGTTATTTTTGTTATGTTCATTCAGCAAATACTCCTGGCTTTATCGCATATATATATATATATATATATATATATATATATATATATATATATATATATATATATATATATATATATATATATATATATATATATATATATATATATATATATATATATATAGTGCACTGCGGCCGTTGGATTTAATCTAACAACTACTAAAAAAATCACCGCCATTATAGTGAGGCGGTTGGCGGCTGCGGTCTCACTGACCACCGGCCGTCCTGGGCTCATCGATGTCCGCGCCGATGAACCCAAGGCAGCCGGTGACTGGCGAGCCTGCAGCCGTCGTCTGGCCCACTGTAAAAAAATTTGCAACAGTTGTGGCGGTGTCGCTGTCGCTATTGTTGCAAAACTTTTTTGACAACCAGGCGGGCGGCGGCTGCGGGCTCACTAGCCACCAGCTGCCCTGGGCTCATCGGTGTTGGGATATTATTGCAAATTGTTTTACAGTGTGGCGGCCGACGACTGAGGGCTTGCTGGGCACCAATCGCCCTAAGTTCGTTCGCCCAGACATCAACAAGCCCAGGGAGGCTGATGACCCGCAACTGTCGGCCGCCCCGCTGTAATGGCGTTGATGTTTTTAGTAGTCGTTTGATTAAATCCAACAGCTACAGTGTTAAGCTCAAAAATGTTACTATCCGTTGGCTGCCCCACTGTAATTGTGGTGATTTTTTTAGTATATATGTATATACACTGTTGATAACTCTTATGCTTTGAATATTGTTGATTATGAGACTTGCTCTTATCCCCAAGTTTTAGGGACTTTGGGGAAGAGGTGTGAATACACTGTCTTTTGACTAACGTGTTGGTATACACCATTTTAGGAGATGGAACAGCACGAGGCCCAACGACCACATGAGAGTGTACCCACGCTTAATCCAGCATGAGTCGACACACCAATCTCGTCTTTGGTCCTTAGAGAAGTGAGCCTATACAACTTATAATAGTGAAAGTGTTGTAGTTTATTTAGCCTACTAGGGCCGCATGTAGAAACTTCTGGCAACATCCTTTGTTGCATGTGTGTGTGTGTGTGTGTGTGTGTGTGTGTGTGTGTGTGTGTGTTAGTTTCTAAAATTGTTTTCGCTGGTGATTTGATATGATGTGAAGATTGTTCCATAGCCTTACAAGGAGACCATTCTACGCTTGCAGAATGGGTCGTTGCCACTTGAAATAATAGGGTGGAAGTCTTGTGCAGTAAGGACCGTTCCCGACCCGACCCAGTCTAAGGTTCAGGGAGGAGGGCTTTACAAATGGTAATCAGAGTATTCACAATCCGTTCATCCGGAAATCCTCAGAATCCTTCTTTTTCACTCCCCGTTCCTAGGTTTGGGATGAACCATAGAGCGGACATCTGGTAGATACTTTAGGATAGATATTTAAGGATTCTAAGGTGCACATTTGCATACACTTGTTTTCAATTTAAGTCAGTTTTGCAAATTTTCCTACTTTGCAAACTTCTGACTCCTTTCCTGTTACTTCTCCAAATACCAGAGTCAACTAACAGAAGATCTTCCTCAAAAGAATAGAACCACCCTCCAACTCCACTACTTATACATGTAGTCCCCTTTGTTGAGGCAGAACTGAGACAAACCCTCATAGTCGTATTAGGCACGTTCCAGACTATTATTCCCCAATAACAATAGAAGTTTGTTCATAGACCTGATATGCTAATGACCTTCCGAGGGTTGAGACATCCCGCTTACCAAGATATTGAGATAACCATGCAGACAGAAGAGTGGATAGAAATATTCGAGAAACTACTGGTAGGAATGAGATGCCCTAAAGTGTTTGCAGTATCCTTGGTGGTGACCCTACATGAGGGATATATCCACAACTAGTGGCAGACAGCCATATGATGCGTGGAAAATACGGCAAGCGCACCGGTCGCACAAGTAATAAAGTTTGGGAATAAATCCCCGAGTGTCGGTCTCTTGAGGAACACAGTAAGGGATGAGTTAATGTCGAGGAGGACTTGAGATTGAAGTCCTCGGGTCGGCTCAAAAAGGGGGGGGTTTGATTGTTGCAGAAACAGGAAGTAAAATCTACAAGCTACTCCTATGCAACGCCGCTATGCGATGCTTCGCCAGGCGGGATGGAAACTACACGGGCCGCTATGCACCGAATCGCTTGGCAGATGGACGAGTAGGCTAGCGGATGAGGTGGTTAGAATGGCGGAATGAGGGTCGTGAGCACCTCTTCGCAACGCGCGCCACTAGCAATTGCTAGTGCGGCAAGGGTGGATGGTGGAGGATGGAATATGGCGCACCTCAAGTAAATATAATAAAAACACTAACTCACATAGACATGAATAAGAGTAAATGTTAACTACAAATAAGCATTCTTCATCAATACATGGAAAATAACTAAGCTAACAACAACAAGAGGAAGAGGTGTGTGAATCGACCGAATCCGAAGCCTTGTTGAGGGTTCACGGTTGGAATCCCGGGTTGTCAATCCGAGTCCAAGCTCGGTCCTCAACTGCGTCCGGGGTAGAGGAGGCTGTCACTCACTCCCAATGGACCCGTCTTCTTCGTTGAAATGACCCGGTAGATTGCGTCTCCAGCCCCTCCTAGCTTGATGGAGAAAGCTCGGTCAAAACTCCGCTTGAAGCTTGGGGATGAAGGAGGAGGCCGAGGGGATGCTCCGGCTTTGATTTGGCGTTGAAGGCTTGCCCGGAGCAACTCCCTATGGTGGAGGATGATGGAGGACGGTGGAAACCCTCCTTGGAGACGAAAATGGCGGAAAAACGGCGGACTTTGGCGATCTCCGAAAATAGGGCGGAACCTGCGTATTTATAGATTGCAGAATAAATAGCGCGCACGATCACTGGCGCACGACCAGTGGTCGTGCGCGATATGGTCAGTGATCGTGCGATATGGAGGCAGAAAAGTGGAAAAAGATGTCATGACTGCGCACGACCGGCAGCGCACGAGCAGTGATCATGCGCGGTATGGCTGGTGATCGTGCGATATGCCGGGACAAAACTTTCATAAAAGAGGGCAGACTGCGCACGACCAATGATCGTGCGCCAAAGAGGTCGATGGTCGTGCGTGGGAAAAAACGCACTACCACTGGCTCCTTTGTCAAAAATGGTGAAAGCCCTAACCCGGACGCCCACACGATCCCAGAACCTGCAGGAAAACTGGACGGGATGTCGATATGGCAGTCACAGACATAAATATAATGCACAGCAAAAGGGAAATACACACACGCACAAAAATAGGCTAATAAAGTGCACAAGACGTGGAAAATCGTAGCGAACCAAAAGAAGTGCAAATGACGCTAAACGGTGTGCAAAGACAAGAAAATAAGCCTAGATGAGTCCGAAAATAGGTATATAAAGAGGACTCATCACCATACGTTCCACTTTTTTAGGATGCCCACTCTGCGTTATTCTATGAGGAGAATTCTCTAAGGTATTTTTAAAATACTTTATACCCAAATCCAATTGATTTGAGCTATAGTAGCGCTTCCTGCAGATTGATCTAGGGTATAAGATATTACCAGAATACAAGAGAGAATAACTTAGCCCAATTTATGTGGATGCTTGTAGTATTAGATATGGACAAGGTTGTTAAATTTTATCAAGAGTTGCATGATGACCTCCGTTAGGCTTTAATTATGATTGTCAGGGCCTCTTTTCACAATATTACCACCTACACCGATGCTTTAGAAATAGACCAATTGACAGGAGCGCAATAACGAAGGAGGTATATAGAGGCCCCTCGAGGACGAGAAAGGGAGGCAGCCACTCAATGAAAGATTTGAGATCAGAGAAAGCATCATCATCACCGAACATATCGACAAGCACCGCAGCCTCGACAATAGCCACTACAAGTACCACCACCTCCACTAGTACCACAATAGGCACCCCAACTAGCATCGGTAGTGCGACGAGATGTTCCCTTCGCAAGGAACTATTTCTTATGTCATCACCCCAGAAATATTCAAGATTTCTGCACATAGGCCAAGGGAAGTTCGGGACTAGGAGTGGTATAATGAGCCATAACTTCAGATAGAGAACGAGGATAAGAGGGCCACATAGGCCGGTTAGACACCAGAGACCAGTCGATAAATGGCAAAGCTACACCACAAGAGGCATATGCTATAGATTTATAACAAGGACCATCCTCTAATGCGGTGATTGGTATATATTCCTTTTCATCCTCCTTGTTCCGTTATCTAGTTGATGATATTTTGTATATTGATATAATTATAGTGTATAAACCTTCTCAGGTTTACTTATGGTAGAGATCAACCCACAAAAATTTTATTTAATACTTGAACCACCCACTCCTTTGTGTCTCTAGAGTTCATCTCAACCAAAATAAATGTCTTCTGATCACATGGATTGTCGATCCGAATACGACTCCCAAACCGATCAGATATGACCTCCGGTGAGAAGTGTTCATTTCAAGCTCTATTAGGAAATATGGAGTTTGAAATCTACGCAACTATAGTGGCAATAATCCGTTTTGACATCATTTAAGGGATGGACTGGTTGGTGAGCACAATGCCCAAATTAATTGCTCGACCAGGGAGATCAACCTTCAAACCCTGAGTGGATAGTCTATTACCTTAAAAGGTATTCCCTTTGTCCTGCGTATAATCTTAATTTCAGCACAGACTGCTGAGTCTATCAGGGAAAGGAACAAGTTGTTCCTGATCTGTTTTGAAATGAAGGGCAAAACCAAAGTACTCGCCAAGGTTTCAGTTATTTGTGACTTTCCATATGTTTTTCCCGAGTCTCTTCCAGGATTGCCTCTGTCACGCGAAGTAGACTTCCAGATCGAGCTTGTACTTGGAGCTTGAACAATATTAAGAGTACCTTATTGAATGGCCCCAAAAGAATTAACGGAGGTCGGGATACAACTTCAAGAGCTAATCGATGTAGGATTCATCCGTTCGAGCTCCTCGTCGTGTGGAGCCTCGGTATTATTTATCAAGAAGAAGGACGGGTCGCTTCATTTATGCATCGACTGTAGAGAGCTATACCGACTATCTATGCGAAATACTTATCCACTGCTTAGGAACGATGAGTTGTTTTCCCAAGTCCAAGATGCATCTGTCTTCTCTAAGATGGATCTATAGTTAGTCTATTACCAACTTCGTATCCAGGAGGATATACCAAAGAATAAATTCAGCTCCTGTTATGGACGTTACAAATTCACGGTAATGCCTTTTGGGTTAACTAACACGCCTTCAACATTTATGGATTTGTTGAATATGGTATTTGAACCTTACCTAAATCTTTTTATTATTGTCTTCATAGATGATATTCTCATATACTACAAGACCACGACGGACCATGCACAAAATCTTCAGATGGTGTTGCACAAGCTGCGGATGCACTCCCTCTTTGCCAAATTCAGCAAGTGCAAGTTTTGGCTCAATGAGGGTTAATTTTTAGGCTACACCATTAATAAGAATGGAGTGGTCGTGGACAAGCAAAGGTGCTAGCGGTGCGGAATTGGCCACCCCTTAAGTCAGCGTCAGATATCTAAAGCTTTCTCAGACTAGCAGGTTATTACTGAAAGTCTGTATAAGGCTTCTCCAAGATTTCCTTACCCCTCACCACCCTCACACTGAAGGAATCTGTGTTCCAGTAGACCTCCTAATGTGAGGTAGCGCTCATTGAATTGAAGAATCTCTTGACCTCTGCACTAGTTCTCATGATTCTATTTGAAAATGAAGGGTTCCAAATCTACACAAACACATCCTTAAAGGGAATGAGAACCGTGTTGATGCAACATGGCAAAGAAATTGCCTATGCATCTCAACAACTGAAGCCGCACGAGCATGGCTACCCGACCCATGACTTGGAGCTGAGAGTGGATGTTTTTTCTCTTAAGATCTGAAGACATTACCCATACGGGGTCAAATGCGAAATCTTCTCTAATCATAAAAGTCTGAAGTTTGTTTTCACCCAAAAGGAGTTAAACCTTTGCCGATGACAGTGTTTGGAATTTCACTACGGCTATGGCTTTACCCTGCAATACCACCCGACAAGGCCAACAAGGTTGCTGATGCTTTGAGTCGTCAACCCGCAGTGGTTAGAAGCTGGATGGAGGTGATACTGAAAGAAATTTTACGATCCTTAAGCGACTTGGGCATCACCCTCATAACTCATAGGGATCCAATTTAATACCAAGCCCAGACGTATTGGATGGAGATCCAGTTTGATATTTAGGATCAGATTCAAAAAGCCCTGGAGATTGATCCAGAGGCGGTTTCAATCATCCAAACCATGCAAGATGGTGCGCAGGACTATAACTTGTATGATGGCATCCTACAATATAAGCACTAGGTATTTATTCCCTTCACTTAGGGAATTCGAGAAGAGATTCTCTGAGAAACACACCAGTCCAGGTATTCTATTCATCTTGAAGTAGTTAAAATGTATACGAATTTACGTCGAACTCTGTATTGGCTCGGTATAAAGAAGGATGTCACAAACTATGTCACACAATGCCAGACATGTCAGATAGTCAAGGTCGAGTGCTGAAACACAGAAGTGTTTTTACAACCATTCTCAATACCGTAGTGGAAATTTGAAGGTATTTCGATGGATTTTGTTCATGATTTACCTTGATCACGTGCAAGAAATGACTCTAGATGAGTCATGATAGATCGCCTCACAAAAATATCCCGATTTATACCAAATCGGCAAAGTGATGGCATTAATGTGTTAGACTCTTTATAGAGCAGGTAGTTCGATTTCATGAAGTACCTAAAAACAACAGTTTCTGACCGCGATGGATGTTTTACTTCAAGGGAATGGAGAAGGGCGCAAGCTTATCTAGATACCAAGGTAGCTTTTAGCACCGCATTCCACCCACAAACTAACGGTCAGATAAGGATGAATCGAACCATGGAGGGCATTCTTCAATGATGCATGGTGGAGCATAACGAGCCTTGGGAGCACCTTCTACCAGTTGTGAAATTCTCTTACAACAATAGCTTCCAGACCAGCATAAAGATGTCACCATATGAAGCTCTTTACAGGAGACGTTGCCAAACACTTATGTCATGAGCACAGAATGAAGATTCTAAAGCATTGGGTGTTACGTATATTGATGATACCAAAACATGGATAAGGTTGATACGGGAGAGGATGTTGGAAGCGCTAAGGTTGATACCGCATCTGCGATAAGGTTAAACCCTAAATAATAATAATAATGACATGTAAAAAGGGCTTTTTCCGTTGCCCTCTGAGATTACTGTGCAATGCTGCCAGAACCAAGAGTAATAAACACCAAAATGTTGCATGTTCTCACATAAGTTTTTTAGCAACAGTAAAAAAATATTATCATTGATACTATTCTCATTATATATAAATGTGGCAGGGTGATTAAATTCCTAATAGTTCTGTGACAGAGTCATCCAACATCAATTTGGATTTGATGTACTGTCACAAACTTATAAATTCAAACAGTTTTAGAAAATAGCAGCAGTTTTCCCAATTGCATTGAAAATTCAAATGTAGATTTAGCAATTGTTTTACAAACAGTTTTAGAAAATAGCAGCAGCTTTCCCAATTGTATTGAAATTTCCATCTTACAAGTAGGCCAGGTCTATGAGGTCAACATTTTATCAAAATTTGATTTGCTCTTATCAACTCTTATCAACTTTTTTTATCCCAGTAATGATTTATTGTCTGAATCTATTTTGAAAGAAACTACAACAACAACAGCAGTCAAGCCTTTATCCCACTATAGTGGGGTCGGCTATGTGAATCCTTTGTCGCCATTGTACCCTATCTTTTATCTAAGTTTTGCACAATTTCTCAAATGATTCATATTCATAAGGGTGACTAAATTTTACGTTGGTCATCTACCTAACACAACTTTTACCATTTTTCATCTGGGCTTAGGACCGGCATATTCTGGTTTATTTGAAAGAAATTAGAGGTTCCAAAATTGAGTTCAATTCTTTGTTTATTCTCCAATTTTGTTTGAACTCCTAATGTGATAAAAAGGATTCCTGTAGAGGTATATCACCTTTGAATTGCCATTAAAATATGTTAGGCAAGATGACAAATATTTAAAATTTAACAACAGGATGTAGAATAAAATTCTTTTATAGTGCTTTTCTTCTTACAAAAGGGGGCTTCTAGACCCACATTTCAGGATTTTGTAAATACAATATTATGAGCTGAAGCTGTTTGATTAAAGATGACTAATCAAATGTCAAACAGAGAGAAAAAAAATGCAATATGCAATTAATATTCTTCCAAATATTAACAATGCAATATGCATTGTTAATAGCACATTTCATCTGCCTATTAGCACACTTTAAAATAAAAATTAAACCTCTAATATACAGGTATAGTAGCACCCCTCTTTATTTCCTGTGAACCCAAGCCTCCTCCTTGAATGATCGTTCAAGAACTTCTCACACCTCTGTGTCCCGCTCCGCTCTTGCCCTTGCGGCAGCGTTGCCGACAACGACGAGCTTGTTATGGGAGGCGCTGAGCTCCTTCTTGAGGGCGATGTGGGTGGCAGTGACACGCTGGTTGTCGGCGGGGAGTGTGTGGATCTCTAAGTGTTGCTCTGCAAGCCGATCCTCTAGGGCCTCGTCGAGGATGTGCACAACGTGAAGTGGCGGGCCTAAGAGAGGAGGCTAGGCATCATGGACCTGGGGGGGGGGGAGATGAGGGCCATTCCTGCCATTAGGCGCATTCAGGGGGATAGTAGAAAGATACCATGTTTTGTGGAGTTTTGATAAAAAAATTATTTTTATTTTTGAGTGGTGTGCTAATAGCCGGAATAGAAATTTGGAAAGTGCTACACAGGTGTACTATTAGCGAGATGCGGTGTGCTGTTAACAATGCTCATAAAAAATCCGAAAAAATATATTTCTTCAACCAATCCATTAAATTTATAAATCACTGCTGTAATTCTACACGAGTAATAGGCAAACACAACACCCAAACAGAAAAGTACACAAAATATGGACTGGCAGCATAAATTAATTCAACAGAATATTCTGATCCGTCCATTGAAATTATTGTTAAAAAAATACACCAAAATGATATGAAAGCAGGAAACATGACCAATATAATCCCCCAAACTTCAAAGAAAATGTATATATCAAACTCAAAATCAAAATGCTACAATGATTCATGCTTTGTTCTCAGTCTTTTTTTTTTCCAGTGTTTATTCTCTTCCACAATGCGCATCTTGTCATAGCCACTACTGAGTTATGCTATGTAATTTTATTGCATATTTGGTTGTTTCGCGCGGGAGGACACCCTACACCCACCGCTAGTAGAGAAGTGTGCGTGGACGCGCATACATCAAGATTGTTCAAAGGTTGGGAAAACCAACTAGTGCATACATCAAGATAGTTCTACGAATGGGCAGACCAAGTTAACAACCTGATATAGTTATAGCATGAAGAAGCTGCAGTCCCTCTCTATGGATATGTCAAAGTTGGCACTGGAGTCGACCATAATATCATCTTGCTGGTAAATGTGGGCAGCAGTGTGAGTAATGTTAGCAATCTATTGGATGATATCTCTGGCAATTTGAGACAGTCCAGGATTCAAAAATCAACATGTTGGTTGATGCACTGTTGCAGGAAAGCGCAATCCACATTAATTGCAGTACTATAGAGACCAATGTTCTTGCAAAGAGCTAGGCCATCTCCAAGAGCCAAAGCTACAGCTTCAAGATGAGTTATAACTACAGGAGGAGAAGCTATCAATCATAATACCATTCTGATTTCTGATAAAATGTCACATGAATATTAATTGGCTGTAAAAAAATATGTTCATTGCACTTTTCAAAAACTAGACCAAACTACCACCAAATAAAAGTAGATCAGAAATGCATTGACCTTAAGCTAAATAACCAAAAAAATGGTGTCAAAGAAAATCTTAAGAATGCTAATTCAAAAATAAATCAAGGGCGCTGGCTTCCAATTAATGTTTATAAAACAATCTAAAGGGGGTGCGTTTAGTTATACAAAAATGTACTAATATACACAAGGAGTAATCACAATAAAAAGTAACAATGGAAATATAATGAAAGCAATTAAAGACCAAGTAAACAGTAAAGATGACATTAGATACTTATATGGTAAAATGTCATTACCAGCCAACTGCTTGAAGATGGAGATACCTAATACAACATTATTTTCCTCACCCTGTTGTATTTGATGTCCTCTTGCATTATCTTTTATCTTTATCCCTACCTATTTAATCTTCATCGAAGAAAAGCAGCATTTTCCTATGATAAAGGGATCATATAAAGTTACAACTTTCTTACAGGAGATAAATTTTAACAACCACTAGAAACCTATGAAACACCGGTACGGGGTCAAGTATTAGGTATGATATGTATCCGGTAGAGGAAAATTAAAAAAATGAAGATTCGGGTATGTGGGGTACAGCATAATAAAAATTGGTTTATATAAATACACACCCAGTATGTCAATGTATATGCATGTATAAGCATGTTCATGTGCAATGGAAGAAATAGGATTTTAATGTCGCCCGTGCACAATAAATTTTAAAACTCCTTTGAATGTTCTATTGGAGAGCTATCATTAAACACAATTTTTTAGGTCTCTCTTGTACCTCAGGTTAACTATGAAACTGCCCCTTGCCAAACAGGAAAGGCTCATTTTGCCTATGCCATGCATTGGTAGTCATATTCACCAAATGATTGTCCAGTTCAAGTGGTATTTCTCATTCCATCCACTAGTCATCCAGCATAAAAAGGTTTTAATGGCTTCATTTTCTCACATTCATGATAAAGCAGTGGGGTGGTAGATAATTTGGCAAATATTGTCACCAATCTTCTTGACAATCCAAATGGTCCATACTAGATTGTATTCAGCTTCTTCCCTTCCCCCATTAGTTAATCTTCATCCCAATGGTACAACCTATGAACATTCCATTCAGATAGAACAATAATCATCAAAATTTTCACAATCTAATCCTTGGATCATGCAATTAGATGGCTCTTTAAATTAAAGTGTACAGTAAATTAATGTTGAGAAAAAAATTAGTTTGAGGGCTGTTTTTTCTTTGAAGGTTGTCAGCTAGGCCTTACAATCACAAAACATCAATTAAAAGACCAATTAGAGTTGTGTCAAGAAAGTATGCTAACAAAATGTATAGGGTTATCTTTATAGATGATGTAACACTAAAATTGATGTATTAAATTCAAAGATGTGCAGGATCTATCATAAACAACACAATGAATACAGTTACTTGATAAATGATAATCCTTGTCGCCGTGGATGCTTCATGATGGCGAACGACGGCACACACACGTCTATTCCCGCAGGAGGAGGTGATCGACGACCCGCTTGGGCGTTCCGAGTCCGCGGATGCGCCCGGACGGTCGTTCGGAGTCTATTTCATATATTAGTTTATTTTATTCTGATGTATTTAGCCCCCGATCGGCCCGAACATTTATAGCCATTCAATCGGGGGAGCCCTAATTCTATTTGGTTTCCCCTCTTATAAATATGCTAGCATGGGGGCCGGCCAAGGTATCGAAGGTTGCCCTATTGCAATCCGCCGGTCCCTTCCTTCCGTGCACTCCGAAGGTGCCTCCTCCTCCGTCCGCTTCTGCCGTCGGCCACCGCCCTCCAACCTCCAATCTCGAGCCCAGCCCTCCCTTTCCGGTGAGATCCAACCCAGCCCCTCTCTTCCTATTGAGTTCCTGCCCCTCCCGCACCCGTCGTGTCTCCCCCCCCCCCCAAATCCCGTCGCTACAGATCAACCCAGCCGAATTCCCATCCATCCCTCATTCCCAGCCTCCCTCCCATCCCTAGTACCGACCACCCTCCCCTGGCCCATTCCCGCACCCCTCTTCCAAACCCGACACCAGTGGGCCACCCATAAATCCCGGCTCCCACCTTGGTTAACACCACCCGCAGCCCCCTCTCTTCCCCTACCACCTGAATGCCCCTCAACAACCCTAATCCTCCCCGATCCACAGCTTTCACCACCGGCCAGCCTTCTCGTGGAACCACTTGTGACCAAGGGCGACTACACCGGCGCCTTCCTCCAACCCAAATCACGCCTCTCTCATGCATAAGCAAATCAAGGTATAAGTGTTAAGTTTATGTTGGTTTGAACTATTATAGTGGTTTGTTTGATCTTTTATTTTATTGTACTATATTTATTGCGTGATTTGCGGGATGCATCCGGCGCACTTCAATCGAAATCGCGCCTGACTTTGTTGGTTAATCATAGTTATTCCTTATCATTAAGTCTTGCTTTTGATTGTGCTAATCGTTCTCATAACGTTGCTAAAGAAAATTATTACTCGCTATTGGATCTTTACATTTGGATTGTTCTCGTACTTGCACGACATTTAGATCATGGCCTCATTTAGATTGAATTTTAGCGCATTGTCATTTAAGCCGATCTACCACTGC
The DNA here is from genome assembly GCA_039513925.1 of Platanthera zijinensis. Lineage (NCBI taxonomy): Eukaryota > Viridiplantae > Streptophyta > Magnoliopsida > Asparagales > Orchidaceae > Platanthera > Platanthera zijinensis. Next base: position 61,349,357 of record CM077082.1, on the reverse strand, counting down.
ATCACTTCACTGCTAAAATATGAAGACTAGTGTCTGCTTTGCTGCAAAATAAAAAAAGGAGAAAATGGGGGAAAATCAAAAAAAGGGGAAAAATCAAACCTTATCTCTCAACAAGAAATGACCGGCCCTCAACAAGAAATGACCGGCCTAGAAAATGAGAGATCAATGGCACTATGGAAGCCAGGGAAATCAATGACTGCTGCCCTGCAGCTGCTGGTTGCTTCACTGATCGAGCATCGGGGCACCGCTGAGATGGGAGAGAGGGGTAGCCCCCGATCGAAACTGAAGCATGCTTCCTCGTTCTCGTCGGAAGAAAGGAGATGGGAGAAAGGGTGCACTGCCAGAGATGGGAGAATGGGAGATCGGAGCTACTCGGGCACTGCCGTCAGCCGGTCGCGTGCCTCCTAGTCGTTGTCAAAAAATCGCGGCAGAAATGAGAAAACTCCGATCATGCAGCCTGCGCTAGGGCTTATACGCGAAAAACACGCCCGGGCGCATGCCCGGGCATGTCTTAGGGTGGCTCTGATCATGTTCATGTGTATATTATATGCACATGTATATATATAAAACAAAATAATAAAATTTCAATCAAATTTTTAATAGTTTTAACGGAAAAATGATACTTAAATCTGAAGCACATTTTGTTATTATAATAAACAAACACCACTAGTTTTATTTATGGGTCACAATTTTTTTTCTAAGAGACGCAAGTCTTTTGTTTACTTAAGAAAAACACTGAAAGTCCACCTAGTGCCAATTACCTTCACCTATGGGGGGGGGGGGGGGAATAGGTGTCTTGCAGCGTTTTTGCGGAATTAAAATTGTACCTGCACAAATAAACAAAACAGCACAGCACAAACAGACACTAGCAGTTATAGTGGTTCCCCGATTTGGGTACGTCCACTTTCCCCCTTCGACCTATCTCCCAACAAGGGACGACTCGGTCTCTTCACCAACCAGATTAAAATCAAATCCTCACACTAACGGAAGGAACCCTTCCAACCGAAGGAGTCACCACTCCTCCACCACGGGTTGCACCCAACCCTTACAACGAGGAACCTACGTTCCTTTACAACAAAAATAAAAGGGATTGTATAAACTATACAAACTTCTTATGGAGTGCTCGGTGTCCCTCTTCGTTCGATGACGCGTTCTTGATGAAGATGAAGAGTCCACGACCTAGCTCTCACTTAGAATGAATCTCCACGAACCGGCGGCAGCAAGAAGAGCGGCGGCTTGGCGTTCGGGATCGGCGGCGGCAAGAAGTGAGGCGGCTGAGCTTTAGAGATCCAACCTTCGTAGCTAAGCTAGCAAGGTCTACCAACGGTCACACTAGGATCGATCGTCTCGATCGATTCGGAAAGGGAAGGTATTCCCGATCAACGAACCAAGAGACAAAAGATCTCTGGATAGACACGTGAGACGCGTTGCTTGGCTGAGCTTCTGTCGCCGGGAGATCAGGAGGTATCCACGATCACAGGCGGCGACAATCTTCCCGAGCGACGGCGGCGACGGAAGAGAAATCTGCGATTTAGGTTACGTCGGCGGCTCGGTATTCTTTCTTGTATGTTCGTCCATTACTGTTCAAAATACCGATGTATTTATACACTAGGTCATACAATATGACCGTTGTGGGCCCCACTAAAAGAAACCCTAGCTCCAGTTTCAAAACAGCGCCTGGAACTTGGTCCGGTCCAGCGAGCACAAGATTTTCGCCCAAGGCAAATTCGGCGAAAATCAACGGTGATTCTCGACGGATCGGCGAGAATCACTTATGATTCTCGCCGAATTCTACTTGGCAGAATTCTGGCTGAAGATATAGCCAACCAGAGAGAATCGTCCAGAATCACTATTCATTCTCGACGGATCGGCGAGAATGCAAAGTCATTCTCGTCGATTCGGCGAGAATCAACTAGTGATTCTCGACGATTCTGCCTTAAGCAGAAATCAAGACGGCGTTGAGACAGCCGGCTGCACTCGGCAAGAATCAGCGAGTGATTCTCGACGATTCGGCGAGAATCACTCGACGAGAATCACTTAGTGATTCTCGACGATTTCTACTTAGACGATTTTTCGTCTTTCCACCCGTGAGCTGCTCTTTGGCCCATCCTTGCTCCTTGTCTGCTCTTGATCTTTCTCAGCCCTGTACTTGAAAGTAAGTACACTCCAATAGAGAGAGTACACGTAGGCCAACACACTGATCTGCTCAACGAAGGATTACGTTGCGCAGACCCGTGTATATTGACCCACTGCACCCTGACATCGGTGTGTACTTAGCGTGGAATAACTGCAAGCACATCTTGAAGAGAATCATCAAATACAATGTCTATTTACCTTAGCTTGTACATGGGCTTCTTCAAATCAGGTACATTGTGGATACAATACCCAACAATCTCGCCCTATTTGAAAAAACCTAAAACCTACAAGCTAAGGTGCATAAAACGTATGGGAATGAAAATCATAAACTTAAACTTGAGTTGAGAGTGAAATTCATTACCATTTTCCTGAGAGCATACTTGGAGCCACCTTAGCACCCGAGAGGGCAATCTCCCTCTTTTCGGCTTCTGCAACACTGAGACTTCACTTGGAGCCACATGCTCCCCCTCAGATCTTGCATCCATGCTCGAGCTTGAGTTCCTTGCGGATGCTCCCCCTTGATCTAAGAGCCTTGAGCCGTACAGTCTTCACTCTTCATAGTTCAGCATGCCGAGTTCAGTTTTGAAGAGACTGAACTTGGCCTCGTCTAGGGGCTTCGTGAAGATATCTACAATCTGCTTATCCGTGGGGACATAGCAGAGAGAGATATCTTTGTTTTCCACATGCTCCCGAATGAAGTGGTAGCGAACTTCAATATGCTTTGTTCTGCTGTGCGACACCGGATTGTTTGCAATTGCGATTGCGCTCGAGGAGTCGCAATACATCGGAACTTCGCTGAACTGCAAGTCATAATCTTTGAGCTGATTTCTGATCCATAGAAGTTGTGCGCAACAGCTACCTGCTGAGATGTACTCAGATTCAGCTGTGGAGGTGGCGACACAATTCTGCTTCTTACTGTTCCATGAGATAAGCCTTCTTCCGAGGAATTGACACGTCCCGGAAGTGCTTTTCCTATCATCCCTGCTTACTGCAAAGTCAGCATCTGAAAAGCCTATTAGCTCGACATCATTATTTCTCGGGTACCACAAGCCAAGATTAGGGGTACCTTTAAGGTATCTAAGAATTCGCTTTGCAGCGACATAGTGAGATTCCTTAGTGTTCACCTGATATCTGACACAAACACATGTGGAGAACATGATATCCGGTCTACTTGCAGTAAGGTAGAGCAGGGATCCAATGATGCTTCTGTATTTGGTTTCATCAAAAGGTTTCCCTTTCTCATCCTTATCCAGAGACATAGTGGATCTCATTGGGGTCCTCATCGAGGTTGCATTCTCCATTCCGAATTTCTTGAGGAGTTCATTTGTGAACTTCGTCTGAGAAATGAAAATTTCATCCTCAGACTGTTTCACTTGAAGTCCCAAAAAATACTTTAGCTCTCTCATACTGCTCATTTCAAACTTTCCTTGCATAAGTTTTGAAAACTTTTTGCATAGATTGTTATCCGTTGAGCCGAATATAATGTCATCAACATAGATTTGCACCAGCAAGATCTTGCCTTTGACTTCCCTAAGAAACAATGTCTTATCTATTTTTCCTCTAGAGAACTTGTTCTCAAGAAGAAAACTAGACAGAGTCTCATACCAAGCTCGAGAAGCTTGTTTTAAGTCATATAAAGCCTTATTAAGAAAATATACATAATTGGGATAAGTTGGATTAACAAAACCTGGGGGTTGTGCGACGTATACTTCCTCTTTCAGGTTACCATTTAAGAATGAAGATTTCACGTCCATCTGATAGACAGTGAATCCTTTGTGCGAAGCATACGCCAGGAACAATCTTATCGCCTCGAGCCTTGCCACTGGTGCAAAGGTCTGGTCGAAGTCAATCCCCTCCTCCTGTCTGTAACCTTGAGCCACCAGACTGGCCTTGTTCTTTATGATGACACCATGTTTATCCAGTTTGTTTCTGAAGATCCACTTGGTGCCGATCACGTTCTGCCCCTTTGGTCTGGGAACCAGCGTCCAGACGTTGCATCTTTCAAATTGATGTAGTTTATCTTGCATGGCCAATATCCAAGACGCATCTTTGTTTGCTTCGTCGAACTCCTTTGGCTCAACCTGCGATAGGAAGCTAAGATGCAAAATTTCGTTAATAGTACCTCTTCGAGTTCTGACACCGTCACGAGGATCTCTGATGATCTGATCTCTAGGATGATCCCTCACGTGTCGGAGCTCTAGGAGTCTGGCATCAGGAGCTCTGACATCTTCTTGAGCTTCTCCGTCTTCTAAGAGGTTTGCTCCATCCTGATTTTCAACTTCTCCAGTTGACGTTGAGGTAGAAACCTTGACGTACTTGGGAGTTATATCTTTAGCGGTCTCATCGAGACTCAGCTGTTCAAGTCTTGCACCTACATCTTCAAGAATACCGCTGGAAGAATTGCTATTAAGCAAGCTTCCTTCATCAAATACAACATTAATTGATTCTTCAACCACTAGGGTTTTCTTATTGAAAACCCTATATGCTCGACTATGGCTACTATAGCTCATGAATATGTCTTCGAAGCATTTTTCACCAAATTTAGTACGCGGGTACTTCCCGTTATTGAGTACATAGCATTTGCAGCCAAAGATCCTTAAATAGGACATGGTTGGTTTCCTGCCTTTCAATAGCTCATAAGGCGTCTTACGATGATTCTTGTTGATCAATGCTCGGTTTTGTACATGACAAGCCGTATTGACAGCCTCTGCCCAAAAGTATTCTGGGAGAGAAGCGTCATTCAACATTGTCGTGCAAGCTTCAATGAGAGTTCTATTTCTCCTCTCCGCAACCCCATTTTGCTGAGGAGTACGCGGGAAGGAAAACTCATGAAAGATACCATGTTCTTCACAAAACTCTGACATAGCACCAGATTCGAATTCTGTTTCATGGTCACTTCTGATTTTGACCACTGAGCAGTTAAATTCGTTCTGAACCTGCTTGACAAAATTAGTGAAGATGTCAAACGTATCTGACTTTCGTTTTAAGAAGAACACTCATGTAAACCGAGAGTGATCATCAACAATCACTAGCGTATAGGACTTGCCTCCCAAGCTGTGAACTTGCACTGGACCAAACAAGTTCATATGCAGAAGATAAAGACATATGGAAGAGTCTTTGTCTGCAATGCCCTTAAAGGTAGCCCGAGTCTGTTTGCCCTTCTGGCACGCAGAACAGGGGCTATCTTTGATGCACTTAATGATGGGAGCATCCCTTACTAAACTTTTAGAAAACAGCATATTAATTGTCTTGAAATTAATGTGTGTCAATCTCTTGTGTCATTGTTCACAAAGAGATGCACTGCCTTTTGCCACCAGGCACACGGGGGTAGAAGAATCTAAACTAAGAAAATCTAAACAAAAGATATTTCTGCTCCTAATGCCGGTTAATACCGTCTCCGAAGAGGCACACGATATTATCAGGCACTTATCCTTGCAGAACTTAACGTCATATCATTTATCACATAACTGACTTACACTGATCAGGTTATGATTTAACCCTTCAACATAAGCCACGTCGGTGATAGAGATTATACCGTTGAAAATCATACCGTAACCCCTGGTGACTCCTCGATCTGATCCCCCAAAGATGACTTTGGGTCCATTCTCGACTGGAGAGTAATCACGCAGCAGGCTTCTTGTCCCGGTCATATGCCGGGAGCATCCACTGTCCAAGTACCATATGAGAGTTTTGATGGCCTTTGGACATTCCTGCAAAACAGAATTAATTTCCCTTAGGAACCCAATCGAACTTGGGTCCTAGATTCCTCGTTAGCATACTCCCCCTCGGATGGTTAGCCCTACGAGTGGTCTGCCTCGCATTGCCAACGTGAGGAGTCTCGTTATTCCTCGAATTAAACCAGCAATCCACGGCAAAGTGACCAACTTTGCCACAGCACCAGCAGTCAAATCTGTTATACTTTCTCCTAGGCACCTGCTTCACCCTTGGAACGGAAGGTTCAGCCGGGGCCTCGGACCTGGAGGTGGAGGCATCATGATGACAACAGTCGCATGATTTCTTCACCTCCTGGTTTCTCAGTGTAACAGGCTTGGCCTCGGGTGCCTGCTTCCTATTATGGCCGCTAGAGAAGTGGCCATAATCCTCCATTTGAACTTCCTCATAAGGTGCCTTGAAGACACTCTCGCCAAAATTGCGGGGGAAGGCCCACCCCTCATACCGGCTCTTGGGCTTTTCAACCGAGGGCCGGAAGAAGTGGTCATAGGTTGACTCAAAATCCTGTTCATTGCAGGGATAGCCAGACTTCCTGAATACAACAGGGTTGAGTGGGGCCTTTCCCTTTTCTACAGTAGAGGCCTTCTTAGCAGCCTTATTTCTCCTCTGTTTTTTGTTTCTCCTGGATGATTTACCAGGCACACCCACATGCCCCAAGCCAGCCCCCTTAGCCTGAGCAGAGAAGGTATCAACCAGTGGAAGAACAGTCTTTGGCATAGAGAAGTTTTGGACAATCTTCTTTTCTGTCGTAAGTTGTTCTTCCAACTTATTGATTTCTTCCTGTTTATGGTCAAGGAGATTTAGAGACTCTGAGTGCTTAGAGATCAGGTCCAGGTGCTCCTGTCGGAGAGAAATCAAGCTAGTGATCTCTTCCCTTAGGGAGACACCCTCGACCTTAAGGAATTTGACTTCCTTTTTCTGAGCCCTCAATCTCTTGCGGCATTCCTCGAAGGTGTTGAGCAAAAGCTCATACTTTTCGAGGAGCTCAGCTTCTCGGGCAGATGGGCTGTCCTCGAGATCATCATCAGGAGACTCATAGTCAGAGTCAGAGAGGGGGGTACGAGCTTTTACCTTCCCAGTGAATGGGGGGCATTCTCCTTCTGAGTCAGAGCGACCCACCAGCACGAAGTAGGCTTCCTCATCATCACTGGAGTCTGAGGAATCAGACTCACTCAGTGTCTTTGACTTTTTGGCGATGTAGCTCCTCTCCTTCTTTTTATCTCTAGAGGTCCTGTGCTCTCTCCCTTCCCCTTCTCTCTCTTGCCTTGATGGCAGTCGGCCACGACGTGTCCTGGCTTATTGCATCCAAAACAAATGATGTCAGTATTACGATGTTTGTTCGGTTTTGATTCATACCTGTCAGAAGAATAATTCTTCTTCTGATTTCTGGAGGAGGAGCCGTCTCTCTTTCTTTGATTCCTCATCTTGAGGAACTTCTTGAATTCTCGGGTGATGAGGGAGAAGTCTTCTTCAGACAACTCTGAGCCGGAGGAGCATGGCTCGGAGTCGTCCTCCTCATCCTTTTTCCCCGCACGGGATGAAGCTGCACCCTTGCCCTTCCTGGAGTGAATGGCTTTTAGGGCCACAGTCTTTTCCTTGGCTGCGGCCTTCTCTGCTTCTTCTTCAGCTTTCCTCGTGTTCAACTGGAGCTCATAGGACATGAGCTTCCCAAAGAGTATCTGAGGATCAGTTTCAGCTAATCTGCCAAACTCTCGGATGGCGCAGATCTTCGTGTCACATTCCTTAGTAAGGGACCTAAGAAATTTATCATTAAGTTCACCATTAGTGAACACTCTTCCGTATCACTTGAGAGCATTGACGATCTTGAGGAAGTTCTCGAAGGTAACTCCGATCTCTTCCTTGGGCCCCTGCCTGAAGGACTCATATTTCTGATTCAGGAGGGATCTCCGATCATCCCTCACTTCATCTGTGCCCTCCATCAGGATAATCAAGCTGTGCCAGATATCCTTGGCTGTCCTGTAGTTGCAGAAGTTCTGCATCATGGAGTCATCGACTGCGATGATCAGTATGTTCTGTGTCTTCTTGTCAAGTCCGACCAGCACCATCTCGTCCTTGTCCATTTCAGAAAGCTTCTTTGACACCTTTTTGGTAAGATCAATGGTGGAGGCCTTAGTAGGAATATAAGGTCCCTCCTCCACGATCATGAAGAGTCGAGGGTCGACTGCTTCCATGTAAAATCTAATCCTTTCCTTCCAGATAGGAAAGTTTAGCCTGGTGCACACTGAGATCTTGCCTGAGTACTTGAGACCGTCCATAGTAGATATCTGCCTTCTTCTTGACACTAGTGGCAGGAACTTACTCGAGGTGTTAACCCCTTTGATGAGTAACCTCCCTCTGATACCACTTAAAAGTCCACCTAGTGCCAACTACCTTCACCTATGGGGGGGGGGGGGGAATAGGTGTCTTGCAGCATTTTTGCGGAATTAAAATTGTACCTGCACAAATAAACAAAACGGCACAGCACAAACAGACACTAGCAGTTATAGTGGTTCCCCGATTTGGGTACGTCCACTTTCCCCCTTCGACCTATCTCCCAACAAGGGACGACTCGGTCTCTTCACCAACCGGATTGAAATCAAATCCTCACACTAACGGAAGGAACCCTTCCAACCGAAGGAGTCACCACTCCACCACGGATTGCACTCAACCCTTACAACGAGGAACCTACGTTCCTTTACAACAAAAATAAAATGGATTGTATAAACTATACAAACTTCTTATGGAGTGCTCGGTGTCCCTCTTCGTTCGATGACGCGTTCTTGATGAAGACGAAGAGTCCACGACCTAGCTCTCACTTAGAATGAATCTCCACGAACCGGCGGCAGCAAGAAGAGCGGCGGCTTGGCGTTCGGGATCGGCGGCGGCAAGAAGTGCGGCGGCTGAGCTTTAGAGATCTAACCTTCGTAGCTAAGCTAGCAAGGTCTACCAACGGTCACACTAGGATCGATCGTCTCGATCGATTCGGAAAGGGAAGGTATTCCCGATCAACGAACCAAGAGACAAAAGATCTCCGGATAGACACGTGAGACGCGTTGCTTGGCTGAGCTTCTATCGCCGGGAGATCAGGAGGTATCCACGATCACAGGCGGCGACAATCATCCCGAGCGACGGCGGCGACGGAAGAGAAATCTGCGATTTAGGTTACGTCGGCGGCTCGGTATTCTTTCTTGTATGTTCGTCCATTACTGTTCAAAATATCGATGTATTTATACACTAGGTCATACAATATGACCGTTGTGGGCCCCACTAAAAGAAACCCTACCTTCAGTTTCAAAACAGCGCCTGGAACTTGGTCCGGTCCAGCGAGCACAAGAATTTCGCCCAAAGCAAATTCGGCGAAAATCAACGGTGATTCTCGACAGATCGGCGAGAATCACTTATGATTCTCGCCGAATTCTACTTGGCAGAATTCTGGCTGAAGATATAGCCAACCGGAGAGAATCGGCCAGAATCAATATTCATTCTCGACGGATCGGCGAGAATGCAAAGTCATTCTCGTCGATTCGGCGAGAATCAACTAGTGATTCTCGACGATTCTGCCTTAAGCAGAAATCAAGACGGCGTTGAGACAGCCGGCTGCACTCGGCAAGAATCAGCGAGTGATTCTCGACGATTCGGCGAGAATCACTAGTGATTCTCGGCGAATCGGCGAGAGTCACTTAGTGATTCTCGACGATTTCTACTTAGACGATTTTTCGTCTTTCCACCCGTGAGCTGCTCTTTGGCTCATCCTTGCTCCTTGTCTGCTCTTGATCTTTCTCAGCCCTGTACTTGAAAGTAAGTACACTCCAATAGAGAGAGTACACGTAGGCCAACACACTGATCTGCTCAACGAGGGATTACGTTGCGCAGACCCGTGTATATTGACCCACTGCACCCTGACATCGGTGTGTACTTAGCGTGGAATAACTGCAAGCACATCTTGAAGAGAATCATCAAATACAATGTCTATTTACCTTAGCTTGTACAGGGGCTTCTTCAAATCAGGTACATTGTAGATACAATACCCAACAAACACTCATATCACAATATGCATAACAATTTGTCAAGTCCACGTGTATCAATAGACTACAGTAACAGGTGTATCCACCGAATATCAGGTACATACCTATACCAGATACGTATCTGATACGGGTACGTGGCCCACAAGGAAGTATCAGTGCTACAGTTACGCCCCCGGACGAGGCCCGGCTATTTGATTGGCAATATAAGCGGCGGAAAAGGCGTGACGGAGGCGACAACGGGGCTGAACCAATTGGGTTCAGCCCCCTCTTTGGATGACATGCAAGTATTATTCAGGTATTCCCTCTTCCCTCCTTCCACAACCCTAATTTTCTCTAGCCGTCTTAGATCTCTTTCTATTCTCCTTCCTATCATTTGGTATCAGAGGATTCTTCCTCCATCATGGTTGCTACGCATTCGCAAGAGGAGACCGGCCGTTTGGAAAACCTAGAAGAGAACTTGGCGGGGTTGACCGATTCGGTGGCCGTCATCGAAGCAAATGTGAAAACATCGACTCAAAGATTGGAAGAACGGATCGATGGGCGCTTGGAGGAAATCATGGCGTTATGGGCGCAGAATTTGAAAGAAAAGGCTGCGGCGGAGGAGGAACCGGGCGGATCTTCAATTTCAAGGCCTGATTTGCAACGGAATGTTGGAAACAGTGGAAGGGGGCCTTGGAGGGGTCGGCTAGGGTCGCGGATCCGAGATTGGGGGGCACCGTGGCTGGCGGCTTTGGCGGAACAGGCGGCGGCTAGTACGGGCCAGCGGGATCGGCCGCAGGGGGCTCCGCTAGGGGCGCGGAACCCGGATCGGGGGGCGCTGCCTTCGGCGGTTTCGGATTGGGGGGCGCTGCTCTCGGCGGCTTCGGCGGTGCAGGCGGGTAGGGGACCGGTTGGGGTGCTCCAGCCGGATCGGACGCAGGAGTGGTTGACGGGCTCGGGCAGGCGGTGGTGGCGCCGTTGGTTCCGGGGCTGGAAATGGCTTGTTGCCTCACCCTAATGGAAGAGGTATGCAGTGGGGAGAATTTCGACAAGGTGCTCCGGTAGGGGGGCAATTTCGACAGTTTCCGGGCATGCATATTGAACGTGATGAACCCCGAAGACAAGAAGGGGGCTGACGTGGGCAGGTCGGTCATCGGCCGTACATGCCTCCGAAGTTGACACAGATGAAATTCCCTCGTTACAGCGGTGGGGATGCGTTGGAATGGGTGCAGAAAACCGAGTTATTCTTTAGCTATTAGGAGGTACCGGAAGAGTAGTGGGTGCAACTGGCATCCTTTCACTTGGAGGATGACGCTTTCCAGTGGACCCAATGGTTTCTACGGGGACGGAACTATGTGCCATGGGTGGAGTTTGTTGACGGCTTCACTCCTCGATTCGGGCCTTTGGAATTAGAGGATTTTGAGGCTCTCTTACAAAAACTTCGTCAGAAGGGTTTTGTGACGAAGTACAGGACCGACTTTGAGAGGTTGGCGAACAGGGTACACTGGGAGGAGAGGACGCTCCTCAGTTGTTTTGTGTCGGGACTGAAGGAGATCTTACGCGATGAGGTGCAGGCCTACATGCCTCGTAGCCTGAACCACGCGATCAGCTTGGCCCGCATTCAGGAGGAACGGTTCAACAGGCAGCGGACCCGCAATACAGTGAGGCCGAAAACTACGCCGGCCACGACCAGGAAGGATCCGCCAGTGGGCAGACGACCGACAGTGACACGGCTGTCCTGGAGTGAGTTACAAGCACGGAAGGAAAAAGGACTCTGTTTCAACTATGATGAGAAGTTTACGACGGGACACAAATGCCAGAAGGTACAGGTCTTTATGTTATAACATGAGGTGGATGACGAGTTGAGCCCAAAGGAACTGGATTTCGGAGGCGACTTGGACCTGACCGAGCTAGGGGTCTCTCTGCATGCTATGGAGGGGTGTAACCCCCCACCGCTCACTATGCGGCTTGCGGGGCGGGTCCGACAAGAGAGGGTGACCATTCTGGTGGACAGCGGGAGTACGCACAATTTCATCCATCTGGATGTGGCACAAAAGGTTGGGCATTTGATTGACACTGGGGCTGCCTTCCAGGTCATGGTGGCCGATGGCATCAAATTGCAGTGTCAGGGTGTACTGAAGGGAGTCAAGGTTCGGATGCAGGGGTACGCCGGACGCATAGATATCTATCTTTTACCCATTCGGGGTTCGTACATGGTGCTGGGAGTTCAGTGGCTGCAGCAGTTGAGGAGGGTCACCTTTGATTGGGACCAGATGACAATGGAGTTCTTGCAGAATGGGAAACAGTTCTGTTTGAGGGGTCTCACCTCTTCGCCAGTCAAGGAAATTTATCTCCGCAGCCTCCAGCAGCTCGAGGAGGCGGGAAGTTTGATGGCGGTACTTTTGGTGGTGAGGACGGATGAGACGGGGTCAGTTGAGGTGCCTATGCAGATGCAGGCTCTGGTAGAGCAGTACGCCGACATTTTCCAGGAGCCACGTACACTTCCGCCTTCACGGTTTCGGGATCATCAGATTGTACTCAAGACAGGGACGGAGCCTCCCAATATCCAACCCTACCGGTACCCGCACATGCAGAAGGTCGACATTGAGCGCAGGGTACAGGAGATGCTCGATGCGGGCATCATACAGCCGAGCACGAGCTCCTTCTCGGCTCCGATCATTCTCGTCAAGAAAAAAGATGGGTCTTGGCGGTTTTGTGTGGATTACCGCGCCCTGAACAGTGCCACACTAAAGGATAAATTCCCGATCCCATTGATTGAGGAGCTGTTGGACGAGCTATATGGGGCTAGGGGTGCAAGTTGAGTTGAGCCGGCTCGAAAGCTCGATGAGCCGGCTCGAAAAAAGCTCGACTCGAGCTCGAGCCTGTGGAGCTCGAGCTCGAGCTGGACGAGCTCGAGCTCGATTATGAGTCGAGCTCGAATATTATTGTTCATGAGCTCGCGAGCCGTCTCGCGAGCTTTTTATTTCAATTTTTTTAAAAAAAAAATTTAAAAATATAAAGAAAATCGAGCTTATGAGCTACAAAGCTCGTGAACAGCTCGAGCTCGACTCGAGCTCGCAAGCTCGAAGCTCGAGCTCGGGCTCGATAAGCAGGCATTGAGCTCGAGCTCGAGCCAGTACAAAATGAGCTCGACGAGCTCGAGCTTGAGCCAGTACAAAATGAGCTCGACGAGCTTGAGCTCGAAATGATCAGCTCGAGCTCGAGCTTGGAAATTTTGCCAAGCTCGACTCGAGCTCGACTCGTTTGCACCCCTACATGGGGCGACACGGTTCACCAAGCTTGATTTACGGCCCGGATACTACCAGATCCTCATGAAGGAGGAAGACGTCCACAAGACAGCATTCAGGACTCATGACGGTCATTATGAATTTTTGGTGATGGCCAACGGGTTGATGGGTGGACCGTCCACCTTCCAGGTGAATATGAACGAGATCTTCAGGGACCTTCTTCGTCACTTCGTGCTCATCTTCTTCGATGATATCCTTATTTACAGTGTTACTTGGAAGGACCACTTGCGTCATGTTGACTAGGTATTCTCTCTTTTACGCCAACACCAGTTGTATGCTAAAAGATCGAAGTGTTCGTTTGGTCAACAGGAAGTGGAGTGTCTGGGGCACTTGGTCTCGGCTGCAGGGGTGAAAGCCGATCCTCGGAAGATTGAGAGCATGGTCTCTTGGCCGCGGCCCCAGACCCTTCGGGCTCTGCGGGACTTCTTGGGCCTTACCGGCTACTACCGGCGGTTCGTACGTGATTACGGGAAGATTGTCAGGCTGTTGACACAACTGTTACAGAAGGACGCTTTTTCTTGGCAGGATGAGGTTGAGGCAGCTTTTCAGGCACTCAAGCGGGCAGTGACGACGACTCCAGTCTTAGCACTCCCGGATTTGACCAAGGAGTTCGTCGTGGAGACGGACGCCTCCGGGGTGGGATTGGGTGCCGTGTTGATGCAGGAAGGGAGGCCGATTGCCTTTTACAGCAAGGCATTGGCTCCAAGGACGTTGGGATCATCGGCCTATGAAAAAGAGATGTTGGTTGTCATCAATGTCGTGGCCCTCTGGCGACCGTACCTGCTAGGAAGTCATTTCAAGATTCGGACAGATCATCAGAGCTTGAAGCACTTCTTGGAACAGCGGGTTTCCTCCCCCCTCCAACAGAAGTGGGTCGCCAAGCTTTTGGGGTACGACTACGAGATTGTTTACCGGCAAGGGAAGGTCAATCGAGTTTCTAATGCCTTGTCTTGCTTTCCGGAGGGCGCTCTAGCCCATATTTCTACGCCCCAGCTGGATGCTATTGATGAGATTCAGGAGGAGGTCCAGCGAGACCCCGAGTTGCAGGCTATTGTGCAGGATCTACGGCAGGCACGTGAGGCAGCTCCAGGCTATCATCTACAAAATGACCGGCTATACTATCGGGGTCAAGTGGTCATACCCTCCCAGTCGGCTTGGAGGACGGTCATAATGCATGAGTTCCACTCGTCCCTGACGGGCAGCCACGCCGGTGTTCACCGCACTCTTCAGCGGGCACGGAGCAATGTGTTTTGGAAGGGAGTGCGACGGGATATCCAATTATTTGTTCAGTAGTGTGACATGTGCCAACGGCAGAAGTACGAGACCACCTCCTCAGCTGGGCTACTTACGCCCTTGGAGATTCCGCACCAGATTTGGGATACAGTGTCCATGAATTTCATTGATGGCTTGCCTCGGTCTAAGGGCAAGACAGTCATTTTGGTGGTGGTTGATAAGTTGTACAAATACGGACATTTCCTCGCCCTGAGCCATCCCTATACCGGTGAGTCGGTTGCTGCTCTTTTCGCTCGCGAGATTGTTTGGCTTCATGGCATCCCTCGGGCGATCATCTCGGATCGCGATCCCACCTTCGTTGGCAACTTTTGGAGGGAGCTCTTTCGTTTACAAGGGACCACCCTGCGCTTCAGCACGACTCACCATCCGCAGACAGACAGCCAGACTGAGGTATTGAATCGGGGCATAGAGACCTACCTCCGATGCTTCGTCATGGACGAGCCGCGCACTTGGACGAGTTGGTTGCATTGGGCTGAATACTGCTTCAACACTTCCTATCATTCCTCCAGCAAGCTGACTCCCTTTGAGGTGGTCTGCGGGCGTCCGCCTCCTTCTCTGAGCAGTTATGAGCCGGGTGGTACGACAGTGGCAGCAGTTGACCGGGCACTCCGTGATCGTGATCGAACACTCGCTACGTTGCGCGAGAATCTTCGGACGGCACAGGATCGTATGAAGGCACAGGCGGACAGACATCGCACAGAGCGGGAATTTCAGGTGGGGGACGAGGTTTTTCTCAAGCTCCGCCCCTATCGGCAGTTGTCCGTTGCACAGCGGACGAATCAGAAGTTGGCACCCCGTTATTATGGTCCATTTCGGATCACCCGACGGGTGGGACCAGTTGCTTATACGTTGGCATTGCCCGAAAGATCCAGGATATATCCCACTTTTCACATCTCCTTGTTGAAGCGGAAGATTGGCGACATTGTCCAGGTCAGCCCTTGTTTGCCAGAAGCTACTAGCGGGGGCGAGTTGCGCCCGATTCCTGACGACGTACTTTTGATCAAGTGGAAGCGTCGAGGCACGGCGTACTGTCCTGAGCTACTGGTCAAGTGGAAGGATCTAGCCGCAGAGCACAACACCTGGGTGGATTTTCTAGAGTTTCGGGAGCTTTATCCCGATTACCACCTTGGGGACAAGTTGGTTTTTGATGGGGAGGGGAATGTTACGCCCCCGGACGAGGCCCGGCTATTTGGCCGGCAATATGGGCGGCGGCAGAGGCGTGACGGAGGCGACAACGGGGCTGAACCAATTGGTTCAGCCCCCTCTTCATAAGTTTCGGCCAAAGGAGGGCTGAACCAAGTGGGTCCAGCGCCCATTGGGGCCGGCCGGTCCCCTTGACGCCCTCTTTGGATGACATGCAAGTATAATTCAGGTATTCCCTCTTCCCTCCTTCCTCAACCCTAATTTTCTCTAGCCGTCTTAGATCTCTTTCTATTCTCCTTCTTCTTCCTATCAGCTACATAGCTAGAAACTCACCATGTAAATCTTCTTATAAGATATCTTCTTACTAAAAATGATTTTGAAAAACTTTGATACACAGTAGGTAGGGGAAGAGCACTTGAAACATAAACAAAGATCTCTAATAAATTACATGAAAATATAAGGTAGCTGAGATAGAAAAACAATTGCAAGGCTAGTTAAAAGGGAGGTATAAAAACAAGATTTAGCACAAACAAAGACTCGGTAAGAACAAGCCTTGAAATAAAGAACAGAAAAGAAAAAAATCTTGAAATAAAAACAGAACAATAAGTTTTGAAATAAAGACTAGTAAAAACACTTTGCAAACAAACTAGTGAAGATAATGCTATTAAAATAAGAGCTAACGTAAATATTTTTTGGTAAACTTCCAGAAAGAGGAAAGCATAAATTGATCCAACTATCAATCTTAAGTGAGTAGGAGGCTTGAAGTAGAAAAAAAACTTGAGGATCCGTTCATCGCGATCGAAATGGCTTTGAGTATGGCTTTGAGTAATTGGTATTGATGATTAATAAAGTAAATGCGCTCTTTGGACGGTCCAGTTTAAGATAGAATTGGCTTTCACCCAAAAACCATCGGAATTTGTTTCACCCTAAAAATGAATTCCCTGATTTCTTACCTCTCCCCAAGGTTTTGCAAGATTTCGCTCCTGGCGGCGCTCCCGACATCGCTCGCGACCTGGTCTTCCTCGATCTCTCTACCATAGGTATTGCCTTTCTTCCTCCTCTTCCTAGTCTTCTTCTAACTCTTCTTATTCTTGTTGTGGATCGCTCAAGGCCCCTGGTAGACCGGACTAAATTGAACCGTTTTAACCCGGGAGCAGTCGAGCGCGTAAACAGTCACAAGAAATAGAAAATTGGAAAAAGACTTTTTTAA
Source organism: Platanthera zijinensis (assembly GCA_039513925.1). Lineage (NCBI taxonomy): Eukaryota > Viridiplantae > Streptophyta > Magnoliopsida > Asparagales > Orchidaceae > Platanthera > Platanthera zijinensis. The sequence goes on along the minus strand of CM077082.1, from coordinate 61,332,531 downwards.
ACGTGGAAAACCCTTCAACTGGGTGAAAAACTACGTGACCGGATCTGTGTCGGTCAAATCTTCACTATTGGTTGGTTGATGTACAAGACTTTTCTGAAGAACTCAAGGGCGACAGGCCGCCTCTCATTATAATTGTTGAGGGAGAGAAATGTAGAAGAGCTCGGAGGGTGACAGACCACTACTCACAGAGCTAATTCTTTTTCTTGCTATAATGAGTAGCTTCTCACTCTGAATGCTTTAGAGTTTTTGACGGTTGCTTGGAAGCAGGAGCAACTTGATTTACTCGTTCTGATGTCCAGGGATTAGAAACTCAGGTGGCGCGCTCTGTGCGCCTTATCATATGTGATTTGTCTCCTGTTGAGCTTAGAGGAGTCTGGAATGATTGATTTGTCGCCGACTGGTAAGCTTATTGCTGAGTTGAGGGCGCTGAGAATACTAAACGTTGTGTACGTCCGACTGTAGTTGAGCGGTCCTTGGCGAGCTCTGAAGTTGGTCTTGTCAACTACGGCGGTGCGGGACACATAAACTTCGGGAGCTCTGGTGGGCTTGGTCTGTTCTCACTGAAGAAGCCTGCGGTTGGCTCGGTCGCCACACGGATGTCTGATGAGTGAAGGCAGTTGTTGGACCTCTTACGGTCTTCGAAGTGATTGTTCCAGAGTACACAGAGTGTTTGATGCTGAGTACGCGGGGGAGCGCTTGGAGCGGTCTTGAGAGCAGAGTGCACAGAGACGCACGCAAGGAGGAAGCGCGCGCAAGAGCGCACAAGGAGGAAAGCGCTAAAGCGCGCAAGGAGTAGGGTGTGTGCTAGAGCGCGCAAGGAGGAGGCGCACGCAAGAGCGCGTAAGGAGGAGGCGCGCGCAAGAGCGCGCAAGGAGGAGGCGCGCGCAAGGAGAAGGCATGCGTAAGAGCGAGAGTGCGCAAGGAGGAGGCGCACGCAAGAGCGCGCAACGGGGGTGGCGCGCGCAAGAGCGCGCAACGGGGGTGGCGCGCGCAAGAGCGCGCAACGGGGGTAGCGCGCGCAAGAGCGCGCAACGGGGATGGCGTGCGCAAGAGCGCGCAACGGGGATGGAGCGCACAATGGGGATGGCGCGCGCAAGAGCGCGCAACGGGGGTGGCGCGCGCAAGGAATAGGCGTGCGCACGAGCGCACAAGAAAGAGGCGTGCACGACGGCGTTCAAGGGGGAGAAAGTAAGAGAGAGAAAATCGTAGGAGAGAGAAAACCCGTAGGAGGATTTTTCGGCCGAGAAGTGAATGAAAATGAAGGAGAATAAGAGTCTATAACTATCGGACGAACGAATAGAAACGCTCTGTTTAGAGCACGCGGATCACCGATTTTACGAAAATGACAATACCGCCCTCGTGCAGTTCTAACCTCCAACGGAAAAATAACCGCCACTCCCGCGAGGGGAGGGGTGGTCCGGCAAGGCCGGAGGGTGGGGCGAGGTAGCCCCGGCCAGGGTTGGATGGCCTTGCCCTCCCCCCCCCCCCCCTCTACAGGGGGGGGGGGGGGGGGCTAAGCCGCCGCCCGCCAAGGAAGAAAAAATCCGCCTAGGTCGGGCGGCCTCCTCCCTGTTATGGGAGGCTGACAAGGGGCGGGCGGCCACGTTATCGCCCACCCTTGGAAGAGAACCGGCCGCCCAGTTCGGGCGGTCAGAAGGCCACCCGACCAGGGTGGCCTTGCCCCCGCTCCGAGAGGCCGGCGCGGAGTGGGAGGCTATGTTGCTGCCCTCCTCTGGCGAATAACAAGTCACGCATCCTTAAGGCCGCGTCCTCGGGGCGGAGCCGCGTAGTAGTTTCGGGCACGCCGGTCAGCGAGGGGCCGGTCGGACCATGCGGCGAAGAAAACAGCGGTGGTTACGCTGATAGCGGGGGAAAATTGGATATCTGCACCCTATGCATGCGGTGCGGCTAGCACTTATAAGGGGACCCCATCATTTGTCCTCCAAGTCCCCATAGCTTCGAGTCGAAGTGAATGGATGGCGGAGACTTTCCCTAATCCGCATGGGTGATGTTGTATAGGGGAAGTTGTGTGCATTTGTTGCTTTACGTTTGCGGAGATTCGAGCGATTCTTTGGTTTTCCAGGTAGCGAGACCTTGCTCGCAGGCGAGGCTGATACAATGGCACTCCTCCACAAATTGTAGAGCGGGATGAGACGGTACAAGACTTCTGCAAGGCTGGAGATGAAGATCCACATGGTGGTGTTGACGTGTTGTTGCGGCGTAGTCGAATCTGGTATTGGAGATCTTTCCGGGAATGAGAGTGGGGGCTCTAATGCTAATGTAGACGAGGTGTAGCTCCGCCTTTATTGTTCCTTTGCATATATGCATTAGGTAGTGGCTTTGCACCTTGCTTGCGGCGCCTTGCTCGCTCTGTATGTATTGTCTGATTGTTTGTTAACTGCTCAAGCTTTGAGTGTTTGCTTGCGATGGCGATTGAGCGCTGGTTGTGCTGGCGCCGATATTTTGTGTCTGATTCTCGTTTGCTTATTTGATGTTGGTTGTTGGAGGATGAGATCCAGGTGGTGGTGCAACCTACTACGTGGGCGAAGAGCGTACGCTTCGAGCCGAGTAGTGAGAGGTTCGTATTACCGAACTTGGGGATTCCGTTGAGTGTGGCGGTGAAGGGCGAACCTTCGAACTTGGGAGACCGCGAGGGGGAGCAGGCCCTGACAGTGTCTCGACCTACTATGGCGGAGAAGGGCGGACCGTCGATCGGCGGCAATGGAAGGTCACTGGGATGTAGTCCCGGAGAAACGGTGAAGGGTAGACCTTTGAACCACTGACGAGCGGGAGGGGGGGCAGGCCCTGGCGATGTTGCGACCTAATGCGACGGAGAAGGGAGGACCTTCAATTGGCGGCAGTGGGAGGTCGCTGGGACGTGGTCCCGGAGAAACGGTGAAGGGCAAACCTTTAACCGCTGACGAGCGCAAGGGGGGCAGGCTCTGGCGATGTCGCGACCTGCTGTGGCGGAGAAGGGTGGACCTTCGATCGGCAGCAGTGGGAGGTCACTGGGACGTGGTCCCGGAGAAACGGTGAAGGACAGACCTTCAAACCGCTGGCGAGCGCGTGGGGGGCCGACACTGGAGGCCTGCGTCCACTTGCGGGGGAGAAGGGCGAGCCTTCGATCTGTGGTAGTAGGAGGCGACCAGGGCACATCCTGCGAGCGGTCTTCCCAGAGGTAGGTGTTGTAATTAAGCGCATTGCACGGAGACAGGTGTTGCAGAGAGCGCTGCCCGGAGGAAGTTACTGTAATTGAGCGCACTTCTCGGAGACAATTGTAATTTAGCACGCTACCCAGACGCAGTTGTTGTAGAGCGCGCTGCCCGGAGGCAGTTGTTGTAGAGCGCGCTGCCCGGAGGCAGTTGTTGTAATTGAGTGCGCTGCCTGGAGGCAGTTGTTGTAGAGTGCGCTGCCCGGAGGCAGTTGTTATAAATGAGCATGCTGCCCGGAGGCAGTTGTTGTAGTTGAGCGCGCCCCCCGGAGGCAGTTACTATAATTGAGCGAGCTGCCCGGAGGCAGTTATTATAGAGTGTGCTGCCCGGATTCAGTTGTTGTAATTGAGCGCGCTGCCCATAGGCAGTTGCTATAATTGAGCGTATTGCCCGGAGGCAGTTGTTGTAATTGAGCGCGCTGCCTGGAGGCAGTTGTTGTAATTGAGCGCGCTGCCTGGAGGCAGTTGTTGTAATTGAGCGCGCTGCCCGGAGGTTGTTGTTGTAATTGAGAGCGCTACCCGGAGGCGGTTATTGTAGAGCGCGCTGCCCGGAGGCAGTTGCTGTAATTGAGCGCGCTGCCTGGAGGAAGTTGTTGTAATTGAGCGTGCTGCCCGGAGGCAGGTGTTGTTCATACAAACAGACGTTCTTCCATTTGGGAGAGGGATGAGTATGTAGCTTTGACAGCGCGAATAATGTTTGCCATATACAGGCCTGAAATGAGCAAGCTTTAAAACTATTAGAGTTACGGTGGTAATTCACACAAAACATTCATAAAAAAATGAAGTTGGTAAAATATTTCAATGGCGCGGGTAGATCTCCGCTGATAGGTATGAAGCTTTCCCCTGGGATGATTGCCTTAGGGGTTGCCCCCCAGTCCTTCCTAGCGAGTCGTTGGCTAACCTCCTGTAATATCCCCCCTCTCGGTAATTGGGCACGGCCAAAGGAAGATTTTATGCCCAGAACCGTCATTTTGCGGTGATACCAACACACGGTTTAGTCGCCACCACAAGACGTCGATCCTGCTGGCAAGTACGATCATAACACACTGGTCAACGAGAAATAAGTAAATGAAAATCAAGTCCACAATCACACACACACACACATATATATCAAAAAGTGATAGATAGTCCACAATGAGATAAACATGAAAGAGTAGAAAGGGTTTATGCCCGGTACATGTTCAAAGGAAATATAAACTCTCTCATCCTATAACAATCTATGCGGAAGCAAAAACAACTCTCATCAACTTGTCGTCGGGTAATAGTGGTGGTAGTAATGTGCGACAACTGTTCTTCATGTCCTGCCACCTCGAGCTGTTGGTCCTCTGAGTCGTACTGCAGTTGCGGCTCCTCGCGTTCCTAAAATGATGTGGTTCACCGACCGTTAGTCAAAAAGACTAAGTCGCTTCGTCCTCGCCTCACCCCCACGACTCCTAGGCACCGCGCGAGAGGAAGAAAGAGGAGGATAACAAAGCAGAATAGAAAAGCAAGTGGCATGGCTCTAGCTAGCAATTGTGTATATATAAACTACAACAGTATGTAAAAACTAAGCTAGCAGTAATCAGGTAAGCAGTAAAAAAAGAAACAATAAGTAAATAAGCAGTAAGCAACAAGTAAAGTGAACAAGCAACTAATTAAACTACCATCACAGAAAAGTACCTTGACTTATATGAATGCACATACAAATTTACAAGTTAAGATTTCTAGAATTATAACTAATCATATAAAAAAGTTCAGACTAATTTATATGATGAGAGTCTACGAGAAATGAGGGTTATGCTATGCAATGCAATGTTTATGTTATGTAGTATACAAGTGCAGCTCACACACATGACTGTGTGCACAGACCTTTAGTTCCCTCTTTTCGGAGGTAGCTAACCTCTTTAGTACCAACCGTTGTGGCTCACGGTGGCAGTGGAGCGGGCGTCTCCACTACTAGGCGGGTATACACACTACCTAGCCTAGACCTCCCATACGCCTCTGTACACATCTCTGGTTCACTATTGCTGGGGTATCCCAGTCTTTGGGTTGAGTGATGGGCTTCTGGGAAACATCACAAGACACCAGGCTAACCTGGTCCGCTAGGCCGCATCGACTTGCCAAGTCAATGCACTCCTGTCGGTGTGACAACTAAGGCAGTATTGAAGACCTACACATTATATGCACATGGAAAGTATCACCTCACACATCCGAGTTTCCAGCTCGCAGGACAAACTTGTCCTCAAACCACTATCACATCGAGCCTCCAGCTCGCAGGATTAACAAGTCCTATCACATCTCTATTACACCGAGTATCAAGCCTCCAGGTCGCAGGACTAATAAGTCCTTGAACCACTCCATCCCCCAATAAGGGACGAGTTTACATTATCTTTGCTCACCTACTTAGACTACTCTTGTATGTTATTTAATTAAACATAGAAGTTTAAGGTGAATCCTGCACTTCTCGAGGTCTACCCGGTGAAGGGTTCGCAGCGGTACTAGGGAATACGATGGGCTGAAGCCCAAATCCCCATTTCCAGGATATTTACTTTTATTGGTGACTACCAAGCATTAAGACTCACTCTCATTGTTACTCTTGAACTATCATAAGATAGCTTTTGATACTTACTGGGGAGTGACGGTCTATTGCCAGACTTCAACACTAATAACTCCCCTTAGCGTCCATGTACACTAACAATTTGACACCACTCGATGACTTTCTCTAGGCCTTCAAACAAAAGTCTATGACGCTCCAAACATACCACAAATCCATCTAAGATCAATGTTATGATCACCTTCAGTGTCTATCCTTTTTTGATATGTGATATGATTCTAAATTGATGATTCAATTATAGGACAAATGATCTCCAAAAATCTTGAAATCTTTAAGGTTGATATAAATGGTGTCCTACTGTTATATTCCAGATTTCATTCAGTTTCCAACTGATTTTAATGGTCTAATCGCTACATTACAATTTTTTTAAACACAGACCAAATAATTGAACTCGTAATGAACATAAGAATGTAACTACTAAATCCCTTGGCCAATTGATCTAAATTTTTTTTACCAGAGGTATGTCAAGACCTAAATAAGGTATGGTCAGAGATTTATAATTTTTCTAATTGATTTGGCCATAATTAAAATTTCTCTAAATCTGTCACAAGTCATCTTTAACATAAAGTATCAAATCCAGATGTCCAACTTCAAATAAATTAATAAAGGTACATAATGATGAAAAATGATGTTAGACAAAGTTTCATTATTTTTCTCAAATAATTTATTCATAATTTCAGAATATGAACATTAATCTCTAAGTGTCACTTTGCAAAAGAAGTATCTAAATTAATCTCTCAGAAATTCCAGAAAAATTACCAGAGGTACATAATGATAAAATAAATGTATATTCAGAGATTCATAATTTCCAAGTTATATTCATCATAAATATTGCAACAATACTTAATTGTGACAAATGAAATTATTGATATTATTTAAGGTATATGACTCCCAAAAATTCTAACAAAATTATTCAAGGTTCAACATATCATGATGAGTGTCTAGCCAGAGATTCATAATTTTCCAAGTAGTTTTCATCATAAATAATTCAATAATACATATTTGTGACAAATGAAATTACGGATTTTATTCAAGGTAAATAATTCCAAAAAATTCTGATTAAATTACTAGAGGTGTAATATGACCTAAAAAGCCTTGTGACAGGAAATCAGATTTTTCCTAGGTCCTTTGGTTCCTTTTATTTTATTAATATAATTATGTGACACAATTATATTTAATTAATTACCTATGATTTTCAACTCCAAAAATCCTAATTTTCCCAGAGGTGATACCTTTTATCATACTAAGTGCATGGCCAAAATATCATAGGCATGCATCAAGCCATTTGTGATAAATTCACAAAATACACCCTTGTGTTATGTGCACACCAAATCACATAATTTACATGGACATGCAAGTGGAATACCCCAACATGCAGAGGTCCAACAGACCCCAAATTTTTTCTAGTGATTATTCTTGACCTAATTTTCAGTGCCCAAGATTTGGGTCAGTTTGGATTAGTCTAACCACCTATATTCCATTAATATGAAAAATCACATTAGTAATCCTCCAAATTCAGAGGGCATAGAGTGTAATTAGGCTATGTGCCATTGAATGGGCTTGGGTTGAGGGATTTAGCCCATTAACAATTGGCTTGGGCTCTCATTTCCCTCTTTAGGCTAATGTTTGACCATAGTTGACTTTGGGGTTGACTTGGGCAAATTGATGAGTGCTCTGACCCCACTTGATGGTCATGAGTCACATGACACCCCTCAATTTTGGTTACGCCATGATGAGGCCTCAATTGGGCTAATTGACCCATTTGGTGTGAATTTGACTAAAATTGGCCTAAGTTTGACTTTGATCAATTGGCTGACCAATTGATGGGGCGTTTAGGTCCATTGGGTCCTTAATGATGTTAGAAGGGTGGGGGTGAGGTCAATTTGACCAATTGAAGACCAATTGAACCTTGATTGGGTTGATTTGGGTTATGTTGATCAAGAGTTGACTTTGGTCAATTCCTTGAAATTGGGTGGAACCAATGTGTGAGTATTGACCTAATGACCCCCTTAGTGATTAGGAGGACATGGGTGAGGTCAATTTGAAGTATTGGGGGTCAATTGAGCCTAATGGTGTTGAATTGGGATATGTTGACCCAAGTTTGACCTTGGTCAATTTGACCAATTTGGTTGATCAATTCATGAGTCTATGTTCAATTGAGTCTCCTTTAGAGTTAGGGACATAGTAGTGAGGTCAATTTGTACTTGTGAGTTCAATTTGGTGTAGTTTGACCTAAGTTGGTTTGTGCTCCCTTGTGGGCACTATGTGAGTTCACTTTAACTCAATGAGTCCTAGGGTCACATCTTTGTCCTAACTCACCAATCTCACCACATGTCATGCCCTAGGTTTAGAAGGAATGAGGATGTTACACCTCTTGCTATCCGATTCGGCGCCCGGCTCCGTAAGAATTTCTCCAGAGGCCTTGAGCGATCTGCAACAATTCTGTCTCCTCTTCTTCTTATTCTTCCGCCCGGTTTTTCTTCTGCCCTGATGGTCTTCTGTTTCGCTGCAATAGGAATGATCTATCTTTCATAATCTATCTGAGATTAAGAAGCAACCCATCTGCGTCTATTACTTACACTAACCAGGCTTTTCCATGGTTCTTTTGTACCTTAAGAGTCATATTAATATAAGTAGCAATGAGCCTGGCATCGCCAGCTATCCCTTCCAGGCCTCTGCTAGCCAGGCCTGCGATGTAAAGAACATTTGCTCCCTTCCAGTGATTTGGGACTCTTCTAGCAGGAAGTCCTCTTTCATTAAGTGATTTTCATCATAAAGCCATGTGTTTGCTGCACTTGCATAAAAATTAATGTGAACATATTAATTTAATCACCTTAAGCCATTTGTTTGCTGCCCTTGTATATCCTGTAGCAAATAGTACGGTGTCAAAGTAGTGTGTTACTCCATTGGTGAATTTGAGCCAGTTTCCTTCTACGAATTTCAGCTCTGTTTTGCATTTTTTGTTGTTTTTTTTTGTAATCGTTAATGGCAAATTTTCAATTTTTGTGAACGTATTTCACCCTGCAGCTGATCAATTACAATTCTGCTGTCTGAATTTCATCCCACAGCTGAACATCAAAATTGGAATTCTACACAGAACCAGTTCCTGCATATATTGGTCTTCGTCAGAAAGTCAATTCCTTGCATCTGAGTGTCCCCTAAGAGATTTTGATTTTAGGCATGTGCTAGAGGCCAAAAGACAAGAGTAAGGTAAGTTGAATAAGAAGATCAAGTCTCGCATTATTCCTTTTATTATATAACAATGTAATGAGTTAGATAGTGACGTTCTTGTGATTTTGTGTGCTTTTTATCCTATCTCATGTATATATATGCAATGTTTTAAATATCGGATGTGGGCGACATATCGGATTGAGTTTTTAAATGTCGGATTTCGGAAGTCGGAGACATGTCGGAGATATTTTAAAATATTGGATTTTCATATCTTATAAATAAAATATTTATTTTTATGTATACCAACTATAATTATATGTTATAAAAATAGAAAAAATAATATAACAAATAAATAAAAATGAGTCATTTATATTACAAAATAAAATCGAATAATAATTAAGATAAAATATTATTAACAAATACAAAATGATACATTGTAAAATATATTTAATAGTATGCAATAAAATTATTTTGATAATAATAAGTTTATTTGAAATAAAGAAGATTTAAAAGTTAAAAATCTTTGATTAATTATAAGTCTTTCCAAACTTATAAATTTATTTTAAAAATATGCAAACAATCAAATAATAAAGGTATTAAATATTTTCATATTTTTTATAATATAAAATTAAAAATTGTGAAACAATTATATAAAATTGGTAGTAAGAATAAAACGTTAAAAAATAAAAACAATAAGTCTAATCGATTTAAACATACACAATATAATATTCAGAGGCGATTTAAATATATGTTGCTAGTATGCTAATATATAATAAAATAAAATAGCGGACGATATATTTAAAAATCGTGTCGGCCAATATATCGGAAAAAATCGGACATGTCGGCCTATATTTTACAAAAGGACATAATCTATTTTTTTAGAAAAACATATCGTTTGACCCTAAAAAATGACATGTCGGGAGACACGTCGGATATGTCGGAGGACATTTAAAACAATGTATATATGGGTAGTAGTGTCAATGGATAAAATTGTTTTTATCTCCTATTTGGTTCTGTGGACTTGGTTCCCACAAGCCACCTGCTCGACGATCCAGCTCGCTTGTCGTTCCCATTCGTCGATCCTAAACATTTTTAGCTCGGCGACTCCACACGATCACTCTCTTAAGGAGTCAGGTGCGCTCAGCGACCTTGCGAGCCCTGTCAATTCCCTAGGCACAAGTGGCTGACTATTTATTCCTGCAACTCTCTTGCAAGCAATTGATTGTGTTTCTAAAGGGAGATCCTCTCAGATCCTGGTCTTGATCCAATAAACATGCTACCATACTTCTTCGTCAACAAAGATGGCTATCAGAGCCATCTCATGGCTTTCGCAGCATTCTACTCTATCTGACAAATGAAGCCTTAGGGTGGTATGATATGTTGAGGTGACTGCTTGTTCTTGTTCCCATTAGGGTCATGTTTCAATAGGGGATTCTTCGGTTTTTCTGCCAAGTATTCAGATACCACAAAAGAGTGATCCTCAGAAAATTCATGGCCACTCTGGCTCGTTGAAGCTCACTACTATACTGCTTGATGGGAACAACTACTTATAATGGCCTCGTGTTGCTCAATATGTTATCTGTAGCCACCACATTGATGGGTATTGACTGAGCCATCTATGATTGATCCATCATTGGGGAAATGAGATTCTGATAGTTCATGGATTGTCTCATGGCTTCTCGTCTTTGTTTCCTATGGTATATAGAAGTTATATGTTATGGATTTAACTTACAAGCTCTGGATCCCTGCTCTTGAGACCTACTCACGAAGCATCAACTTTAATCAAGTCTATGGACTCGCTCATCAAATTCTTGAACTGAGTAAAGAATCCATGAATGTCTCTTATTTTTTTGAGTTTGAGAGGTTGTATCAAAAAATAGATTATTTTGAGCATTTCACTCCAGCATGCACTACAGATGTCGTACAATTGAAGAAGGAAGACCGCTACAGAGAGCATGTGTTTGATGAAGTTGCACATGAATTTTGATATCTTGCGCACTCCCATTCTCTCCATCACTCTCTGCTTCCCTCCCTCGGAGAGACATTCAACATGGGTTTAGGTGATGAAGATCGATAGAGATTTCTAAGTTCAAACATGACTACTGATCTTTCTACCCTTGCTAGTTTTGGCGTAAACGACAGGCACTTCTGTCCCTCTATGTGATTACTGTGGCAGGATAAGTCACCTTCGCGAGTCTTGCTTCAGATTACATCCTCATGTTGCCCCTCCTGGTAGGAAACTAAGGGACATGGTCATGCACTAGGATGGTGTGGTACTCGGCAGTTGGGTTAACGATGCTAGGATGTTGCTTGTACCATTGAACTCTATGAGAAGTCTGCTATACAAGCACCACCTTCTGGTGTCTTGTCTATTAATGAGCTTGATACACTCAGGCATTTGCTACGATCTCAGGATGATTCATTTTTAGGTTCCTCCTCCATAGATTTTGCCACTTAGGTATACCCAACGTGCATACTGCTTCCATCACTTCATCTGAATAGATCAATGACTCCGGCACTACCGGTTTCATACACCTGTTTATCTGGTCGTGACAAAGTTGTTTTTGTCAATGACTCCTTGTCCCTTGATGCAAGCAAAGAAGGTTAAATCATGTACTCCCCCACTATCTCTCTTTATTTTTGTTTTCCATATTTCTTCTTTCCCTTGTAATTTACTTTTCAATATTAATATGACAAGATCCTTGAACTGATCAGTAACTTTTTTCCTGACTTTATATTTATTTGGATATGTGAAGAAGGAAAAACATTGTCAAAGGTAGGAAACATGGAGGCTAGAACTTCTTAAAACAAAAGCCACTCTTTTAGGCTCTTTCATCGACCAACAGTCGCAACCTTACAGTTGAGGATGCTCGATATTGGCACCAGCGTCTCAAACACGTCTCCTATTTATCTTTTAAACTGCTTCCATCTTTTAATTCTGCGATTAAAAATTTGTCTTATGATGTGATGGGGGACCATCGGCCCGTAACAAGGCGGGGACAACTTTCATATATTCTCGCCGGAAGACTTGAGCGGAGGGACGATCCGACCCCGCGGATGCGTCCGGATGCGTCCGGATGCGTGCCGAGAATCTTTTTGATATATAACTTTGTTATTTTTACTTTCATTTGCTTATGTTTGGCACGAGGACTCGTCGGCCAATCATAGCCGTCGAATCCGGGTTGCCCTAATGTTAGAATATTATAAATAGGAGTGTTAGAGGCTTGGAGAGACTCATTGCTAGTTTTGGAGAAGAGATTCCCGGACCTCCGCGATCACGCCACGGTGCCGACACCGTGGAGCCCTAGGTGTTGACTCCATGCGGTGGAACTTCATCCCCAAGGTACTACCCATCCATAACCTTCTTTTTCCCCCTCCGAAACCCTCATCCGCAACCCCTATAGCCCCCAAATCCCAACCCTACCGCTGTCCAGAAACCCAGAAATTACTGTTCACCCGCCGGAACTGTGCATGCTCACTGTTCAACCGCTGGTACTGTTCATCCGCACTGTTCATCCGCCGTTACTGTTCACCCGCCCCCTCACTTCTTCTCCCCTTCGTGGATCCACTTCCAACCGCTCCGAAAACCCTAGATCTACTTTGATCTAGCGCTACCCTTCACCGATCTACCCTCCACTTACATATTTCCCCTCCGTAACCCGGATCCGTCATAATATTACCGGATCTACCCTTTTCCAACCCTCCGCACCCATCTTCCACCGTGGACAACCACCGTTTCGATTCACCAACCCGGATCTATTCCCGAAACCGCCGGATCTCTCCCGCCTCGGACATCCCTTATGTTTGTGAGTTGTTTGTTGTATGGATTTCTAGTTCTCAGTTTTGATTATTGTTTGAGATAGTTTGTGCTTGCATAAAATATTTTGTTGTGGAATTTTGCCCGTGAAAGTGTTGATTGCAGGAAGGAACTATTCGCAGCGCGCTTAATTTGGCCCTCCGCTTGGAGGAAAGCCTTGCTTAATTGCCCTAAAAGAATCATTGTTGCCTAATTTAATTATGCGTGGTTGTGAATCATTGTTTGAAATAATTGCCTAACGGGTTTTGTGCATCTCATCATAGCATTCACGTGTCCACTCACTAGAGTCAACCTAGGTTGCATAATAGATAGCCTACCCTACATCAATTGGTATCAGAGGGAGGTTAGGCCACTTGCATGCTCCGTAGTGGTAGGACATTTAGGACTAGCATGGCTGAACCACAAGTAACCGACGACCGTGCGGGAAGCTCAAATTCGGGCACCGCGTTTGCTGAGTTCCAGCGCCTTATCTTAGATCGTTTTGACGCATTAGGCGCCCAGTTTAACGACGTGCGACAGGACCTTGCCGAGGTAAACATACGACTGGACCACTTAGAGAACACTAGGGACACGCCTACACATCGTGACGATCCTTTGGAGGACGACCTTGATGTTTCACCACGTCCCGACCAACACCCAAGAGTGGGCCAACCACCAGTGGACCGTCGTCGCCGTGACATTCCCTACCGGGCCCCAGCCCCACCGGCAAGGCGAAACCCTGAGCCAGCACGTGATAGGCACGCGCCGCCACGTGAGGATTATCGTGTGCCCCGTCAGCCGCAACCGGACCTTAGGGACCGGGTGCCTCTACCTGGTCGCCGCGACCAGCACCGGGAGGAGTATTACCCGCCAGATCGACGAAGGTTTGACTACGACCACGATGATTATCCAGGGGACTACCCCGACCCCCGGAGAGGTGGCCATGCCTTCGACATCACCCGTCGGATTCGCCTCGACGCCCCATCGTTCGACGGCCGCTTGGATCCGAAGGCCTTTAGTGATTGGATCCGAAGGCCTTTAGTGATTGGATCCTAGACATGGATCACTATTTTGACTGGTACGACATGAGAGATGAGCGTTGTGTCCGTTTCGCGAAGATGAAGTTGGTTGGGCAAGCCAAAGTATTTTGGATTAGTGTGGAGAGAGCTGTCGAGAGGGAAGGCTATTATCCCATCTCCCGATGGGATGAGATGAAGGAGAGACTGAAAGATAAATATCTCCCCGCCTCATACCGTGATCAGTTGCTGGATCAGCTGCAGAACCTACGTCAGGGAACGCTCTCGGTAGCGGAGTACATGGCTCGATTCGATGAGTTGGTCGTTAGGAGTGATATTTCAGAAGAGCCCATTGCCACTGCATCGCGATTTAAGGCTGGCCTTCGCTCAGAGCTCCGGAGAGAGTTAATCCCCCATCGCCTCGAGACGGTTGATCAGATATTCCAGCTCGCCTTAGAGTACGAGCAGTATCTCCGTACTGATTCCTCGACATTCAAGAAGCCCACACCTTACCAGACCACCACGACCACCCCACCCCCACGGATCACCACTGACATGAAGGGCAAGGCCATCGCCACGGAGGGTCAGAGGCCCGGGGGTATCCAGTGCTTTAGGTGCGCCGGCAGAGGACATGTGGCGGCACATTGCCCCACACGAAATCTGCTAGTCGAGGAAGAGGAAGAGCTAGGCCTAGAAGGGGCCGAGGATGTTACCGAGGAGGTCGAAGCTACGATCGAGGAGGGATGGGAGAGTGAGGCTGAGAGATCCCTAGAGATGGGAGTAGTTCGGCGTCTCCTACATACCCCCCGTACGGACGAGGATTGGCGTCGTACCACTATCTTCTACACGTATTTTCCTAGTGCAGGCGGACCCTGCAAACTAGCCATTGATAGTGGGAGTTGTGTCAATATTATGGCCCAGAAAGGTTTAGAGCGTATGCAAGTGAAGGCGGAGCCCCACCCCCACCCGTATCGAGTCATTTGGGTAGACAAGACCGCCATCCAGGTGACGCAGCGGTGCCTCATTCCTATTCGGCTTGCTGCATTTGAGGATAACGTGTGGTGTGACGTCATTCCTATGGACGTTGCCCACGTGTTATTGGGTCGACCTTGGTTATACGACCGTGATGTCACGAGCTACGGTCGGTCGAATACTTACACATTCTTCGATAAAGGCAAGAAGATCATGTTGTCCCCAACCCGACCCAAGGAGAAATCTAAGGGCCCGATTGAGCCCCCCCCCCCCCCCCCCCCCCGAGCACCATATCGTCGCGACCGCTACATCTCCTGCGGTGTAGTGAGTTCTTGCGGGAGAGCAGGGATTCCGGGATATTTTACATTGTTGTCGCTACTATGGCTTCTGAGAATCCGATAGTGACCCCGCATCTTCTCCCTGAGATCTAGACCCTACTTGACGAGTTCACCGACATCTTGCCGGAGGAGTTACCTGATGAACTCCCACCTTTGCGAGATATCCAGCACGCTATCGACCTAGTCCCGGGAGCTTCTCTCCCAAATCTACCGCACTATCGTATGAATCCGGATGAGCACACCGAGCTCAAGCGGCAGGTTGACGAGCTTCTTCGGAAGCAGTTCATTCGGGAGAGCCTGAGTCCCTGTGCCGTTCCCGCCCTTCTTACTCCTAAGAAGGATGGTAGCTGGCGCATGTGCATCGATAGTCGTGCCATCAATAAGATTACGGTGAAGTATCGGTTCCCTATCCCTCGTCTGGATGACCTATTAGATACTATGTCTGGTGCCCAACTCTTTTCCAAGATCGATCTGCGGAGTGGGTACCACCAGATCCGAGTACGGGAGGGCGATGAGTGGAAGACGGCCTTTAAGACTAAGGATGGCCTGTATGAGTGGTTGGTCATGCCGTTTGGGTTGTCCAACGCCCCGAGCACGTTCATGAGGTTTATGACACAGATCTTACGGCCTTACATGGGCAAATTCCTTGTTGTATATTTTGATGATATTCTGATCTACAGTCAGACCCATGGTGACCACCTAGCGCACTTGAGGCTACTTTTTGAGACCCTCCGTCAGGAGAAACTTTTTGTGAATCTAAAGAAGTGCTCGTTCTACGCCGAGTCGGTACAGTTCTTGGGGTTTATCGTGTCATCCACAGGAGTGTCAGTCGACCCTGAGAAGGTTAAGTCCATCCGTGAGTGGCCACTGCCCACGACCCTTCACGAGGCTCGCAGCTTTCATGGGCTAGCTACCTTCTATAGGCGATTTGTTCGTGGCTTTAGCTCAATTATGGCCCCGTTCACTAGCTGCCACTCGAGCGTTTGAAGAGATTAAGGAGAAATTGACCACAGCACCCGTCTTACGACTCCCTGACTTTGGTAAGGCTTTTGAGGTTGCGTGTGATGCTTCTGGAGTTGGGATCGGCGGTGTGTTGAGCCAGGAGGGACACCCGGTCTCCTACTTCAGCGAAAAGTTAAATGAGGCCAAGCAGAAGTATTCCAATTACGATAGAGAGTTCTATGCGATCGTTCAGTCCTTGCGATACTGGAGACACTACCTCCTTCCCCGGGAGTTTGTTCTCTACTCTGACCACCAGGCGCTCTGATACTTAGACTCACAGAAGAAGTTGGGACATAAGCATGCGAAGTGGGTTGAGTACCTTCAGGATTTCCACTATGTTCTCAAACATCGTGCCGGTGTTGAGAACAAGCCCGCTGATGCGTTGAGTCGGCGGGTCACCCTCTTGCAGACCCTGAGAGCGCATGTGGACGGACTTGAGCAGATCATTCTTGACTATCCTGGATGTCCTGACTTCGGCGAGATATATGCAGCCTTATCCCGAGACCCACCCGAACCTGTCGATGGCTTCCAGATTTGGGAAGGTTACCTTTACCGGGGTTCCCACATGTGCATCCCAAGCACTTCATACCGGGACTATCTGATTTGGGAGCTTCATGCGGGCGGAGCCGCCGGGCATTTTGGCATGGATAAGTCCATAGCTATCGTAGAGGATAGATTTTATTAGCCAGGTCTAAAGAGGGACGTGGCTAGAGTTGTTCGACATTGCCGCACGTGTCAGACGGCGAAGGGAACTAAACAAAACACGGGACTATATACACCCTTGCCGGTCCCACTTAGACCCTGGGAGGATATTAGTATGGACTTCGTACTCGGACTGCCACGCACGGTTCGAAAGCACGACTCCATTTTTGTCGTAGTTGACCGTTTCTCCAAGATGGCGCACTTCATCGCTTGCTCTAGGACCGCCGACGCATCACGTGTTGCTTCCATTTTTATTCGGGATGTCTTTAGACTACATGGCCTACCAAAATCCATAGTCTCCGACAGAGATGTTAGATTCGTGAGCTACTTTTGGAAGACCCTCTGGTACAAAACAGGTACTATCTTGAAGTTTTCATCTGCCTATCACCCCCAGACGGACGGACAGACTGAGGTGGTGAACCGTAGTCTAGGGAACTTGCTTAGGTGTCTCATTGGCGAACATGTGGCTAGTTGGGACTCTGTCCTTCCTGTCGCGGAGTTCGCCTACAATAGTTCGGTCAATAGGTCAACCGGGTTGAGCCCATTTCACGTAGTATTAGGGTATGAGCCCAAGAAGCCCATTGACCTCCTTCCTTACCCATTAGAGGCCCGTCCTAGCGAGTCCGCCGAGTCTTTTGCACGTCACTTGCATGAGTTACATGAGTCAGTCCGTCGGCAAATTATTTCAAGTAATGACAGCTATAAAACCCATGCAGATTTAAGCAGGCGAGAACAGGTTTTCCACGAAGGCGAGCAAGTAATGGTCCGAATCCGGGCGGAAAGGCTCCCACCAGGGCCTGCCAAAAAATTAAGCGCAAAGCGAATCGGTCCCTACTCGATCATTAGGCGGATCGGGACAAATGCCTACGAACTTAATATCCCCGCAAGTATGGGCATCCATCCGGTATTCAATATTGAGGACTTGACTCCGTATTATGAACCTCGTGAATATTCGGACCCGAGTCGGAATGATCACCACCCTTCCACCCCTCCACCAGCGACAGCTTCGGCCCACTCGCCTCCACCTCTGACCTTGTCTCCTCCTACCCGCACCCTTGGGAGTCCATCATCTATGGTGACACCGCATGCACCCCTGATCGTACCGGGATCCATTTCACGAGCGCAGTCTACTGAGAGTATTACAGATATCATCACCCATGAGTACGTCCCTTCCACCACGGGACTGTCATGCCGCTACTTGGTTCGTTGGGGAGGCCGCTCGGCCTATGATGACACATGGATTCTACCTACAGAGTTGGACCGACTCGCCCCTGGGCTTCGACGACAGTATGATTCTCTCCATTCATCGGAGATGAATTCTTTTCAGTCGGGGGGAGTTGATGGGGGACCATCGGCCCGTAACAAGGCGGGGCCCACTTTCGTATATTCTCGCCGGAAGACTTGAGCGGAGGGACGATCCTACCCCGCGGATGCGTCCGGATGCGTGTCGCGAATCTTTTTGATATACAACTTTGTTATTTTTACTTTCATTTGCTTATGTTTGGCACGAGAACTCGTCGGTCAATCATAGCCGTCGAATCCGGGTTGCCCTAATGTTAGAATATTATAAATAGGAGTGTTAGAGGCTTGGAGAGACTCATTGCTGGTTTTGGAGAAGAGATTCCCGGACCTCCGCGATCACGCCGCGGTGCCGACGCCGTGGAGCCCTAGGTGTTGACTCCTAGCGGTGGAACTTCATCCCCAAGGTACTACCCATCCATAACCTTCTTTTTCCCCCTCCGAAACCCTCATCCGCAACCCCTATAGCCCCCAAATCCCAACCCTACCGCTGTCCAGAAACCCAGAAATTACTGTTTACCCGCCGGAACTGTTCATGCGCACTGTTCATCCGCTGGTACTATTCATCCGCACTGTTCATCCGCCGTTACTGTTCACCCACCCCCTCACTTCTTCTCCCCTTCGTGGATCCACTTCCAACCGCTCCGAAAACCCTAGATCTACTTTGATCTAGCGCTACCCTTCACCGATCTACCCTCCACTTACATATTTCCCCTCCGTAACCCGGATCCGTCATAATATTACCGGATCTACCCGTTTCCAACCCTCCGCACCCATCTTCCACCGTGGACAACCACCGTTTCGATTCACCAACCCGGATCTATTCCCGAAACCGCCGGATCTCTCCCGCCTCGGACATCCCTTATGTTTGTGAGTTGTTTGTTGTATGGATTTCTAGTTCTCAGTTTTGATTATTGTTTGAGATAGTTTGTGCTTGCATAAAATATTTTGTTGTGGAATTTTGCCCGTGAAAGTGTTGATTGCAGGAAGGAACTATTCGCAGCGCGCTTAATTTGGCCCTCCGCTTGGAGGAAAGCCTTGCTTAATTGCCCTAAAAGAATCATTGTTGCCTAATTTAATTATGCGTGGTTGTGAATCATTGTTTGAAATAATTGCCTAACGGGTTTTGTGTATCTCATCATAGCATTCACGTGTCCACTCACTAGAGTCAACCTAGGTTGCATAATAGATAGCCTACCCTACATCATGATGTCTATGAAGTTTCTAGGCATGTTCGCCATAATTTCTCATAGTTTACTTCTGTTCGATGTAATACATTCTGATGTTTGGGATCCTTTCCCTATTTTATCTCTTGCTGGTTTTGATTGGTTTGAACTCTTTCATGATTGTTTAGGTTTATCTTCTAAAAATAAAGAGTGAAGTATTAAGATTATTTTCAGGTGTTGCATAAAATAGTGGTAAACCAATTTAAGGGTATTATCAGTACCTTCATAGTGATAATGGATGCGAGTATGACGATGTGGGGTGTTTGGATCTTTCCTAATTAATCATGG
The DNA here is from genome assembly GCA_039513925.1 of Platanthera zijinensis. NCBI lineage: Eukaryota > Viridiplantae > Streptophyta > Magnoliopsida > Asparagales > Orchidaceae > Platanthera > Platanthera zijinensis. Next base: position 61,312,917 of record CM077082.1, on the reverse strand, counting down.
CATTATTTATCAACTACTTGCGTGCACACCACGCTCAAAATGGAGTAATGGGATTAAAGAACAACACCTTCTTGAGGTTGCTCACTATCTACTCACCAGTATGCATCTAAGTCTTATTGGGGTGATGTTGTGTTAGGTGCATCTCATCTTATCAAACACCTTACGCCCAGATTTCTTGGCTACTCAACATTTAGTCAAAATCTCCTGCCTCTTCTCAGCATTCAACTGAGCTTCGTTCAATTGTCCTTCCAACACACTTCTCAAATTCAGTCTCCATGATGCTTCACACTGAACTGACCGTTTGACAAACCTTCTGCAAGGACCAGCGTCAAACCCTTAGGTCTGTCCTTCCTCAATTGATTCAGTACCATTCTAGTCAACACAAAGCTAAGGAGGTAGCAACAACAACTCAATCCATCCCTCTATAGTTAGGCCGATGCTTTAGTCATACAACTCATCATAAGGCTACCAAGCCCACGGTCTTCCAGTCTATAAGGATCAACATCACATAAACATATTGATGTAGGATAGGCTCCGTGAGTGTGCTCAGCCACCTAAAACACAAACTTAGTGATGGTGAGTGTGCAAGGTGGACTCTGACCAATGCATGTATGTACTGAAATTAAATGTAAGCAAATTTTACATTGTCAGCTTAACACTTTAATAATGAAACTATAAAGACTTAGCAAAATATTTAGTTGCTTGCAAATATAATGAAAACAAACAAGTTTAGTTCTTCCAATTGGAGTACACAAGTAATTGTACTAAACAAATGAACCCCGCAATCTATATTAATTAATTGGAGAGGAAAATGATTACAAAATAGATTTCACTAAATAATATAAACATTCATGGTGCATAATAACACAGCCAAAACTATAAGCCTTACAAGTATTAGGGATGTTTTGATGTGCTTGGGGAACACAAAGCGGAGTTCGACGGCCTTCAGATGGGAAGAAGGGAGTGTTGGGCAGGAAAATGCTTGTAGAGCTGCTAAATGTGATGGGCATGAAGCGGGGAAGTAGGGTTAGTGATGGGGAGGGGTCGGAGGGTCGCGATTTGGGGGAGGGGAGAAGCAGGATTCAGGAATGGAAAGGGGATGGATGGTAGATTTCTGCAGCGGGGAAAGGAGGGAATGCTCAGTTTTGAGGTGGGAAGGACCGTAGAGATGCGGAAATGCGTGGGGAAGGTAGTTCGATGGCATTTTGGAGAAGGAAAGGAAGGGAAAGTTTGGGTCAACGGAGTGAAGGGCTGGAGAGGCACGAAAATGTGTGGGGAAGGTAGGTTGGTGGCGTTTTGGAGCGGGAAAAGGAAGGGGGAATTTGAATCGACGGTGGGAAGGGCTGGAGAGGCACAAAATAACATGTAGGAGGCGGTAGAAGGTGGTAGGAGGGGGCAGGAAGTCACGTCCTAGGCGTCGGGACTAAGGAGCGGGGTTCAGCTTCAGCAACAACGGGATCCACGCATGAAATGCTCTCGTAAAATCTGGATGTCGTAAACAGCCCTATACGTGCATATAAATATGAGATAATAGTTTAGGGATTCCATACGGATCAGATTGCGCGTCGATAATGGATGCTTAAATACAAAAATATCTAAAAAACCATAAAATAGCAGGCCGGATGTGGATATGGCCCGAACCTTAAAGATGCAACTTCGATCAGCCCCTACGACGCGTATAAACTCGCACGTGCTCTGGACGCCGATCCCCATCAACTCCCTCCGACTTGAAAGCATTAATCTCTGTTAAATAAAGATGAACATATTGTTGGCATAGGGTAGGGGCGGGTCGATCCAGCACAGGAAGTGTGACCCATGTATCATCAATGGGTAGACGCCCTCTCCAATGAACTATCTCCAAGTCGGACTGGTAGAAGTGGCGACGAACTCATGCATCGCTACATCAGTGATATTCTCCACCAAATGTCCTGTACTCATGGGACTCTAACTCTGCTCTGGTGGGAACAGTGATCCAGCGGTGGGGCTTCAATACCCTCGAGTGCATGGGGCCTGGTAGGGGTGGGGTGAGAAAGTTGGGGAGGAGAAGGTGGATGTTTCTAAGGAGGGGAATCGGGAGTGGCTTCGGAATGTGGATCCTTGTACTCACGCGGCTCATTATATGGTGTTAGGTCCTCTATTTTGAACATAGGGTTAATGCCCATATACTTAGGGAGGTCTAACTCATAAGAGTTTGTCCCAATGTTTCTCAAGATTGTAAAAGGACTAATTCGCTTAGCATTCAACTTTCAAGCCGACCCACGGGGGAGTCGCTCCGGACGTATGTGAACCATCACTTGTTCGCCTTCATGAATTATTTCCTCACGCCTGTAAATATCTGCATAAGCTTTATAGATTTCATTGCTAGATGTTATCTTTTGACGCATTGAATCATGCAACTCAAGCAAATGATGAATAAAAGAGTCGGCAGACGCACTAGATCATGACTCAAGGGGAACCGGGATTAGGTCAATCGGCTTCCTAGGCGCGTACCCTAATACTAAGTTAAATAGGCTTAGACATGTGGACCTATTGACTGAGATATTATACCAAAATTCGTCTATAAGAGAAATCGAATCACAACTCGACACGTGTTTACCAACTAGGCATCGCAATAGATTTCTTAGGCTCTGGTTTACTGCCTCCATCTGGTCATCGGTTTGGGGGTGGTAGGAAGATTAAAAGTTAAGGGTTGTTCCCATTTTTGGCTATAGTCTTCCAGAGGTAACTCATAAAGAGAATGTCATGATCAGAAACTATGGTCTTGGGGGACCATGCAACCTAAAAACATCTCGAATGAAGAGTGAGGCAGCTTGAGAGGCATCTGATGTCTTGTTATATGCAATAACATAGGTCATTTTGGAAAACCGGTCGACAACTACGAAGATGGAATCGTTCTTCCTAAAGGTGTGTGGGAGCTCAATACTAAATTTATACGGATGTCTACCTAGGGATGGTAGGGAACCAGTAGTGTGTGTACATGCCCGTATTTTGTCGGGTCCCTTTGGTCGTTTGGCATACCCAAGAGTGGCAAATGATACGAGCAAAATTCCTTTTCAAGCTCGACTAATAAAAATGATCCTCAACTAAAGCATGTGACGTGTTCCTGCTAAAGTGGTCGGCGACACCATCGGCGTGCAAGTCCAAGATCAGAAGTATCAATATAAGGTAATTGGGATGCACAGTCAGGACCCCCGATAAAGATAACCGTCAGCAATAAGGAACCCATTAATGGGTTCGGGAGGCACTCTGTTGAGGGACGCATATACCGTACCAAAGTCTGGGCAGGAAGTGTAGTCGTTGATAATGTGCTCAAACCCCGTCACTCTCGTACTAAGTGTATGCAAAAGAATAACTCGACGACTAAAGGCGCCGATTGGCTTGTTCTCAACACCAACTTTGTGTTTGAGAACAAAGTGAAACTCTTGCATTTATTCGACCCATGTTGCAAGTCAGTGACTCATCTTTCGTTGTGATTCTTGGTACCGTAAAGCTTGGTGGTCTGAATATAAGATGAATTCTTTTGAGAGGAGATAATGACGCCAATAGCGTAAAGTCAGAACCATGGTGTAGAATTCCCGATCATAGTTCAAGTACTTTTGTCGGGCCTCATTCAATTTCTCACTAAAGTAAGTAACTGGAAGACCCTCCTGGCTCAGCGCTCCACCTATACCTAAAGAACCCGCCGCCCCATACCGCATCTCAAAACCCAGGTGTTGAGATGGAGGGGAGCGGGGTACATAGACACGGAGGAGCGAGCGCTGCAGGCGATGTGGGACTAATGCCAACCACAGGACCGCGTAGGCATATTCCGCCAGAGGGGGCCACCGGGGTCAACAACCAGACCAGGAACGCGGTGGGGAGCCAGAGGGCGGTCCCACATGCACGTGGCCTGCTGGATAAATTATTCCAACACACCCCCGCAGCAGAACAACCTCCCTCTGATATCATGTTAAGAACCCGCCGCCCCATACCGCATCTCAAAATCCAGGTGTTGAGATGAAGGGTGGCGGGGTACATGAACACGGAGGGGAGAAAGTTGCAGGCGATGTGGGATTAATCCCAACCACAGGACCACAGGGATATTCCGCCACAGGGGCCCACCGGGGTCAACACCCAGACCTGGAACACGGTGGGGAAGCCAAAACACGGTCCCACATACACGTGTCCTGCTGACAAATTAATCTCAACACACCCCCGCAGCAGGACAACCTCTCTCTGATACCATGAAAGAACCCGCCAACCCAACAATTCATCTCAAAACTCAGGTGTTTAGATGAAGGGTGGCGGGGTACATGAACACGGAGGGGAGAAAGCTGCAGGCGATTTGAGATTAATCTCAACCACAGGACCACAGGGATATTCCGCCACAGGGGCCCACCGGGGTCAACACCCAGACCTGGAACGTGGTGGGGAAGCCATAACACGGTCTCACATACACGTGTCCTACCGGCAAATTAATCTCAACATCGACGCATCGCAAGCGACTTCGAACACCTTACTAAAATTTGGTAATCACAGAATAGGGGTTGAGGATAACTTATCCTTGATCTCCTCACGGCCTTAGTGGCCTCTTTAGTCCATACAAAATCACCTTGTGAAAGTTTGATGGGATGGGTCACTCACGAATGGATCTAACCTTGTCATGATACACCGAGATGCCAGATATAGATACGGTGTATCCTAAAAAGTGGATGAACTTGGATAGGAAGATACATTTCTTCAGGATGACATATAGATGTTCCCTGCGAAGTATATCGAATATGGAACGTAAATGGTAAAGATGGTCATCGGGCGTCCTGTTGTATATGAGGATGTAATCGAAATAGACTACTACTAAGAACTGACCCATGAATGGTCGCAGGACTTGGGTCATCATCCTCATAAATGTGTTTGAGGCATTGGAGAGCCCAAATGACATCACTAACCACACGTGCAACCCACCTTTGGTTTAGAAAGTCTTCTTTCATTCATCTCCCTCACATATCCTAAATTGGTGCACTTTGTTCGATCTTGGAAAAAACTTGGGCACTAGCTAACTCATCCAGAAGATCATCTAGGAGGGAGATAGGGAATCAATATTTCATGGTAATCTTTTTTATAGCCATCCTATCGATGCACATGCGCCAACTGCCGTCCATCTTAGGGGTAAGGACGGCGGGGGCGACACATGGGCTAAGGTTTTCTGTTATCGGTAGGAGAAAACACTTACACTAAACGAAATAATGGGATACAATATCGAGGTATGCTCGTGTCCAACTTCAGGAAGTTGGTTTCTCCTAGAATCCCTCTCCAAATGAGAGATCTCAATCCAAATAATCAAAACATAAACCTAACTCCCAAGCCACCTCCTTATATAGGGAGGGGGGCTCACAAGTCATTTCCCTAAAGCATACAATTTAAAAATAGAAAATACAATAATAATAATACGCGCATGTGTAACAATATATCCCGCAAGAAAATCAGCTTTGACCCCAAGGTCGAAGTGTCGCCCGCCATCTAATAGTGATGTGCCTGTAAGTGGACCACAATAGAGGTGCCCTAAGCTCCATCTGATGGTACATCCATGATCATAAGGGCGTCAAAGTCAGCCATGCCAATCTCGTCCAAGTCATCCCCGATGAGGGCCCAAAACTCCTTGACATGACAATTATGATTAGGCGAGTAGGGTTGCTTGCAACAGTAGCATAGACCCTTGCTCCGCAATTCATTATACACTTGGTTGGAAAGGCGGTGATTAGGGATATGGCGGTTGCTGCGTGGGCCCATAATAGTTGGTTGAGGAAGAGGAGGTGGCAATAATAGAGGTTTTGAAGAGGGAGAAAATATAGTTAGTAGGTAGGTCGGAAAGGAGGAGATGGGAAAGGAGGGTTCCCGGACGTCCCCAAGAATTCAGCTTCCACTAGTGGGGCGAGATGCATGGCTTGGTTGACAGTTAACAGTTGCAGGGCACAAAGGCGACCTCGAATGTGGGGTTGTAAGCAGTGCATCAAGTAGGTCAAGTAATGGTCGGGTGGAAGACCAGGAACATGGGTGACCAACTCGATAAATGCAACAACATACGAGTCAATGGAGACGGTATGACGGACTCCGCAAAGGGGCTCAATCATGGAGTCGGAGTAGCAGTGATCATACCATTGGATGATGGCCTCCGTGAGCATTGTCCAGGCGAGGCCGGGAGAGAATTGGCAGAGCCAACGGACCCAATGGAGGGCGGACCCTTCCATGCCGATCAGAGTTGTGGAGACCAGTTGCGTTTGAGGTGTCAGGTGAATGTCAAAATTCTGCTCGACGCGGACAATCCAACCGAGGGGGTCAGTCTCATTGAATGTAGGAATATCTAGGCATGGGAGTTGCGGAGGAGGCAATCCTATCAGTGTGGGTGTTGGGGGATCAAGACAGAATGGTCGGGTTGCAAGTTGTGGAGTATGGCTAAGATCGAAGTGAACTACTCGGCTTGGGTCTCGAGACGAGAGTTGATGGTAGTGAGGGCGTGTTTGAGGGCCTCCACGTGGGATTCCATCGATTGATGACCCATTGGCATAAGAAAAGGAGGGCACAGGAGTTGGAGGGTCGAGAGAGAGCGCAGGAGCTGGCTGGATCTGGCGACAAGGAGAGCAGGGAAGAAGAAGACACGCCGACACTGACATCGCAGGTTTGGATATGTCGCAGGTATGGATACCGCCGTCTGGAAAAGTCGCACAAGTATGGATATGTTGGCGTCGGTCAATGCAGATGGCCTGGCGTCGGCGAGGTCTAGCGAAATCGATAGACGGGCTAGCGCGATAGGTGGGCTGACAGAATCGATCGGCATGGACCGATTTGCAAAATTGAGCGGCGGAAGCAATCGAATCTGGCGGACGATCGCTGCGAAAGGAAATGAGGAGGAATGAGCATGAAGGGCAATGGTAGCAGAAAGAAACCCAGCAGCACGGGATACATAAGCGGGGAGGCTAGGTCGGACCAATGTTACCGGTAGGACAAAACACTTGCACTAAACGAAATAACAGGATACAATCACGAGGTATACTCGTGCCCGACTTCAGGAGACTGGCTCCTCCTAGAAGCCCTCTCTAAATGAGCGATATAAAACCAAATGATCAAAAGATAAACCTAACTCCTAAGCCACCTCCTTATATAAGGAGGGTGGCTCACAAGTCATTTCCCTAAAGCATACTATTTAAAAATAGAAAATACAATAATAATAATACGCGTGCGTGTAACATTTTTCTCGGATGAATTGCTTCCGAAGAAGCTCGTCTACTTACCTCTTTAACTCGGCATGCTACACAAGATTCACTCTATAGTATGGCAAGTTGGGTAGATATACCCTTGGTACAAGATCAATGACATGTTGGATGTCCCTAGTGGGAGGAAGCTTATCGGATAAGATATCCGCAAACGCATCTAGTATAATATGGGCGTCATGATTGAAACGAGCTTGGTGGGAGCTTCAATGATTTGAGAGGACGCTACAATGTAAATGGTGTCGGTTGCGCAACTCTCTGAAGAATTATCCGGTTCTAATGAGTTGGAGGGGCTTCGAAGTACTAATGCTCACCGAAGGAGTGATCTTGCCTCCGGGGAACACTTGGGCTTGGTCCAGACAAGGGTAATCTTGCGCCCTTTGTCGTAAAGGACACAAGTGTTCGATCACCCAAAACATATCACGTCTCGGTAATAGAGTCAGGGTATTCCCAGTAATACGTGTGACATCCATCGAGATCACGTCGCACCATACATGGTCCTCAAAGCATGCTAAACTAATCAGGACCATGCATCTCTAGGTGACCTGAATCGCGGTCTTATCGACCTAAAAAACTATATAGGGATGCGGGTGCGGCTCGGGGGAGACTTTCAAGTGTTCTAAACTCCTATGGGCTACAATGTTTATACAGCTACCACTATCGATAGCAACAGGTATGTGCTACCCGCACCAGATAAGTGTGTGTAGAATATGGTCGTGTTTCGTCAGTCCTCATTGGTATGATCTTGGTTGTATGGCCGACATGTCATACATGATGGCACAAGGAGCTCTCATTCCTTCGAGCACCATGGACGAAAGATTGTTCTTCTTCCCGGGGAGAACTACATTATTCCAAGGGCACCCGAGATGACCTCACCATCATCTAATTCACCTTCTATTGAATCCAAAACATTATTCCTTTCCACACGCCTGTCTAGACCCCCACTCCGGGAAGTACGGTGCGACCCTAATGTGCCAATCATCCCACATGGCTTGGAACCATGCCACCTTTGTTGGTTACTGATGAGTTGCCTTGTATCTCTTAGTTTAACGTGTTATATATGATGACCACATTGATGCGTGTATTTCTTATAGTGTGTTTACCCTGCATTTCTTATCGTTTTCATCTATTTATGTGCTAGATGTGCGTATTTAATGTTCATATTTAGATTTATATTGCATCTGGACTGTTTGGATGTATTCTTGTTGCAGGTGTGAATTTGTGCGTGTTCGGCTATTTTATTAAAGGCGCAAGGCGCATCGAGGCACAAAGGGATCCTAGAGCCTAGGCGCATGCGCATGCCTAACGTATGTGAGGAGCAAAAAAGTAAAAAAGACATACCCTGAGATTAACAAAATGCATCAAACAAACATATAGTTACTTTCTAGGCAAAAGAAGGTGATATTTGGTCATTTAGAAAACAAAAAACAAAATTGTGACATGCACTAAACGATAGAAGCATGGCTTTATTTTCTTTAAATCAAATTCTACACGAGTCACCAACTAACCAAAACATATAATTCAAAATTTAAATAAAATCACAAATTAGATACCTTCTCAATAGAAAGTGCAGCAGAAATCGGATCTCTAATTCCAAGAACAGTCCAAATAAGTGAATTATCGGATCCAGTACGGATTATACCAATGGAGGGCGGACCCTTCCATGCCGATCAGAGTTGTGGAGACCAGTTGCGTTTGAGGTGTCAGGTGAATGTCAAAATTCTGCTTGACGCGGGCAATCCAACCGAGGGGGTCAGTCTCATTGAATGTAGGAATATCTAGGCATGGGAGTTGCGGAGGAGGCAATCCTATCAGTGTGGGTGTTGGGGGATCAAGACAGAATGGTCGGGTTGCAAGTTGTGGAGTATGGCTAAGATCGAAGTGAACTGCTCGGCTTGGGTCTCGAGACGAGAGTTGATGGTAGTGAGGGCGTGTTTGAGGGCCTCCACGTGGGATTCCATCGATTGATGACCCATTGGCATAAGAAAAGGAGGGCACAGGAGCTGGAGGGTCAGGAGAGAGAGCGCAGGAGCTGGCTGGATCTGGCCGCGAGGAGAGCTGGGAAGAAGAAGACACGTCGGCACTGACGTCGCAGGTCTGGATATGTCGCAGGTATGGATACCGCCGTCTGGAAAAGTCGCACAGGTATGGATATGTTGGCGTCGGTCAGTGCAGATGGCCTGGCGTCGGCGAGGTCTAGCGAAATCGATAGACGGGCTAGCGCGATAGGTGGGCTGACAGAATCGATCGGCATGGACCGATTTGCAAAATTGAGCGGCGGAAGCAATCGAATCTGGCGGACGATCGCTGCGAAAGGAAATGAGGAGGAAAGAGCATGAAGGCCAATGGTAGCAGAAAGAAACCCGGCAGCACGGGATACATAAGCGGGGAGGCTAGGTCGGACCAATGTTACCGGTAGGACAAAACACTTGCACTAAACGAAATAACAGGATACAATCACGAGGTATACTCGTGCCCGACTTCAGGAGACTGGCTCCTCCTAGAAGCCCTCTCTAAATGAGCGATATAAAACCAAATGATCAAAAGATAAACCTAACTCCCAAGCCACCTCCTTATATAAGAAGGGTGGCTCACAAGTCATTTCCCTAAGGCATACTATTTAAAAATAGAAAATACAATAATAATAATAATAATACGCGCGCATGTAACATTTTTCTCGGATGAATTGCTTCCGAAGAAGCTCGTCTACTTACCTCTTTAACTCGGCATGCTACACAAGATTCACTCTATAGTATGGCAAGTTGGGTAGATATGCCCTTGGTACAAGATCAATGACATGTTGGATGTCCCTAGTGGGAGGAAGCTCATCGGATAAAACATCCGCAAACGCATCTAGTATAATATGGACGTCATGATTAAAACGAGCTTGGTGGGAGCTTCAATGATATGAGAGGACGCTACAATGTAAATGGTGTCGGCCGCGCAACTCTCTGAAGAATTATCCGGTTCTAATGAGTTGGAGGGGCTTCGAAGTACTAATGCTCACCGAAGGAGTGATCTTGCCTCCGGGGAACACTTGGGCTTGGTCCAAACAAGGGTAATCTTGCGCCCTTTGTCGTAAAGGACACAAGTGTTCGATCACCCAAAACATATCACGTCTCGGTAATAGAGTCAGGGTATTCCCAGTAATACGTGTGACATCCATCGAGATCACGTCGCACCATACATGGTCCTCAAAGCATGCTAAACTAATCCGGACCATGCATCTCTAGGTGACCTGAATCGCGGTCTTATCGACCTAAATAACTATAAAGGGATGCGGGTGCGGCTCGGGGGAGACTTTCAAGTGTTCTAAACTCCTATGGGCTACAATGTTTATACAGCTACCACTATCGATAGCAACAGGTATGTGCTACCCGCACTAGATAAGTCTATGTAGAATATGGTCGTGTGTCGTCAGTCCTCATTGGTATGATCTTGGTTGTATGGCTGGCATGTCATACATGATGGCACAAGGAGCTCTCATTCCTTCGAGCACCATGGACGAAAGATTGTTCTTCTTCCCGGGGAGAACTACATTATTCCAAGGGCACCCGAGATGACCTCACCATCATCTAATTCACCTTTTATTGAATCCAAAACATTATTCCTTTCCACACGCCTGTCTAGACCCCCACTCCGGGAAGTACGGTGCGATCCTAATGTGCCAATCATCCCACATGGCTTGGAACCATGCCACCTTTGTTGGTTACTGATGAGTTGCCTTGTATCTCTTAGTTTAACGTGTTATATATGATGACCACATTGATGCGTGTATTTCTTATAGTGTGTTTACCCTGCATTTCTTATCGTTTTCATCTATTTATGTGCTAGATGTGCGTATTTAATGTTCATATTTAGATTTATATTGCATCTGGACTGCTTGGATGTATTCTTGTTGCAGGTGTGAATTTGTGCGTGTTCGGCTATTTTATTAAAGGCGCAAGACGCATCGAGGCACAAAGGGATCCTAGAGCCTAGGCGCATGCGCATGCCTAACATATGTGAGGCGCAAAAAAGTAAAAAAGACATACCCTGAGATTAACAAAATGCATCAAACAAACATATAGTTACTTTCTAGGCAAAAGAAGGTGATATTTGGTCATTTAGAAAACAAAAAACAAAATTGTGACATGCACTAAACGATAGAAGCATGGCTTTATTTCTTTAAATCAAATTCTACACGAGTCACCAACTAACCAAAACATATCATTCAAAATTTAAATAAAATCACAAATTAGATACCTTCTCAATAGAAAGTGCAGCAGAAATTGGATCTCTAATTCCAAGAACAGTCCAAATAAGTGAATTATCGGATCCAGTACGGATTATACCAACTGGGATTGAAATAGCTTCTTTATGATAAAGAACCTGCATCACAAAAAATATTATGGCCACATCAATTCTTTTTAGCTAAATAAATAAATTAAGCTACACATTAATTCTTCCGAGCTTCAAAGAATTATGTGCTCTAGTGATTTAGTGAAGGAAGAATATAGAAGTGTACCTCATTCACAATTCTATTATGCGTGAGATCTGCAAATTCTTGTATTAATAAGAGTTGTAAAGATATATCCCATTCTATTTATGTCCACTTGTAAAAAACATCTTCATAAGCCCTGTTGAATTGGACACGAAAGATCCATCAGAAAAAAAAATTAAGGAAAAAGGTATGTAATAGAGGGAAGTAACATAACCAAAATGTGGCAAACCTGATATTACAAAGGTCATGAAGCACGCTGCATTAACTTTGATGGACCCCACATTAACTTTGTAGTAACTGTATCATAAATTCAGTGGAGCCTAACGAACTGCAAGCCCTGATGATTTTCCTTCTTATTCCTTCCAAGCACATATGCATCCTAAGAAAAATAGAATGGCAGAAGTGTATGGAAGTTATGTACGTTACAAAAAGTATTTTCTATGCAGTACCGTAAGATTGTCTACCCGTTAATTGAGCTTAAGCAGAATTTCATTTGATAATAACTTGTCAAGACAAAGGCTAAATAATTAAATGGTTAATTATATGGCATTTAACACTGGAAAATTGGAGGATTTCCTGTAGTCATGTGACGGAAACAATATTCAATATAGTATCATGATGATAAGCATTTAAATAACAACAGTCACAAACAGTATAATAGACAATGGTCAGACAATATTCTATATCAAAATGTGATATATAAAATTAAAAACCAACATAAAACGGTGAACCCTCGTCCTCGTCATCATTCTATATCATTTACTCATCTTACGAACAAATTATATCTTCATATTCTTCACTATACTCTTATTCTTCATTTTACTCAACTTCATCATCATCTATACGGATTATTGGAGTAGGAACCCTCGTCCTAGATGTGCTCCCCTTATCAACTATCTTTGCACTTGTTTGGATCACATTCTTTCCTTTGGATAAGCTCTTCAGATAGATGTCCTCTTCTACTACAGTGGCCCTAGCAATTGCACCCCAAGTCAAGAACTTGTCATCAAAAACCAATTCTTCAACCTGCTCAGTCTCATCATCTTATTCAATTTTGTCTATCAACCATTCGTTACTGTCATCAATGTCTTTCAACAAGATTGGAACAATATGATCACATGAATCATATCGTTGACACAACGCTCGATTGTATTTCACAAATATCAAATCATTTAGATGTTGTTGAGCTAGCCTGTTTCTTTTCTTTCTATAAACCTGCAATGTTGAAACCTGAAAATCGATCTCTTGTGCAGTTCGGGGTCCCAAAAGAGGTGTGGTCTCACACTTACTCCCCCGAGCTAAAATACCAGACCAAGGGCTAAGGAAACTTAGAACAGAACCGAGGAACCAGCATCCCACCGCACGCCCGAAAGATTTAAGAGCATTTCCCCTCCCAAGCCACTGCTGAGCATGGGCACCTTGGAGGATACTCAAGGCTCGCTAAGAAAAGCCTGAGGAAGAAGAGGTTGAAAGAGAATCACTTCTTCCCAAAGGTGCTCCTCTCGGGTCTATTTATAGATTTCCAAACTTGGTGTGCCAATAGCGTAACTCTGCTGTCACATTTCCCTATACGCAGCCCAATTGGGTCTGCCAACAGCGTAACTCCGCTGTAGAAAAAAGTTATTCGCATGCCCCCAGGGGCAACCGGGTAATTTCACCCCAGGGCCCCACCGGGCGAGTGCCCGTGAAAACACCATTCGCCTGAAGCGACGGAAGCTTGGAGGAGCCAAGCATTCTCCTCCTAGCCTCGTCAAAGGGCGAGTGCGAGTTCTGCCCTCCACTCGCCTGAGGCGGCGAAAACCCTACTACCTGTGCACTAAGGCGCGAGCCTTGGGCGAGTGCATGATGAAGATCGCACTCGCCCAAGGGCATGCCTACCTCTCCAGTCTTGGGTGAAAGCTTATTGATGCAAAGGGCGAGTGCGGGTCCGCCTACCCCACTCGCCACTCGGACTAGCCTGAACCTGAGGGCCCTCTTGATATGCCTTAGACTCGTCGGAGGGACCCACTCGGCGAATACGGGATTGTACACAATCCCCGCTCTTTGCGAGCTAGTCCCACGCTCGAAAAGAAAAGTCAAACCCCTAGTATTCAGTGAGTGCTTGCTGACCTAAAAGGAATCTTTGGTGGGCCCCTCCACTATGCTATATATATCCCGAAACATGGCTCTAGGGAGGTCTTGCTATTTCTCCACTGTTCATCTCCTTAGCTCCCGCTGCTTTGACAATGTTTGCCAAACTGGTCGTGAAACCGCTCTCGCAAGAGTTGATGGATCGCCTGGCTGCCGCGCAAGAGAAGACGTCTGCCCAGGCTTCTCGATACGCCCCTTGGCTTAGGTACAAAAGGCCCGCGGACTTGCCCTACTAGCCAAAGAAAGCTAAAACGATCCGGCGAACCTTACAGTGGGTGAGTCCGCCTCGCCGACTCCAACCCCTCAGCGCGAGAACCTGACTGACCCAGAAAAGGTATTTTATTATATCTTGTTGCTGACTCTAGGAAAACATCCCCCTAATCATCCGGATCACTCGCATGAAACGCTAGCGACAGCAAACAGCGCGGGGGTCGATCCGGCGAATGTCGAGGTGCTCCCGCCCCATCATGGATCAGGCGCGCCTCTGGTCACCCCTACTGGAGACTTGTTCACGCCTGGTGAGCTGCTCATTACCTCCTCGCACATTTTCGTTTATACCTTCCTTCTCACAGTGCTTCTCGCAGTTCTCCCCTTTGGGACCACAGGCCTGAGCCGCCCACTGCCCAAAACTCCTACAGCCGAGAACCTTCCGGGCCCCGCAACAGGTGCAAGGCTCTCGGTCGAAAAGGTCATCGACCCTCCTCTATCTGCCGAGATCTCTCTCTCGGGAAAGGCGTCATCCTATCCAGGACTCGGGAAATCGTGCCAGTCTGTCTTCGAAAGACCCTTCGAGGGGAGACCCAGATCTTCTCGCTCGCTCCCGGATGAGGGTTCCATCCCTGCGCCAGGTGAGTAAAGAGTTCCTTCCTTCTTACCTAGAATTGGTCCCAAGAGGTTAATCACTTTCTTGTCAGGCTATTGGGAAGTTCCGGTGGCCGGCCCTGACGCAGACAAGGAGGAGATCTCACCCCCCCCCCCCCTCTCCCAGCGAGCTTGCGGATTTCCTTGGTGATCCCAGGGACGCTGAGACGATGAAGGAGCGGATGGTGGAGGTCCTAGCGAAACTCATCTGGACGCAGCGGGAAGCCACAAACCAGGCAAATGATCATCAGGAAGCTATGGAGCGCCGACTGTGCGTTCTTGAGAGGGACTACTCGCATCTTATTGAGGAGATGGAGCGTCAGGGAGGCGGATGCGAGGAGACTTCTCCTGGGAGACACATCGCGCGGGCAAGGGACCAAATGCGTCTGGTCAACCAAGAGCTGACTGCCAGGAGTGCCTACTACTATCCGCGAGTGCCCCCGAGGTCGGGGAGGCGAGGATGGGGACGCTGGCAGTGGATATAATACTAATCCTACCGACACTCGTGCCCCCTAGATCTTTTCTTCTTTTAACCTGTCCCACTACTCTATTATTATTACTTTTTATTCTGCAATAATGAACGTTGGGCTTGTTTTCTCTTTGCGAGAGGCTTATTTATTTTAACCAATGCTTCCGCCTTGCGTATTATTTTCCGCCCTGCCGAACACTGGCGTCTCGCGCAAAGTTATCTTGCACTTTTTATCTCGCTATCCCTGCTCCCTTACCCAGGCTTCCTCGGCGGCATCTGCCAAACACGGGCAAGTGGGGCGAAGGTGGGGCCGGCCCAACTTCCGAGGCGCCAGGGTGGCGTGATTGCTATCCCACCCCCTGCGACTGGGAAACCTTAATTTTCCGATTTTTTTCTATAAATAGGCCTCCCCCACCTACTGCATTTACTATTTCTTTACATCGCAGTCATCGCCCTTTCTGTCCTCATTCGCACCTGCGTTGACTCCTATGCTCGCGCGACTTCCTCAGCCCTTTCACTCACACGATGTCGGGAGATACTGATGGTCGGACTAAGTGCGCTCGGGCCTTCACTACCTATGACTTCCCGCCCTGCAAGCTAATCGAGGAGTACTTGTCGGCGATAGCCAACTTCGCGTCGCCCGGGTTCGTCGGGCGCCGCCCCAGCAGTTCTGAGAAGATCAACTATCTGCCGGAAGGGGAACTCGCCATTCCTTTGGAGCATTTTAAAGTGGGACTCCGCCTCCCCCTGTGGCTGGAAGTGCGTCAGGCGCTCCGATATTTTGGGATCGTTCCCGCACAACTCAATCTCAACTCCGTCGCCATGCTGGTATCTTTCGCCTGCTACATGTACAAGGAGAGGATTGAGTTCAACCTCTCAGTCTTCCGCAAGGTCTTCAACTTCCAAGCAAAAAGCGGGATCGTCTTCTTCTCTGGCCAGTCGGTCAAAATTAGCGGTCTCGCCAACAAGAAGCACAACTGGCTCCAAAAGTTCATCTTTGTGGCAGGGGATTTCGGCAACGTCCCCTTCTCGCCCCAACAATAAGACGAGGTGACTTACAAGCCTCCCTCGCTCGGAAGTCACGAGACCGCCCTGCACGCTTCCTTTGGCTCAAAGAATTTTGATATCAAGTTGCGGGACCTCGACTCTCTCTTTCCCGTTCTCGCCAGTGAAGGTATCTCTCATTCCATATATTGTTATATCCCGCCTTAAACCCGTGGGATTTGCGCTAACTCTGCACTCGCACAGGTGAGCGAGATGTCCCCGAGCACCAGCCCTATGAAGACGTCGAAACTCGCGCCACCGGGCTGGCTCTTGCAGAATCTGTGGCCGCGGCCTGCAGGAAAGAGCCAGACACCTCATATCAGCAGAGTGCCCTGAAGCGAAAATGCGACGCTCCTCCCACATCCTCCTCCAAGAAAATGAGATCATCGGCGCTTTCCAAGGGTAAGTAGACAATCGTCGAAGCTTCTCCTGAAATCACCCCAGCTGCGGCGGATGCGGTGGGTACCACCGCCAGCACGGCTGCAAAGATCTCTGCTACGGCGGAAAAGGCTCCTGCGGGACCGGTGCCCAGAGGGCACCGGAACCTTGGCCTTGGCGAGAAGTACCTGGATGAAGCGGGCCTACCCCTACTCCAGTGGGACAAGAAGGCTAATCGAGCCTCAATCTCCACGCTCCTCCCGTCCTGGGTGGAGCAAGACACCACCAGTGGTGAGGCCTTCGCCTTCGCCTTCGGGCTCTACAGGCGAAAAGATGCCAGCATATTTGATGAAGAGTCCACCCGAACGCTTGCCCATGAGACCGCCCGAGCCCAGCTACGCGCTCTCGAGCTTGCGCATATGGAGTCGCGTCGTAGACTCCATATCGAGCGTGACCTTAACGACGTTAAGAAGTCGCGGGAGCTCGCGTCTGCCGAGATCATATCCTTGAAGCGCCAGCTGGAGGCCTCTGAAGCGCTCCTCGTCAGCCGTCCAGCACCAGGGATGAGTAGGATTTCACTTAGGTCTTCGCACGTTTGTCTTTTTCCCGTGTTAACACCTGCTTATGTTTTTCTCGAAGGATCCCGCGAATGCCAACCTACTGCGCGCGAGAGTGGCCAGCCTCAAGGGTGAGGTCACGGGGCTGAGGGCCAAGAACAAGCGCCTGATGGACTCCATCATTCCGCCGCCTCCCGGTAAGACAGGCAAGCTGCATCGGTATACAAATCATGAAATTGAGGTTATGATGCAAGAGAATGCCCAGGAGGCAGCACAACACGCAATCGAGGTGCTGCGAGAGACTGGGCTTCTGAAAGAAAGCAGCGAGAATCTCACAGAGCGCAACGTTCTTCCATGGCTACTCACCCCTATTGCGATACCAAAGGACGAAGCTGCCTTCTGCGCAAGGACGATACTCCATGCGAGGACCAAGAGCTTTCCATCGAGGAATCTGACGATTCCTCCTAAGGATTTCCCGCTCGTTTTTTAATTGTAACCCTTACCAGGGGCGAGACCCCCCCCCCTCTTTTTTCGTAAAGGAGAAGTTATTGTACTTAATTAATGAGAATTCTTCCTTTATTTGTGAATCTTTGCTCTTCCTGATTTTTTATTTCTCGCCTCTCGTCACTCGCAAATGGCTTATGCATTCGCTCGGCGCCGAACCTTAGTTCCTACGCCGCGACCGAAGCATTCTCGCCCAAAGGGCAGGGGGCGAAGTCACGACCTCAGTCATGCGCACTCACTGAACCTGATGAGCATGATCTCGACCCTTTTCAGACAGACCGCACCCTCCCGAGTGAAACAGCCGAGTGAATACCCCTTCCACCAGGTCATCACTCACTCTCCTTGGCTCAGTCTATCCCCCTTCTATATAGGTACTTCTTTTCTCATAGGCCACCATTATTTCTATTTTCAACTTTGTTTTGCAACATCCACTGAGGGTCTTCCTGACTTGTCAGCTAATTGAAGCCTGACAACGGGACCAGCTCAGGATCTTTATTCAACTTGTTTCGCAATATCCACCGAGGGCCTTCCAGACCTGCCAGCTAATGGGAGCCTGACGGCGGGATCAGCTCGGGATCTTTATTAACCTTGTTTCACAATATCCACTGAGGGCCTTCTAGACCTGTCAGCTAATGGAGCCTGACAGCGGGACCAGCTCGGGATATAAATTAAACTTGTTTCAAAATATCCACCGAGGGCCTTCCAGACCTGCCAGCTAATGGGAGTCTGACAGCGGGATCAGCTCGGGATATAAATTCAACTTGCTTCACAATATCCACTGAGGGCCTTCTAGACTTGTCAGCTAATGGGAGCCTGACTGCGAGATCAGCTCGGGATATAAATTCAACTTGTTCCACAATATCCACCGAGGGCCTTCCAAACCTGTCAGCTAATGGGAGCCTAACAGCGGGATCAGCTCGGGATATAAATTCAACTGTCTTTAAGTCCATAAGGGGGAACATGCTAAGAAGGAAAAAGAGTTTAGAAAAATAAACATGTTTCTTATTCATACTCAGGGATAGAAGTGTTTCAAGTCATCACCACTCACTCCACGTGTGACTGATGGTTACCCCCTCTACATTTTGGAGGCAATAATCCCCCGACTTGAGGGATTCCTTGACAACATAAGGACCCTCCCAATTGGGATTGAGCTTTCCAACTGACGTTAACCTCCCGGCCACATCTACCTTTTTCAAGACAAGATCTCCCTTTACAAATTGCTTGATGCGTATATGTTTGTCAAAATACCTGGTCATTCGACGCTTAACCTCCTCTTGTCTGATGACTGCTAGGTCGCGAAGCTCTTCCACCAGGTCCAGTGAGAGCCGCATCTTGCATTCGTTCTTGATTCTCCAGTCTTCATCTCCTTCTGCGATGACCACCCGCGGTGACCTGACCTCGAACTCCAAGCCATGTGAAAACTTGAATGGAGTTTCTCCCGTGGCGGTGTTGGGCGTGGTTCTCAGGGCCCAAAGGACCGACGGGAGCTGCTCCACCCAGCTCTCCTTCAGGTTCTCAACCTTCTTTTTCAACAGTTCACGATGATCTTATTTGCCGCCTCCACCTGCCCGTTACTCCTGGAGTGATGGACCGACGTGAACCTAAGATCAATTCCGAGCTGGCCACAGAAGCTGATAAACTCATCACTGGTGAATTGCGGCCCATGCCGACAGATGATCTCTCCTCGTACAAAGTTACGGATTACCTGAGAGGTCACCTTGGCCAGAGCCTTGACTTTCAGCCACTTTGAGAAATAATCGATCATGACCAGAAGGAATCTCCTCTGCCCGCTGGCAAGGGGAAAAGGTCTCAGCAAGTCCATTCCCCAAATTGCAAAGGGCCATGGTGTCGTGATACTTCTGAGTCTCTCGGCGGGCAGGAGCTGGAGTGGCGCGAATAGACGGCATTTATGATATTTTTTCACAAATTCTTCCGCATCTTTGCTCAAGGTTGGTCAAAAGTACCCTTGTCGAACTATCCTACCTTTCAAGGTCCTGCTCCCAGAGTGGCTACCACACTCTCCTGAGTGGACCTCCTCTAAGATCTTTGGAACCTCTTCCTTAGCCACACACCTGGCTAGAAGTCCCGAGAGAGTCTTCCGCAACAGCTCTCCTTCGCGCAACAGATAGTATGCCGACTTGTGTCGGAAGCGCTTCTTGTCTGCGACCTCCCCTGGGAATTCTCCGGTGGTTAAAAATGTGATAAATGGGTCCCTCCATGAGAGACGTTGATCTATCTCCATTAGCTCTTCCTCTTCTGCGGACGGTCGGAACAAGTCTGTCACGGTCCCTCCTGCCCTTTGACCGAACTTGGCTAGCCAATCTGCTTAAACACTCTCGTTCCGCGGTATATGTCGGATGGAGAGTGTCCGGAACCCCCCAATAAGGCCCCTTACCTTGACCAAGTATCGTTGCAGGGTCGGCTCCCTTGCCTCGAATTCTCCCTTGACCTGTGAGTCCACTACCATCGAATCTGTTAACACCTCCACATCCTGCACCCCCAGCTCCTTAGCAAGTCATATCCCCGCAATGACCGCCTCATACTCTGCCTGGTTGTTGGTGACAGGGAAATGTATCGCTACGGCTTGCTCAATCTTCGTCCCCCGGGTCTTTCCAAGACCACCCCTACTCCCAAGGAATGTCTTCCTGAAGCCCCATCCACTAGCAGCTACCAAGAAACTAGGTGGCTTGGTTCAGCCTCTTCCGACTCAACTACACAGTCTGCTAAGAAGTCTGTCACCACTTGAGCCTTAACTGACAGGCGTGGGACGAAGGAGATGTCAAACTCGCTCAACTCCACCGATCATTTCGCCAACCTCCTTGAATGTTCCACCCCTTCGAAGAGGTTACGCAGTGGATGGTCGGTCACTACTCGGATCGAGTGAGCTTGAAAATAAGGTCAGAGTTTTTGAGCCGAGAGGACAAAAGCAAAGGCTAGCTTCTCCAGGAACGGATACCTAAGCTCCGCCTTCCTCAAAACCCGGCTCACATAGTAAATTGGCAGTTGTTTCTTTCCCTCCTCTCGGACCAACACGGAGCTAACAGCTTCCTCCCCCACTCCGAGGTACAAGGTCAGATCTTCCCCTTCTTTGGGTCCCTGAAGCAGAGAAGCCTTGGTGAGCTGATCCTTCAAACACTGGAAGGCCTCCTCACATTCTCTAGACCATTCAAACTTCTGATTCCCCCGCAGTACCCAGAAGAAGGGTGAGCACTTCTCTCCTGCCCGGGAAAGAAACCTGCTCAATCTTGCAAGCTTCCCAGTCAGGCGTTGAACCTCCTTGGCACTCATCGGCGATTCCAGCTCCAATATTGCTTTCACTTTGCCCGGATTTGGCTCCACCCTAGCTGGGGTCAGGAGGTGCCCAAGGAACTTCCCCCAGCTTGCTCCGAAAATGCACTTCTGGGGATTCAACCTCATTTCAAACGCTCGCAAAATGGAAAAAGTTTCCTCCGGGTCCTGAAAGTGAGAGCTCATATCCTTACTCTTCACCAATAGATCATCTACATATACCTCCAAGTTTCTCCCCTTCTGTCCCCGAAAGACCCTATACATCATCCTCTGATAGGTTGTCCATGCATTCTTCAGCCCGAAGGGGATCATCTTGTAACTATAGCATCCACTTCTTGTGATGAATGACATATCCTTTACGTCTGGAGGGTGCATCCTGATTTGGTGATAACTTGAAAAATCATCCAAAAAACTCATTACAGGTAAACCAACGGCTGAGTCAATCAGCGCGTCGATTCAAGACAAGGGATAACAATTCTTGGGGCACGCTTTATTCAACAAAGAGAAGTATACACACATTCTCCGTTTCCCATCCCCCTTTTTCACCATTATAACATTTGAGACTCAGCACGGAAACTGGATCTCCGACACAAAACCAGTCTTGAGGAGTTTTTCCACTTCCTCTTTGATAGGCCCTTCGAGCTTGTCGGCCACATTCCTCTTCTTCTGGCGAATAGGGCAGACCTTTGGGTCGAGATTCAACCGATGGCAAGCCACGTCTGCATCGATGTCGGGCATATCCGCCGCACTCCAAGAGAAGACATCCACGTACCTCTAGATGCACGTCAGCATCCTCTCTTGATCCCTCTGGCCCAAGCCTCCGCTGACGCGCACCTTCTCTGCCTTACCCGCTTGGGTGAGAACCTCCATCCCCACCACTGCTTCTACCGGCTCCAGCCGGGACTGCTCCCCCCAATCTTCAGCTGCCCTCTCTCCTTGGACGAGGGTCTCCTCTTCTGCTGCTTACTCCACCATCATCTCCTCTTCTGCTTCGCTTCCCTCCTGAGCGAGGACCTGCTTCCTCCACAACACTGCCGCCACCTCCTCCATCACCTTTTCCATCTCCTCGGCCTCTCCCATCCATGAGATGGTGTTGACTGCGGTGACGTAGCATTGCCCTGCCTCCAACCTGGAGGGTTAAACCTCCCGTGCCACCACCCCCCCGGTGGTTCCCCCCTCCTTGGAACCCTCTTCCTTGACCCTGGTTAGGTCCCCCTGCTGCCTCCAAGCCAGCTGGTTATTGGGTTCTTGATAACCCCACCCCTGCTGTTGCCTTTGGAAACCTTGCCCTCTGAGCTCATCTCTCCTTCTCTCCTCCTGGCGCCTGCTTACTCCCTGCTCGCTCTCTTCACTTCCTCCCAATCTGGCCAGCTTCCTAGCAAAGTTGGGGTCTGCTGCCTCACCCTCGATCTCCTTCGCTGCTCTCTCCATCACTTCCTCGAAGGACAACAGTGGCCTCCGCTTCAATGCCACCCTGAAGAACCCTTCACGAAGCCCCAACTTGAAGGCCATCATCAGGGTAAACCCTGGCACCTCTTCTACGATAAGGACTTCCTTCTGGAACCTGTCTACATAGCTTGCCAGGGTTTCTTCTGACCCCTGCTTGACTACGAAGAGGAACTCCGCACCCTTCTTCCTCTTCTTTGAAGTCGAGAATCTCAACAGGAATGTTCGACGCAAATCTGCGTAGCAGTAAATTGAGCTTGTGGGGAGCTGGTGGGGAACTAGTGGAGCCAGTCCCTTGCCTTGTCTTTGAAGGAGATAACAAAAGGTTGGTACTTGAAGGCGTCCGACATTTACCTGATGGAGACCGCATTCTCAAACCACTGGACGTGCTGAACTGGATCGTCTCTGCCGGTGTAGTAGAACAACTTCGGCTCCCTGAACCCCTCTGGAACTGGGGCCGACACGACCAACTCACTGAAGGGGCTTCCTCTTGCGGCGCGAGTGGGTGGCTCCCACAAAACCATCTCGCTGACGCGGCCAACACTCGGCGAGTCGGGGAACAGCTCTCGGCCAGCGAGATCCTGCTCGCCACCCTCACCCTCTTTCTCCTTCCCAGTCCGTCTTACTGGGGCTTTCTCGCCTAAAGCAGGCTGCGCGGACACTGGGACAGCCGGTGTCGAGCATTCGCCGCGAGTAGCGCTGAGCCAATGGTGCAAGGTCTCCATGACCTCCTTCCTGAAGTCTTCGAACATGTCCACTGTGGCCAAGATCGGTGGGGGTGGCGATTTCTCCTGGCCAGACCCTTGTCCTTCACCTCTAGTCATGGAACTAGCTGAGGATCTTCTGTGCTGTCCACGGTCCACGCTCACCGCACCAAAGTGTTGAAACTTGAAAATCGGTTTCTTATGGAGTTTGGGGTCTTAAAAGAGGTGTGACCTCACACTTACTCCCCCGAGCTAAAATACCAGACCACAGGCTAAGGAAACTTGGAACAGAACCGAGGTCCCAGCGAAAAGGTCCCACCGCACGCCCGAAAAATTTAAGAGCACTTCCCCTCCCAAGCCACTGCTGAGCTTGGGCACCTTGGAGGATACTCAAGGCTCGCTAAGAAAAGCCTAAGGAAGAAGAGGTTGAAAGAGAATCCCTTCTTCCCAAAGGTGCGCCCTCAGATCTATTTATAAATTTCCAAACTTGGTCTACCAATAGCATAGCTCTGTTGTCACATTTCCCTATAAGCAGCCCAATAGGGTCTGCCAACAGCGTAACTCCGCTATAGAAAAAAGTTGTTCGCAGGACACCAAGGCATCCGGATAATTTCACCCCTGGGCCCCACCGGGCGAGTGCTCGTGAAAACACCATTTGCCTGAAGAGGCGGAAGCTTGGAGGAGCCAAGCATTCGCCTCCTAGCCTCGTCAAAGGGCGAGTGCGAGTTCTGCCCTCCACTCGCCCGAGGCAGCGAAAACCCTCCTATCTGCGCACTAAGACACGAGCCTTGGACGAGTGCATGATGAAGATCACACTCACGCAAGGGCATGCCTACCTCTCTAGTCTTGGGAGAAAGCTTATTGATGCAAAGGGCGAGTGTGGGTCCGCCTACCCCACTCGCCACTCGGACTAGCCTGAACCTGAGGGCCCTCTTAATATGCCTTAGACTCGTCAGAGGGTCCCACTCGGCGAATACGGGTTGTACATGCAATATAACCAAATAAACAATTAACAATATAATGATATAAATTAATCAAGACGGCAGTCAACAAGATTACATCAATATATTAATCTCTCGAAAAAAATTTAAATACTCACAAGTTCAAAAAAATTCCAATTGCGCTCATATCCAGATGCACTACAAGTAAAACTTAGAACAATTATAGCAAGTTTAATTAGATTAGGAGTATCGGCTCCATAAGAGTGTACCATTCAGCTGTCAAAATAATGAATATCTAGAAATTAATCATGCATTCTTAATAAATAAAATGTTTGTTTGAATAATATCAAATTAATTTACCCAGGGACTTTGTTTTCCAATGCTAGATCGCAAATAGCATTCCAAATAACCATTCAATATTTTTATATAAACTTAGTTGGTCTATAATTTTATCTTGAACACCATGACTTGAAATGAGCCTTTGCATTGTCCAGTATAAATCCATTATAACTTCTCCATCTAATGCAATATCGGGATTTGAATAGAAAAATTCTGGATTTAAAAAATGAGTCGTTACATGCAATGATCAATAAAGTTGGTTTTCCCATCTTCTATCCACAATTTCCAGGACATCATTATATTTTTCCTCGTTCTCAGTAAAATACTTAATGATTATCTCTTTTGCTCTATCCATAGCTTCATAGATATAACTCATGTCTGATCTTTCTCATCATCTACCAATCTTAGTACCCAAATTAAAGGTACAAAAATCTTCAAAATATACAAAATACTACTCCAGATAGAGACCATTAATATAATGTCATGGACCTTCTTACCTCCCGTTTCTTTTGCCTACTCATGTTCACTCAAGTGAAGTGAACATTTTCCTTAAATTGGTCTACGACTTATGAATGTGCTGAAACGCAAGGAAGGAAGTCGCAAACCTCGTCACAGCTGGTCTAATAAGCCCTACTTACCATATAAAGCTTTTAAGCATGTTGATCCTCTTAATATTCTACTAATAATAGGTATCTTCCCAATATCCTATAACACTAAATCAATGCAATGAGCAGCACACGACGTCCAATATAAATGTGGTATTTTTGCTTCCAATAATTTTCTTATTTAACATCATGTAAACAAAAAAGAAAAAAATAAAGTATATTTGATTAAAATTTAATAAATAATGATGAGTAATGAATTATTAACATGTTAGTACATTGTTGCTTGCACTATCAGTAACAACTTGAACAATATTAGCCTCTCTAACCCGTTCTATGACTCTATCAAACAATTCAAAATCCTCTCTCCAATATTCGAGTAATCAGATGAATCGACAGAAGGAAAAATGTTTCTTTTGGAATATTCAACAAAATATTACCAGAGTTCTTTGCTTATTATCTGTCCATCTGTTGGCCATGATTGAACAACCTTACAACCTCCACTCATCCTCGTAACTTTTCATCATACCTTTGACCTCACCTACTTCACTATTCAACAAAGTCACACGAACCGCATTGTAACTGGGTGGTTTTAGTCTAATCCCAAACTGTCCAATAGACTCAATTATCATTGCAAAACTAAGATAAGTGGCAACATTAAAAAGATAGTCGTGTCATACATCCATTGAGCTATACTCTTGCAAGCCCTCCTTCTAAGTTCCTTCTTACACGCTTCGTTAATAGTAGATTGCATCAATTTTTTGTTGGCCCTTTTTTGCATCTTCTTCTCGATGTTAGGTGCAAAATAAACATTCATCGGTCCTTTGGTCTGAGGCTTTTGGACACACCGCTTTCACGAATCTTCACTCCAATGTCATCCATCTCCTCATCACTTCCAAAAGTGTTCATATCTACAAAATTAGGGAATGCTTGCTTTTCTGTATTACCTGCACTTATTTTTTTTCACTCCTGAATTTCGTGCATACATGTAGTGGGCATTTGAGATAAGATTTAATATTGATGAATCTCCCAACAATGTGTTGTTTAACACGTTAAATTCCACCCTTTGTGACCTCACAAAAATCACAAATCGAATCATTTTTATTAGTGGCAGAAATCTGTCGCACATACTTCCAACCTGGATCAGTCTTGATTGGAAACTGGATGAACCTAAACCATTCGCTTCCATTTCAACCTATTAAATCATTTTAAAATATAAAGAATGAGTGTAAACAAATAAAATAAAATATAACAAGAGTCAGTTCACTGAAATTTAGTGCAAACGCTAAAACAGAAAGCATACAATAGATAAATAAGTATAGTAAAATCAAACATAATATGTAGCCTCTAAATCTTGAAAACAAAGTTAAAGATACTTTATGGTGTTGTCTTTTGCTCTAATTATCAATATAGTGCCTTGTGGATGAAAATCTAGATCATTGATTGGCTGAAAAAGAGCAATGAAAAATAAGATTTGAAACGTTTATAGCAAGTAATATCCTCAAATGAACATGCAAGCATCAGATAAAGTAATGGAATTAGCTAAGGAAAATTCATAATATGCATGGCTATATGTGGATTTTGGTTGATATTTTAATAAAACTTGACCAGGTTGCATCAGTATGCCCGCTAAACTAATTTGTTAAAAAACAGTAATCAACTGCAAATCAAGAAGAACATCATTTCAAATTATTATGTTTTAATAGAAATCAATCACATAAAATAGAAACATAACAAGAAAAGGATAAATCCTAAAGGAACAGTAAAAAAATCTCAATGAGGTTGTAAAGCACACTCTTTGAATATTTATAAGGTTAACTCATAAAAGAACTTAATCACACAACATTATGTGGTAGTTATAGAGCTATTTGTAACAGTACAAAGAAGAAAACTGTTAAGATGAAATAAATAAAGCCCATTAGGAGGCGCCCATATATATTGGCCCATGTATATTCTATTTAGTCCCACATTGTAAATGTAGAAGGCTCTCTCTCTTTCTCCCTCTATATAAGAGTATGTACTCTTGTTTTTTGAGAATAATACAATTAAGGGTGATTTTCTCTCTCCTACGTATCTCTCTCTACATGGTATCAGAGGCATTCTATCTTCCCTATGCTTCCAGAGGACACCAGTTTCTACCTGCCTCTTCTCTTTGACCGCCGTACTCGCGCGGCCTTCTGTGGACTCCCTTTGTCTAACCGCCTCCTCTCCCCTCCGTGGTTCCACCTTCCTCCTCTCAGGGCTACTTATAGCCTCGCCTCTCTGTCCCGTGGGGTCCACCTGTTCCTGCCTGCTCGCTACAGTCTGCTTCAGACCGTCGCGGACAGTCTTCCCTTGTTCGTAGTTCTTCCCGCCGCGGAGAGTCTTCCCTTGCTCGCTGCGGTCTGCTTCAGTCCGCCCCGGACAGTCTTCCCGCCGCGGACAGTCTTCCCACCGCGGACAGTCTTCCCTTGCTCGTTGCAGTCTGCTTCAGTCCGTCGCAGATAGTCTTCCCGCCTCGCTCTTCTCGCTCACGACCTACTACTCCAGTCCGTTGCGAGCTCCTGCTCCAGTCCGTTGCTCGTGCTTCTTCAACCGCCCTTTCTCAAACTCGTGAGCTCCAGCTCGAGTCCACCCCTCTTACCTGCTGCGGTTTCCTCTGCCTGTCCGCCCGGTGCTTGTCCGCAAGCCGCCCGGCTTCTGTCCGCTAACCGCCGTCTTTTGTTCGCTAGCCGCCCGGTTTTTGTCTGCTAGCCGCCATGGCCTCGAGTGAACCAGCGGTGGCTACTCCCTCTCTGCCCGCCCGTGCTGCCGCCCTGCCTCCCGAGCTTCTTGATGAACTTCGCATCACCACTATATCTCTCAGTGAAAAGCCAACTTTGTCGAATTGGTTAATTCGGTCCATCGTGTTTTGCAGACGAAGGGTATGCTCTCTCACCTTACTCGGGCCAAACCTGCTGACCCTACTGGTGACTGGTTTTGCGATGACGGTCGGGTCCAATCTTGGATGCTTAACTCTATGGACACAGAGCCTTACCGCATGGCAATGTATTATGAAACGGCTAAGAAAATGTGGGATGAAATGCACTCCCTATACTCTGGCAAGGACAGCTTACAACACCTATTTGACATTATCTCCGCCCTTCAATCACTGGATCCTGGCGTCACGGGCGACTTAACTTCCTTTGTTGCAAAGGCCAAGATTTTGGTGGAGGCCTGGATACAACACCAACCTTCCTCTACAGACCTAGCTACCCAACGGGCACAGAAGGAGGTTGTTGGGATTGCTATGATGATGTTCTGTGTTCCCAGTCATCTTCACAGTATCCGGGCCCAGATTCTCTCCTCTTCACTACACCCTCACTGTCTGATGTTTGCTCCATGTTGCTTAAAGTTACACCACCTTCTGAGGCTCCAGCCAGTTTCTCTCCGACTCTGCTTCAGCAGCCCTTACTACCTACTCCTGCTCCTTCTGCCCGTGGCTCTTCTACTCGGGGAGGCCGTTTACGTCTCGTGGTCGAGGACGTGCAGGGCGCTCTACTCTCAAGTGTACCTACTGTGGTCGTGATGGTCACCTTGAAACTACCTGCTATCGCAAACATGGGTTGCCTCCTCATCTTACTGCCACTACTACTGCTGCTCCTCCTCCAGGTTCCTCTCCAATCGAGTCCCCATTGTCCACTCAGAAGGATATCAACGATCTTCGCCTACAGCTTCTGCAGCTCCAAGGCGTGGTTAACCGCTCCTCTGGCTCGGTTGCTTCTTTCTCCACCGAAGGTATCTCCTGTCTCTCCTACAGCTCTCAATGGATCTTGGATTCTAGAGACAGCCACCACATTACCTCTCAGAAACCTCCTCAGTACATGCACTCTGAGTATCCCAAGTTTATCACTGTGGCAAATGGCGACACTACTCCGGTGTCTGGAGCTGTTGATCTACAACTTACTCCTACTCTTTCCTTAACATCGGTTCTTCATGTTCCGGGATCCCCATTCAACCTACTGTCTATTAGTAGGCTTGCTCACGATCTTGATTGCTATCTAATCTTTTTTCTTTCTTTTGTCATGCAAGATTGTCGAACACAGACTATCATTGGAAGAAGACGATTGTCGAACGAGCTTTATTTCCTGGATGTTCTTCCTACTACACTCTCTGACGTTCCCTTCGTCGATTGGCATCGTCGTCTTGGTCATGCACCACTTCTGATTATCAAGAAGGTCCTTCCTGATGTCTCATTACATGAGTTTTCTTGTGAATCATGTATCTTTGGAAAGCAGCATCGTGTTTCTCCCCCCCCCCCCCCCGCATGTAATCAGAGTAGTACCCCGTTCTCTTTAATTCATTCTGATATCTGGGGTCCCTATAAAGTTCCTAGTGTTTTTGGTTATCGGTATTTTGTAACCTTTATTGATGACTATTCGCGTCTCACATGGTTTTATCTACTTCGTGGCCATACTGAACTCACATCTGTCTTTAGTGCATTTATTGCTGAAATGCGTACGCAATTTTCTACTACATTAAAGATGATTCGCACTGATAATGCTCGTGAATATACTAGTCGCACCTTCTCTAATTTATGCTCCGAGTTTGGGATTATTCATCAAACCTCGTGTGCGTATACCCCCAACAAAACGGTGTGGCCGAGCGGAAGAATCGACATCTTCTTGATGTCACTCGATCAGTCATGCTTCAAATGCAGGTACCCACCGAATATTGGAACTTTGTTGTCTCTGCTGCTTGTTATCTCATTAATCGCATGCCCTCCTCCATGCTTAACTTTGCTTCTCCGTTCGGTCTCTTATTTCCTTCCAAGTCTCCATTCTCTCTCACACCCCGTACATTTGATTGTACCTGCTATGTTCGCTCTCTCGGACCACCAACTGACAAACTTTCCCCTCGGGCCACAAAATGTATGTTTGTTGTCTACTCTCGTACTCAAAAGGGGTACGTTTGCTACTCTCCTACGGACAACAAGGTGATCGTTTCCGCTGATGTCACCTTTAATGAAGATGAGATTTTTTAAACCAACCCCTCCGCTCTACCACCACCTTCCACTATTCCTCGTCCGGATGTCCTCGTCACGTCCCTACCTCCCATATCTTCCCTCTTCCAGTGCCAGCATCACCCCCTCTCCCTCCTCCACCTCTCCGTGTCTATACTCGACGCTCATCCCGGATAGCAGCCCGGCAGCAGCCCTCTTCTACTGATGATCTCCCGCGCCTTGACGATCAAGCACTATCCTCTACGGCTCATCCCATGGGAAAATATGTATCCCTCCGTCGCCTCTCTCCGCCTCTTCTCAATTTTTCCCTCTCTCTCCACTATTTCTCTTTCTAACTCTTTGCAGGATGCTCTCCAACATCCGGGCTGGCATGCGGGCATGGACGAAGAGATGACAGCTCTCTAGGCTAACCAGACTTGGAACCTTGTTCCTGGCCAGTCTTGTGTTAGCTGCAAATGGGTCTTTGCAATCAAACATGCTCCTGATAGTACGGTTGACCGTCTCAAAGCTCGTCTTGTGGCCAGAGGATTCACTCAGCAACATGGCCTTGACTATGACGAAACCTTCTCTCCGGTCACAAAACTGAATACTGTTCGGGTCCTGATCTCCCTTGTTGTGCACCGCCAATGGCCCCTGCATCAAATGAACATCAAAAATGTTTTTCTCAATGGCGGTCTCCAAGAGACTGTGTAAATGCACCAACCACCTGGGTTTGAGACCACGGGGGAGTCTTGTGTATGTCATCTCAGGAAGTTTATATATGGTCTCAAACAATCTCCTCGCGCCTGGTTTGATAAGTTCAGAAAAGTGGTTCGCGAGATCGGATTCAGTCGGAGCTCTACTGATTTCTCTCTTTTCACTCGTCATCAAGCAACAAGCACTGTTCTTCTTCTTGTCTATGTGGATGATATTCTGATCACGGGAGACGACACCATCGGGGATCCGAAACATCAAGCAACATCTGAACTCCGTTTTTCAGACAAAAGATCTGGGTAATCTGCGCTACTGAGGTTGCAAGGAGACCTGATGGTCTGGTCTTATCTCAACAGAAGTACTGTATTGATCTTTTACGAGATGCGGGCTACTCTGGATGCAAACCTTCAGACACCCTGATGGATCTGAATCATAAGCTGTTTGTACATGAATTTGGAACTGACCCTATTCTTACCAATCCAGAGTACTATCGACGCTTGGTGGGGAAATTAATCTATCTCACAGTTAGACGACCTGATATCTCATTTGCAGTTGGAGTTGTAAGTCGATTCATGCATACTCCTCGGACCTCTCATCTCCAAGCCGTCGAGCGAATTCTCAGATATTTAAAGAAGGCTCCTGGACAAGGACTTGTTTATAAACCATCGGCTTCCTTATCTCTTGTTGCATACTCTGATGCTGACTACGCAGGTTCCCTTGATGATAGACGCTCCACAACTGATTTTTGCACCTATCTAGGTGGACATCTTATTACATGGAGTATCAAGAAACAGTCTGTTGTTGCTTGCTCATCTGCTGAGACTGAGTACCGTGTTATGGCAGCGGTCATATCTGAGGTCACCTAGCTTGGGTCTCCTCAGTGATATGGGTCTCGAACTCTCCTCTCCTGCTACCCTATTCTGCGATAGTCAAGGAGCCATACATATTGTCAAGAATCTGGTATTTTATGAGCGAACAAAGCATATCGAAGTTGACTGTCACTTCATTCGGGAAAAGGTTCAATCAAAGAAGTTAGTGTAGGAACACGTCTCGGCATCCAGTCAAGTTGCTGATATTTTCACCAAAGCTCTCTCGGACTTTGTACCATCAGTTCTTATCCAAGCTTGGTGCTTATGACTTGTACGCTCCAGCTTACGGGAGAGTGTTAAGATGAAATAAATAAAGCTCATTAGGAGGGGCCCATATATATTGGCCCATGTATATTCTGTTTAGTCCCACATTGTAAATGTAGAAGGCTCTCCCTCTTTCTCCCTCTATATAAGTGTATGTACTCTTGTTTTTTGAGAATAATACAATTAAGGGTGATTTTCTCTCCTATGTATCTCTCTCTACAAAAACAATAAAATATAATTGCCCTAGGATTAAGTGGTGAAATTTGAAACATAATAAATTATTAGTCTTCAGAAAATCACAGTAAATGTTCTTAGAAAAGTCTATAAATAGTTTACGGAGATTAGACATCAGGAGGAGTGGCGGCTATCATAGAAAACTCAATCACCACCATCAGAAATACTCAAAGTGTTGGCTACAACAAGAGGAGCGGGAGAGAGGAGTCAGAGCTTCTTTATGGCGAGATTTGACAGCAGGAGCAGCATATGGTTTTTCTGCGAGAGACCATAGCGAGAGATCGGTGGAGAGGAAAAATGAGGGAGTCTGCTAGAAAAAAAACCTAAGAAATGCCCAAACCGGTTTAATTTAAGTGATTTAGACCGGATATGGCAAAGGTGTGCTTATTGTGCACCTAGGGTGATGGTTAAAACTCGCGGCGCCCCGCGGGTATGGGTGTTGGTTTATTTATTAAAAGGAAAAGCGGTGGTTATGTTTATTTGAAAGAAAGGCGGGGCGCGCGGATTTATTTTATATAAAAAAGGGTTTTAGACCGAGTTCTAACGAAAGATAGGCAAGTGCACCTATCGCGTGTAGTACAGGATATTCCCGTGTGGAGGAATATCGGGGTCGTATTGTTCTCGGGACCGGCTTAGCTATTTCTACTCTTTCCCTGAAAGCCTATTATTTTACCGATAATATTTGAGTTTGTTTTAAAAGAAAATATGACCTAAAAATATAAAAAATGCATAATAATAATAAAGTGCAGAAAGCCGATGAAGAACTCAGCGCGACGATATCAAAAAGAGAATTGAACTAAAATAACTTTTAATAAAAAGAGATCCTAAATTTCAAATTAATTAAGGCGGAGACTCGGCCGTGGAGGTTCCACAAAAATGAGCACACCTATCTCTAGATAATATCGCTCACCTGAACGCTAAGACTATTCGACCGATCGCTAGACCGACGAAGGATTCCTCTTAAAGCCCGCATTACGCTAAGAACCCCGCTATTGGGTGGGGAACCCAATCCGATAGAGTCACGCGCCTCCTCTCTCGAGGGTTAGCGCGGATCTCTCTTTTCCCAAGGGTGATCGGTCCATACGCACGGCCTCTCGGCGTTGCGTATGGATAACGGAAATAGAGCCCGCACATCGATTATGCGGTCCTACGCGTCGTTAACCCGGGGCAAACCTTAAGAAATTTAATTAAACTGAAAAACAGGACCTTCAATTATTTAAAGCTACTTTGTTTGTCTCAATGCTCTTCGATATTGAGGGCTAAGGGCGGTTAACCACTCATCGGAATGGGGACACTTAACGCTAGAAAGCAATAAAGAAAGCAGTAAAGGAAAGCAGTAAAGAAAGCAGGAAATTGCGAGTCCTACTCAAACGAGTAGGGCTGAAGAAAGCAGTAAATGCGAATCCCGGCTCAAATGAGTGGGCGGGGGTAAACTTATCTCATACACGCACGCACTCTACTTGAAAGTAAAACACACACACGCACTCTACATAAATGAAAACACACACACGCACGCAAAGTTTTCCTACTCAAGTGAGTAGGAAGAAAATGAAAGCAATAAAAAAACAAGTCTCACTCAAACGAGTGGGCGGGAAATGAAAGCGGAGCGCCATTTAACTCTTAACGAGTAGGCGGAAATAGATGCATACGCACACACGCACTCTACAGAAATGAAATAAAGCAATAAAACTAACTCATACACGCACGCACGCTTGCAAAAATAAGACAAAAAACAAAGTGCTGGAAAATTAAAACGACTGCATTTCTACCGCTAGAATGCGGTAGAAATGCATAAAAAGTGAAAATAAAAATTAACCGAGCTAAAAGTTTTTGCAAATAAACGCAAAATGAAAGTGCTCAAAAAATTAAAACGACGACATTTCTACCGCTAGAATGCGGTAGAAATGCGTAAAAAGAAGAAATAAAAATTAAACGGGTAAAAAGTTTTGAAAATAAAAAGCTAAAATGAAGTGAGCGAAAAATTATAACAACGACTTTTTCATTCTTAAGTTTTTATACAAGCTCCTAAAAAGTGAAAATAAAACTAAAAAAGACGAAAAGTTTTTACAATCCTAAAAAGTTCTAAGTTGAAGAAAATAAAAATTACACCTTTTAAAACACTTTTATAAAGCCTTAAGAATGAAAATGAAAGTTAAAAAGAAAAATCTAAACATAAACAAGTGCGGAAAATGAAAATGAAACGGACATTACAACGGCTAGAAATGCTGAAAAATTCCTAAACTAAACGAGTAATAAAACAAAAAATGAAAGCACAAAAAGAAAAGTACAAAAAAATGAAAACTAAAAATTACTTAAGTTCGACGCATTCAAATGGATTCCAAAACAACATAAGAGAGAAAAAAAACTAACATTTTATTATGAAAAAGCGGTTACAAGGAAAGCTGAAACAAACATCCTAAACTAAACGAAGAGAGAGAGAGAGGGGGGGATAAAGTTCCCTTACATAGCATGGAATCCAAATGGGCAGCACCTCCCCTAAGTAAGATGGACCAAAAAAGTGGACAAGAAAAGCTTCCTGGAAGCTTTTATTTATAGGCAAAAATTCGGGTGTGACACGCCCTAGGTCACGGGCGTGACAGGGGGCGTGTCGGTCAAAAAACGTGTTTGACTTGGCTTCTGCTGGCAGCTGGCAAAATTCTGGAAGGTCGGGGATGACACGTGTCGGTCACGGGCGTGACAGACATGGTCACGGGCGTGACGGGTCTTCGGTCAATGATCTGCGAGCGGCGATCGACGATCTGGAAGCTTCTGGAAGGAACACGTGGCAAGTCACGGGCGTGACAATCTTGGTCACTGGCGTGACGTAGGGCATGACTGAGACAGCTGGCATCCTGATGTCGGCAGTGTTGACAGTTGACGAAGCGTTGAGTGCCGACATCGACACGGGCGTGACGAGCTTTGACACGGGCGTGTCATGAAGGCGTTGAGTCTTGAACAGTGAAATCGTTGAGTGCCGACTGGCTGATGGCGTTGAGTGCCTGACACGCCCGTGTCGGGCATGGTCACGGGCACGACAGGTCAGAAAATTATTTTTTCCTGGAAAAATTCAGAAAATAAAAAATGCTAAGTTAGAATATATTTTTACAAAAAAGAAATATTTTATTGAATAAAACAAGCAAAAAAAGGACAAAAATAAACAAAAATAACTTAAATAAAATACGAAAATATAGGTATATTTACAACTCATCATAGTGCTTTAGCAAGGCACGATATTACGGACTTGTCTCTTTCCAAGCTTCTGTGCGGCCTTAGCTCCTCCTTGCCACTCTGTGTAGTCAAGCTAAGTCAATCTTTCCCTGCAAGAACTAGGTGGTGATGAAAAAACGAGAGTGAAAATAACTCAAGAGAATGCTCACAAGTGAGTGTCCAAAATTTGGGTGATTACAAATGAAGGGGCCATCCCTTTTATAGGCCCCAAAAGGCTTTCCCTTTAAAGTATGGAAAACGGTAGAATTCTACATTTCTAGAATACTCCACATTATACAATTTACATGAATTTTCTAGAATGCTCCCATGAGACAACTCTAGAACTATCTATCATCTTCATATGTATTGCTCCGGATATTTCTAGAATCTTCCAAAACATTAACCCCAAAGATGATGATCCATCTTCAGGACTTCTCTCCATTGTTTCAGAGACTTCCGCATCCTCTTGCGCCAAAGGATGTCATGTCTTTTCTTGGGCATGGTCCGCTTATGCATGAACAACTCGAGTATGAAGCCATTCTTATACCATGGGCTCCCACACCCAAGTCCTTGACCTCCTCAAAGCTTTGTCGCATCAACATGCGACCTATTGTACCACCCACACATGCATGCATGGTCATGGTTGTGTCTTGAGCTACAAGACCGTGACATTCTCCCACACCCAATCTTGTGACGCCCTCATCGCAACCATACATCAGGTAGCAACACTGTTCGAACCTTTGCTCTTTTGCCACGGAGAAAATCTTGCCTCCAGTAATCCATCACTAGTTGGTGGTCTTCAACTCCATCAAGTAGTGTCACCGACTCAACGTCAAATAGTCACTTCTCCGCATCTTCAGAGATCACCAATTCACATGGTGTGGACTCCACGTCCTCCTTTGGCTTATCCTCAATCCAATCCTTAATGTGAGCTTTGATCCCTTGGATATCGGACTTCGTGTTCTCTTCATGCCCCATATTGATCCTTGTACATGGTAACCTTGTGTGAGCACTGCCTCCGCGGCTCTTGGACCTCTCTTTCTCCGATTGCTCACCTTGAACTCCTCAACCGGATCCTCTATGTCAGCCTCGCCCCCATGGCATTTGGACTTCACGTCCTCAACTGGTTGTTCTTTGATCCCCATAATTCATTCCTCCTTGTGAGCTTCGCCCTCTTGGCACTCAGGGTTTTTGTCTAAATTCTGCTCCACATCGGATAACACTTCTTCCTCCATGGAAGTGTTGTTTTCTTGGCATCTCGACTCCACATCTTGCTTCAACATGATGTAGGATTATTTTGGGAGAGCCCTGAATCCATGCCTGATTGGACAACTTTCCAAATTATGGTCCCCTTTGCAAAAGATGCATGTTCGCTTACAAGGAATCCGCACTGGGAAATCCAGCGATCTATGACTCTCCTTGCATCAAAAGTAACGACGTGTTGGCATTGCCATCGTTTCTCCTTTAAGGTTGCTAAGACAGTAGGTTCTCTTTTTGTAACTCCCTTGGCTATCTGCATAGCCGATAAATGCTTTGTCCCACTACTTCTTGGAGGCCCCTCTACCGTAGGAGCCATGCAAGTTGTTCCTTTTTCCATGATGCACACCGAGTGACAATTTGGCATGAAGATTGCATTTACTGCATCAAAGAAGTTCATGCCCAGTACGACCTTGTGATCATCCATCGTTGTGACCGAGAAGTTCACTTGTCCTCTCCACGTTCCCAAGCAAAGCTCCATGCCACGAGCCACTCCCGATAACAGACTAGTCTTCTCGTTCACGGTCTTGACCCATCCATCACTCTTCATCATATGAAGGTCAAGCCTTCTTACTTCTTCCTTTGTCATAAAGTTGTGTGTCGCACCCGTATCTACCAAGGCTTTGGTAGACTCGTTGTTAATCATTGACTCAACGTACATAAGCCCTTTACTAGATTTCTTCTCTGCTGGTTTTATATTCAAAGTCTTTAGAAGTTGCAAATAGCAGATTTGGTTTGTACCTTCACCATCCTCGCACTTCACTAAATCCTTCTCTTGCAATGCTGAAAGCGAACCAAGATTTGGACACTTATTCATCATGTGTGGTTCCTTGCAAATGTAACATCCACCTTTTGGCGTAAAACCCATGTTTGTGACATCCATCTCCCTTCCACGATGCGTGGAAGTATTATCTCCTCGATGGGGTTTCCACGGCTCTTGTCTTTCTACCCCATCTTTGGTGTGGTCATCCGTGTACCCCTTCTTTGTTGGATCATCTACTAATGGTCTTTGATACTCGATCATTGCATCGGCAACAGCAATTGTTTCATCAAGTGTCTCCGCATCCCACCGATGCACTTCCAGCTTCACCCAATTTTGAAGACCATCTTTGAAGTTGAAGAATTGGTCATCTTAGAACATACCTGGTACCATCAGCATCAAGGTATCAACATCAAGGTTTGGAACTCCTTCACATACTCCGTGATTAAACTTTTTTTGTTTTAGCTCCTTCAACTTCTTCCTTGCCACATTTGCAACGTTCTCCGGGTAGAAGTGTCTTTTGAGTTCAATCTTGAACTCCTTCCAGGTGTCCAGGTTTCATGCTTCTTTCTTAATATCTACAAGCTTCCTTTGCCACCAAAGTGATGCAATATTCGAAAGATAGTAACCTGCAATCTTTATCTTAAGTGCCTCCTCTGTGAGGTTACATTCTTCGAAGTAGACCTCCATTTGATAAAGGAAGTGTTCAACTTCCTTGGCATCCCTCTTCCCGATGAAAGGTTTTGGCTTAGGCACGTCGATCCTTGAATTTTTCATAACCCCACCAATTCCACCAATAGCGATGCCCTTCCTGCAAACGGCTAGTTCTTCCTCCAATTTGTCGATCCTCTCGTCAAAATCATCCCCAAGCTGATCGACCTTTGTGAAAGCTCCGAATTTGCATCAAGGCAAACTTGGATTTGGGCTTTCAATAGATCCAGCTCTCCGCAAGCCGATATCACTTGTTTGACTGTCTCTAATTCTCCGCGAAACATGTAAGTGGTCCTATTCCACCGTCATCATGTCCTTGTCCCAATCCATCAAGGCAAGATCCAAATGTCCGGGCTCACGAAATTTGCTTTGGCTTCTCTTTTTCCTTTCAGATTGTTGTCTAGCCTCCCGGCCACGCTCATCTATGTTCTAGTTGTCCATTTCACCAGCCAACAGTCTTCTTGTGCACCAACCACGTACTTGAGTGAACCTAGCTCTGATACCAACTGTCACAAACTTCTCTCTTTCCAAGCTTCTGTGCGGCCTTAGCTCCTTGCCACTCTGTGTAGCCAAGCTAAGTCATCCTCTCCCTGTAATAACTAGGTGGTGATGAAGAAACGAGTGGAAACAACTCAAGAGAATGCTCACAAGTAAAAGATTTCAAAGAACTATATTGTTTATCCAAAACTTGGGTGATTACAAATGAGCAGGTCTTCCCATTTTATAAGCCCCAAAGGATTTTTCCTCTAAAGTATGGAAGACTCTAGAATTCTACATTTCTAGAATACTCTACATTATACAATTTACATGAATTTTCTAAAATGCTCTCATGAGACAACCCTAGAACTCTATATCATCTTTATATGTATCGCTCCAGATATTTCTAGAATCTTCCCAAACATTAACCCCGAAGATGATGATCCATCTTCAGGACTTCTCTCGATGTTTCAGAGACTTTCGCATCCTCTCGCGCCAAAGGATGTCATGTCTTTGTATGGGCATACTCCGCTTATGCATGAACAACTCAAGGATGAAGCTATATGCTTATACCAAGGGTTCTCACACCCAAATCCTTGATCTCCTCGAATCTTTGTCGCATCAACATGTGACCTATTGTACCACTCACACATACATACATGGTCATGGTTGTCTTGAGTAACAAGACCATGACAGCGCGCCTGGGGAGCGCCTGAGGCACCTCACACGCCTCTGCCTTGCAAAGGAGGGGCAAGGTGCGCCCGACGCCTCAGGTACGCATAGGCGCGCGCCTTGATAACGTAGGTGTTCGGGGGAGATTATGTTCAATTTGACTTACGCACACTTGTGCGTATTTTTGCATGGCGTGCACCTCTTTCCCCTTAACACAGCTAGTTTTCTGTCATTAGAATTTGTGCGCGTAATCTATTGTACCCGCGTGCAAGCACGGGCAATTGCGCATGTGCAGTCATTTTTCTTAATTCTAACGAGTTTGGGTCATCGAATTTGAGCGTGCGGAATTTCCTACTCCCCAAGCTTCTTAAAAGTATAAGAGGAGATTTGCAAGGATCCATTGGAGCCCCAAGCCGGAGTACTTGGTGTTGAGACAAACAAACCCGGGTGAAGACGCAATTATGAGGAGGTGACGGCTTCTCCCAAATCGTGGATGCAGCCAACGAGGAAGAGGAAGAGCTGGTGGACCAATCCTGGCTCCCCTTCGAATCCGTGGAAGAGTCTCCCGTTCTTTTTGTGCCAAGGGGTGGTAACATGTATCTCTTCATTCTCTTTTAAGGGTTTTGTATTCTCTATTGAAATGTTCTCTAAAGTGTTTATGTACCATGACCATTGGGTATAGACATTAGTTGTGGATAGTATGGATCTGTGTAAAGTGTTCTTATTTGAGTAATATTGTTGTTCATGAGATTGTGATGATATTGTGATTGTTGTTGATTGTAATTTTGTGGTGAAGTGCTTGCTGCATCTTTGTTGAGCTAGAAGCAAACAAGTGAGCGAGTGAGAGCGAGGTTAGCCTTTGCAAGCACGAGGCAAACGAGAGTGCGAAGCAGAGGAAGGAGACCCGCAGAGGAGTGAAGCAGTGAAGGCGAGTCGCATTGTAGTTAGTTTTTCTTCTTGCAATAGTTAATAGCAAACCTCTCGTTTTTTCGATAAAACTCCGACCAAGATTTCAATCTCAAATCTTTCTCGAAAGTGAACTCCACCTTGTTGTGTTCCGGGAGATTCGATACTCGGGGATTTACTCTCTGTTTGATATTACTAGAACGATCGGTACTCTTGTCATGACGCATCGGATATATCTCAAACACCTCACTATATCGAATTTATATTTGGAGATCACACTTTTATTTAACCACATTATCTATCAATTATTGATTTATAGGAGAACGCATTGAGTTTCATCTATATTGGTCTTTTATTGAATATTTTTTGAAAACACTTTGGAAACGATATGGAACCAAACTCGAGTTTAGAATGACAGCGAGTTTCTCAGATGTTTAGTCGGGGTGAATCCGAAACAATGACATCTCGTCCTTCTACAGGCCAAATTTGCATTTGAAGAAACGTTGAGTAAACCTTGTATATAGTTCTTGAAAATCAAATTACAAGTGTGAGTACAAATATATAGAGAGAGAAAAAAAATCTCTATTACAAGATGTGGGACTAAACATCCTAGTTAAGAGGTTATGAGGCTAAATGGGCTTTTACTAATGGGTCTTAAATAATGTGCCTTTATATATATCATTCAACACTCTCCCGCAAGTTGGAGCGTACAAATCGTAGGCACCGAGCTTGGACAAGAACTGGTAGTACAGAGGTCGTGGTAAGGCCTTGGTGAGGATGTCAGCAACTTGTTCGGTAGCTGGAACATGCATTAACTCTACCTTATTTAATTTAACCTTTTCTCGAATGAAATGACAATCAACCTCAATGTGCTTCATCCGTTCATGGAAAACAGGATTTTTGGCAATGTCTATGGCAGTCTGACTGTCGCAAAATAGAGTGGCCGGTGCGGAAAGCTTGACTCCTAAATCATCAAGGAGACCCTCAAGCCAAATGAGCTCAGACACAATAGCTACCATTGAACGATACTCGACCTCAGCGGATAAACGGGTAATAACAGACTGTTTCTTGCTACGCCAAGTAATGAGATGTCCTCCAAAATAAGTGCAGTATCCACTCGTGGAACGTCGATCATCCAATGAACCAGCATAATCAGCATCACAATAAGCACTCAGAGATAAGGGAGACGAAGAGGACTTGTATACAAGTCTCAGTCCAGGAGCAGTTTTCAAGTATCGAAGAATGAGCTCAACTGCCTGGAGATGAGAAATGCGTGGCTCATGCATGAATCGACTGACAATCACAACAGCAAATGATATATCAGGTCTTGTAACAGTGAGATATATCAGTTTTCCCACAAGACGACGATAATACTCTGGGCTTGGAATAAGTAGATCAGAGTCTGAGGCATGAGCACAGAGCTTGTAATTAATATCTATGGGAGTGTCGGCAAGCTTGTATCCAGAGTAGCCCGCATCGTGAAGCAAGTCAAGACAGTACTTCTTTTGAGATAACACCAGTCCATCAGGTCGTCGAGCCATCTCAAGACCAAGAAAGTAACGAAGGCTTCCCAAGTACTTTGTTTGAAACACAGTCGCCAGATGTTGTTTAATCATATGTATTCCTGTAAAATCGTCTCCCGTAATAAGAATATCATCAGCATATACCAAGAGAATCACTGTGCCTGTTTAGAGCTGTCACGATTCCGGTTTGGTTCCGGTTCTGCTAAAACCGTGAACCGAACCATTAAGGTAACGGTTTTTCAAGTTAGAACCAAAAGCTTATTTGGTTTGACCGGTTCCGGTTTCGGTTCCGGTTCTAACATAATTTTTTGGAACCGTAGGGCCTACGGTTACGGTTACGGTTCCGGTTCCGGTTTGCTAAGAACCAAAACCAAATTATTTACTTGCGGTTCGGTCCGGTTCTATGCAGTTCGGTTAGAACCAAAACCATTCTCACAGAATGAGTGATGCGTCGCCTATGAAAAATGTTCCTATGAAAAACAATCATTCTATGAAAAATATTCACCCCTCATATAGTTATATACATAAACATTTATATAAACAAACAAACATATACAGTATTTTCTAGGGTCTCAAGTTAGTTGAACAGCCCTGTACAACTGTACGCGACAACTGCGGATTGATAGTTGACATATTTTTTCTATGGTATTATCAAAATATAAAATAAATACTGTAATAATGCGAAAATAATAATAGTAATACTAATAAATAGTGTAGAACATTTATACACACAACGTTTAAAATGATAAAGATAAAAAAAGTTATGATATTAATTAAATAGTGCAGAACATCTTTTTTTTTTACTTAAATATAAAATATGTGCAAAATATCTATACACACAACATTTAAAATAATCAATATCTTTGCATATTTTTATGGTATTATCAAAATATAAAATAAATACTAATAATATAGTTGTATGATAAATAAATTTTTTATATTAAAATAATAATAATAAACGGGTTGCGGTTCGGTTCGGTGTCGGTTCGGTTCGGATTGGGTCTAAAAATTTTTAAACCGTTCGAGACTTGCATGTTGTGATTCCGATTCCGGTTCCGGTCCGGACAGTAAAATAATGGAACCATGCCCGGACCAATGTTGTTCACGGTTCCAAAATTCAAACCGGAACCCGGATAATTAGCGAACGGTCCGGTCCGGTTCTTTGCGGTTCTGGTTCGGTTACGATTCGGTTTACGGTTTTCGGTTTTAAGTGACAGCTTTATACCTGTTGGACGATGTCGAGTGAATAATGAGAAGTCGGCTGAACTCCGAGTGAACCCAACAGCACTA
Source organism: Platanthera zijinensis (assembly GCA_039513925.1). Taxonomy (NCBI): domain Eukaryota; kingdom Viridiplantae; phylum Streptophyta; class Magnoliopsida; order Asparagales; family Orchidaceae; genus Platanthera; species Platanthera zijinensis. The sequence goes on along the minus strand of CM077082.1, from coordinate 61,270,083 downwards.
ACAGTCTAACTAAATTTGTCAAATCATGCCCGAGACGACTGCTTGAGACCATAAAGTGACTTCTTCAAATAACAGACAAGGGACTCCCCGTGGTCTCAAACCCGGGAGGTTGTTGCATATAGACGGTTTCCTGTAAATCACCATTAAGAAAAGCATTTTTGACATCCAATTGATGCAACTGCCAGTGTCGATGAACAGCGAGGGAGATCAACACACGAACAGTATTCAGTTTGGCAACTGGAGAAAAGGTCTCATCATAATCTAGACCTTATTATTGAGTAAATCCATGAACCACCAAACGAACTTTCAAACGTTAAACCGCCTCATCTAGTCCTTGTTTGAGGGCAAACACCCACTTACAACCCACGCAAGTCTGTCCAGGAGGAAGAGGGACAAGATCCCAAGTGTGGTTTGCCCAAAGGGCAGACATTTCCTCGTCCATAGCCGCTCGCCATCCTGGATATTGGAGAGCTTCCTGCATAGAAGTAGAGATGGTAATTGAGGATAAAGAAAGAGCAAACTGACAAAGTTCTGGAGAGAGACGGTGGAAGGAGACATAATTCGTCATTGGGTAAGCAGTAGAAGTAGTTGTCGGATCTGCAGGCTGCAAAATATCATCAGAGGAGGGCATCTCCCGTAGGGTAGTGAATGAAGGAGGATGACGAGTATACACACGAGTAATAGGTGGTTTGTGTGAAAGTGGCATGGGAAGAGGAGGTGGGTTTGGTGGGAGTGGTGTAGGAAGGAGAGGCGGAAGGGTGGGAGTAACAGGGACATCAGGCCGCAAAAGGAGTGGTGGTGGAAGAGAATCAGTTGGTTGAGAATGATATGGCTAGTCTTCGAGAAAGGTGACTTCAGCAGAAGTAACAGCCTTGCGATCTTTAGGAGAGAAGCATACATAACCCTTCTGAGTACGGGAGTAACCAATAAACATATATTTCATGGCACGATGAGCGAGCTTGTCTGTGGACGGGCCAAGATTATGAACATAGTACACATAGCCAAACCCGTGAGGGGTGACTGAAAAAGGAGGTGTGGAGGGAAAGAGAAGATTGAAGGGAACCACAAAGTTAAGAACAGAGGAAGACATGCGGTTAATAAGACAACATGCAGTAGAGACCGCGAAATTCCAGTATTGCTTGGGAAAATTCATTTGAAACATAAGAGAGTGAGTAACCTCAAGGAGGTAGCGATTTTTGCGTTCAGTAACGCCATTTTGTTAGGGGGTATAGGCACATGAAGTTTGGTGGATGATTCCAAACTCAGCACATAGGTTGGTAAACGCATGACTAGTGTATTCACGGGCATTATCAGAACGAAGAGTTTTCATTGTAGTGGAGAACTGGTTGCGAGTTTCAGTGATAAAGGCACGAAAAACACCTGGCAATTCAAAGCGATCACGAAGGAGATACAGACATGTCACTCGAGAGTAATCATCTACAAAGGTAGCAAAGTAACGATAGCCAAAAACACTGGTGATTTTGTATGGTCCCCAGATATCAGAGTGAACAAGATAAAAGGGAGCAGCACTCTGAGTGGGATGATGCGAGAAAGTAGACCGATGATGTTTTCCATAGATACAGGACTCACAAGTGAATTCTCGGATGGAGACATCGGGAAGAGCTTTGCGGAGTATGTTTAGAAGAGGGTGTCCAAGACGGCGATGCCACTCAGAAGAGCTAACAGAGGCCAAAACCGTCGGAGGAGAGGGGTCAAAGATGTAGATAGAGACCATTCGATAGATGCCCTTTTCCAATGATCGATTGCGTCTTGCGATCCTGCACAACACAAGAGGTGGAGGAGAAAGTCACGTAACAATCAAGATCTTGTATAAGACGGCTAATTGATAGAAGATTGAAGGGCGAGCCAGGAACATGAAGAACCGAGTGAAGTGTGAGAACCGAGGTAAGAATTACGTCAGCGGATCCAGCGACCGGAGAAGTGTCCCCATTGGAGACAGTAATGAACTCAAGATGCGTAGAATTAGAGTATCGTGATGGTTTTGTTGGGGTAATTTGATGTGTGGCCCCTGAGTCCATAATCTAGGAGGAACCGTGGGCAAGACAGGAAATTCCCCCATCAAAAATAGACACAACAGATCCAGATGAACCGCACGTTAACTCTTGTAGTCGATGTAGTTGAGTGCGCAAATCGGCAATGTCGACATGAACACTATATGGAGCATAGATGGCCATGACAAGGGCCAACCTGGGCGACCAGTCGAACAGCCTCAGCGAACCGAAGAGCGAGCAGCAGTGACAAATCAAAGGGCAGATGCGGGCAACAAAAGACGGAGCAGGTCGCGGCTAAGCCCAACCCGCGGCTAACAGAGGCGGCTAGCCAGAGGCATCTAGGCACAGAGTTGGGGCAGGAGGCCAGGGACAAGAGAGAAATAGCGGCAAGAAAAGTCCACGCGACAAGCAACCCGCACGGGCACAGAAAGAGACTGGTGCGGCTTGGAGAAGAAAAGATTGTGCGGTTAGAGCTAGGAAGCAGCGGCTAGGAGAACGATCGTCGAAAGATCCCACTTGACGACTAGGAAAGGAGGCCGGGCGGCTAGTAGAGATCGCGGCGACAAGACAAGTACGCAGCGAGAAGTCGAGGAAAATTCCTGAGGCGTGAGTGACAGGAAGCAGGGAAGAGCGCAGCGATTACGGAGAATCCGCAGCGACAAGAACAGCGGCAAAGGCAAGTCGCGCGACAAACCGCGCGGTCAGACCGGGAGGAGCTCTGGGACAGTTCGCGCGACAAGGCAACGACGGCTAGACGAGGAGCCCGTGCCAGAGAAGGTCGCGGTTTAGGATAGAGGAGATCGCAGCGGCAAGGAATCCGCAGCAGAGAAGCCAGCGACAAGAAGGTCGCCGCGAGAAGAAGGGAAGAGGTCGCCGCGACGAGAAGACAGATCGGCAAGACTGGTCGCGGCTACAACAGAGGAGAGACGCGACTAAGGATGGAAGACCACGCGAGAAGGGTGGGGGGGTTCCACGGAAGGAAAACCGCGGCTAAAGGTGGATGTTCGCGGGCAAGACCGCGTCGAAGAGGTCGCGGCAAGGAGAGAAAGTGTCGCGACTAGATGAGAGAAGGCCGCGCGAGAAGGCTCGTTCAGCTGGTAACCGCAGAGACTCGCGTACGGTAAAGAAAGAGGAAGTCGCGCGGATATGATGAGAAGGCCGTGCGAGAAGAGGAAGGAGGGGCCCACCTGGCAATAGCATAAGACGGCTATAAAAGGTCAGGTGAGAGACAGAGGGGAGTGGTTCCACGGAAGGAGAGAAAAGAGAGCGGGTAGAAGAAGGAAGACCGCAGGAGATGAGCGGAAAGCAGGGCGGGTAGAAGCCGCACGAAACTGGCGGGTAGAAGGAAGAAGCCGCTAGAAGCAGGAGGGTAGGAGACCGCAGTAGAGGCGCGGATAGCCAGTGGTTAATCCGCAGACACAGGCGGTTAAAAAAAACAAACTAGCCGCCCGAAGAAAGAGGTAGGACCGTATGGCTCTGATACCATGTAGAAACGTTGAGTAAATCTTGTATAAAGTTCTTGAACATCAAATTACAAGTGTGAGTACAAATATATAGGGAGAGAGAGAGAAAATCTTTATTACAAGATGTGGGACTAAACATCCTAGTTAAGAGACTAAATGGGTCTTTACTAATGAGCATTTACATATATCATTCAACAGCATTAAATAATTCTAAGAATCGAGCTACCACTAAAATCTCATCTGAAATTTTTTATGACTTTTCTATACAACATCTACTTAATCGTCATTTTTTACCATCTCATGACCGCATTTCTTTTGACGTTCAGTCTCACATTGATTATTTACAAGAACTGCATAAGAATATTACTAATGATTTGAGAGTAAGCTCTGGAAAATATAAATTCATGGTCCAACATCATTGTCTGGAATTATACTTTTTAGAAGAAGATTAGATATTTGTTTATTTTAAGAAGCAGCGATTTACTCTCGGCATGTACCATAACTTACAACAAAAGAAGTTTGGCTCATTTCATGTTCGGAAATGACTCTGTGAGAATGCCGCCTACAAGATCTGCTTGTTGAATTTGGTGCCTCCCCGATACTCAATGAAGCTAGCCTTGCACCATTCTATGGAATTCACTCAGTGCCAGTCTCAGTCCACCTGCAACACCTGGACAGATGCATCCCGACTTTGAGTCGCTGACCACATTAACCACTGCCAGTCTTTGCGGGTCTCAATGGGGTCGAGCCCCTTCAACCCCGAGAAAAGTAATGCATCATAGGTCGCATTTGGCGATACACTTTCGTATTTTTTGTATTCCATTATTTATTGTCCGCATTATATTATTATGTATGTTGTTTTTCGCACACGCACATTTTCTATTTGAAGACTCTTGTTGTGTCATTGTGCATGACATATCTGTTGTACTGTCATCATTGTCCTAATAGGATGTGGTAGACATCAATTGCGACAATATGACAATACTCTATCGTGATATGTACTCCATATAAAAAAAGTCCACGAGATAGTGTTGAGTAACATGCACGGTTAAATGACTATTAACTCTGAATTAACTGCAAGGGTACACTAATAGGTGTGTCTTAAGCACTAATATGTCCACCATATGTTGAGAAATGAAGTTTTTCATATTGTAACTGTCAGTGATAATAGATTAAAACTTTCCTTGGATGCGTGCAACAAGAACAACACTCAAGCCTTTATGCCACTATAGTGGGGTTGGCTATATGGATCATTTGTCTCCATTGTACCCTATCTTTAGTCTAATCTCACAAATGCCTAAGTACATCATGTCTTTCCTTATAGTTTAGTTTCAAGTCGTTATTGGTCTACCCCTCCCTCGTTTAACATCCTCAGTGACTAGACTCTCACAACGCCTAACAGGTGCCTCTAATGGTCTCTTTTGTACATGTCCAAACCATCTTAGTCAAGCTTCTCGCATCTTCTCTGCAATTGTTGCTACTCCTGTTTTATCCCTGATACATTCATTCGTAATTTTACCAGTCTCGTGTGTCCACACATCCACCTAAGCATTTTCATCTCCGCAAATCCCATTTTTTTGCTCATGTACACAATTCGCTACCCAACACTCAGAACCATTGAGTATTGCTAGTTTAATTGCAGTACGGTAAAACTCCTCTTTAAATTTTAATTGTACTTTACGATCACATAAGATCCGTGATGCGCCTCTCTACTTCAACTAACCTGCTTGGATTCTGTGTCATATCTTTATCAATACCTCCATTGTTTTGAACTATCGATCCAAGATATTTAAAACACTCACTACGGAAAATATTATGATCACCCAACTTAATAATGAAGTCATCCGTCCTTCTTGCACTGCTAAATTTAAGCTTCATATACTCCGTCTTTGTTCTGCCCAACCTAAAACCCTTCTTTTCTAAAGTGTCTCGCCAAGATTCAAGTTTTGTGTTTACACCCTCGTGCATCTCATCGACCAAAACAATATCATCAGTAAACAATAAACACCAAGGTATTACTTGTTGGATATGTCCGGTAAGCTCAAATTTAAGTAACGAATAAAATTTTAAAGTGTATTATTACTTATAAATAGAATAAGATAAAGGAAAATGATTCATTTTGCATGATTAAGGGATGGGATTAAAGGAAAGAGATTCCTCTTTGGAAATTTGCTATTGCAAAATAAGGTAATTAGAAGAATAATTTCAGTATAAAGATCTCAAAAGTCCAAAATAAGGGAGGTCATTTGTTAAGCACGCACTAGGGAAGAAGAAGAAGAACTAGAGAAAGAGAAAGCTAGAGATTAGGGTTTGAAAGAATGAGAGCGAAAATACCTTTAGAATAATTCTTGCATACCCCCAAAAGAGAGGGGTCCGGGTATATATAACCCCGGACCCAGGGCCGGCCAACCAAGGGGGCCGGTCGGCCCCCATGGGGCTGAACCAAATGTGGTTCAGCCCCCCGGAGCCGAAGTCTTTAAGAAGAGGGGGCTGAACCCATTGGTTCAGCCCCGTTGTCGCCTTGCACACGCCGTTGCCGCCGCTTGTAATATTGCCCAAATAGCCTAGCCTCGTCCGGAGGCTTAACATTCCCTTCCCCATCAAAAGCCAGCTTGTCCTCAAGGTGGTAATCAGGGTAAAGCTCCCGAAACTCTAGCAAGTCCACCCAAGTATTGTGCTCCGCGGGGAGATCCTTCCACTTGACTAACAGCTCTGGACAGTACGCCATGCCACGACGTTTCCACTTGATCAACAGTACATCTTCCGGAATTGGGCGAAGCTCGCCTCCACTAGTAGCCTCTGGTAGAGCGGGAAAGACCGGAACCGCATCACCCAGCTTCCGCTTCAACAAGGAGACATGAAAGGTAGGATGAATCCGTGAGCCCGCGGGCAACGCCAAGGTGTACGCAACTGGCCCGACCCGCCGCGTGATCCGAAAGGGTCCATAGTAGCGGGGTGCCAGCTTTTGATTTGTCCTTTGCGCCACAGACAACTGCCGATAAGGGCGAAGTTTAAGGAAAACCTCATCCCCACCTGGAACTCTCTCTCCGTCCGATGTCGATCCGCCTGTGCCTTCATACGATCCTGCGCCGCCCGAAGATTCTCGCGCAAGGTGGCGAGGGTCCGATCCCGATCACGGAGTGCCCGATCAACTGCTGCCACTGCGGTACTACCTGGCTCATAACTGCTCAAGGAGGGAGGTGGCCGACCATAGACGACCTCAAAGGGAGTGAGTTTGCTAGCGGAGTGATACGAAGTGTTGAAGCAGTACTCCGCCCAATGTAACCAGGTGGTCCATGTCCTTGGCTCATCCATGACAAAGCAGCGCAGGTAAGTTTCCACGCCCCGATTTAAGACCTCCGTCTGGCCATCAGTCTGGGGATGGTGAGCCGTGCTGAAACGTAATGAAGTCCCCTGCAAACGAAAGAGTTCCGTCCAAAATCTGCCAACAAAAGTAGGGTCCCGATCGGAAATGATCGCCCGGGGAATCCCATGCAATCGAACAATCTCCCGAACAAATAAAGCCGCTACAAACTCGCCTGTGTAAGGGTGGCTCATAGCAAGGAAGTGCCCATATTTGGACAACTTGTCCACCACCACTAAGATAACTGTTTTACCCTTCGACTTGGGCAACCCATCGATGAAATCCATAGAAACCGTATCCCAGATCTGATGCGGAATCTCTAAGGGAGTGAGTAGCCCGGCAGGGGAAGTAGTCTCATATTTCTGCCTTTGGCACACCTCACATTTCTGCACAAACTCCTGAATGTCACGGCGCATTCCCTTCCAAAACACATTTGCTCGAGCCCGCTGGAGAGTGCGAAGAATACCGGCGTGACCTCCCGTCGACGACGAATGGAACTCATGCATCATCACCGTCCTCCAAGCTGATTGGGCAGGAATGACCACGCGTCCCTGATAATATAGCCAGTCGTTTTGTAAGTGATAGCCTGGGGCTGCCTCACGAGCCTGCCGCAGGTTCTCCACAATAACTCGTAACTCGGAATCTCGCTGCACCTCTTCCTGAATCTCATCCATCGAATCCAACTGTGGCATAGAAATGTGCGCCAAGGCCCCCTCTGGTAAGCGCGATAGGGCGTCAGCCACCCGATTGTCCTTCCCCGGTCGATACTCGATCTCATAATCATATCCCAACAACTTTGTGACCCACTTCTGTTGAAGGGGGGAAGAAATCCGCTGCTCCAGGAAGTGCTTCAAGCTCTGATGATCGGTCTGGATTTTGAAACGACGTCCCAGCAAGTATGGCCGCCATAGGGCCACTGCATGAATAACCGCCAACATCTCTTTTTCATACACCGATAGTCTCAGTGTCCGTGGAGCCAAGGCCTTACTGTAGAAGGCGATCGACCGCCCCTCCTGCATCAAGACCGCCCCCACTCCCACGCCGGACGCATCCGTCTCTACCACAAACTCCTTAGTGAAATCTGGAAGTGCCAGCACCGGAGTCGTCGTCATTGCCCTCTTCAGCGCCTGAAAAGCGGTCTCGGCCTCACCCTGCCACGAGAAAGCATCCTTCTGTAGCAGCTGCGTAAGTGGCCAAGCAATCTTCCCATAATCCCGCACAAAACATCGGTAATACCCAGTGAGGCCCAAGAACCCCCGCAACGCCCGGATGGTCAGAGGCCGTGGCCAAGAAATCATACTCTCGATCTTTCGTGGGTCGGCCTTCACCCCGTCAGCTGAAACTAGATGCCCCAAGTACTCCACCTCCTGTTGTCCAAAAGAACACTTGGACATCTTGGCATATAGCTTATGGTGCCGAAGGGTAGAGAAGACCTAAGCCACATGACGTAGATGATCCTCCCAAGTAGCGATGTGGATCAAAATGTCATCAAAGAAGATCAAGACGAAGTGTCGCAGAAATGGCCGGAAAATCTCGTTCATATTGGCCTGAAAAGTAGACGGTCCCCCCGTCAATCCATTCGCCATCACTAAGAACTCATAGTGACCGTCATGGGTCCTGAAGGCCGTCTTATGCACGTCCTCCTCCTTCATAAGAATCTGATAATAGCCGGATCGCAAATCCAGCTTCGTGAACCGAGTCGCCCCATTCAACTCATCCAACAGCTCCTCTATCACGGGAATCGGAAACTTGTCCTTCACGGTAACACTGTTCAAGGCACGATAATCTACGCAAAAATGCCAAGATCCGTCCTTCTTTTTAACCAGGATAATCGGTGCTGAAAAGGAACTGGTACTAGGCCGTATAATGCTTGCATCAAGCATCTCCTTCACACTGCGCTCGATCTCAGCCTTCTGCATGTGGGGATACCTGTATGGACGAATGTTGGGCGGCTCCGCCCCGGTCTTCAGCACAATCTGGTGATCACGGAATCGTGACGGCGGAAGTGTACTCGGCTCCTGGAAGATGTCATCATACTCCTCTACTAACGCCCGCATCTGGTCAGGAACCTCCGTCGGGCTATCCTCGTCAGACCTCACCCCCAACAGAACGGCCATCAGACTACTGGACTCCTCAAGTTGCTGTAAGCTGCGAAGGGAGATCTCCTTGACCGGAGAAGATCTAAGCCCCTTCAAACAGAACTGTCACTCCCCTTGCAAGAACTCCATCGTCATCTGGTCCCAATCAAAAGTCACCCTCCTCAACTGTTGCAACCACTGCACGCCCAGCACCATATCTGAGCCCCGGATCGGTAAGAGATAGACATCCGTGCACCCCACATAGCCCTGCATCCGAAGCTCCACCGCCTTCAACACTCACTGGCACTGTAATTTGTTGTCGTCCGCAACCATAACCTGGAACGCAGCTCCTGTGTCAATCACCTGCCCCACCTTTTGTGCCACATCTGGATGAATAAAATTATGAGTACTCCCACTGTCCACCAGAATGGTCACCCTCTCCTGCAGAATCCTACCCGCCAGCCGCATAGTAAGTGGGGTGGATTGCACCCCTCCATGGCATGTAGGGATACACCCAACTCTGTCAAATCTAAGTCCCCCCAGACTCCAACTCCTCCTCTGGAAACACGTCCTCATCAAGCTGATCCTCCTGATGCAACATAAAGACCTGGACCTTCTGGCACTTGTGCCCTGGCGTGAATTTCTCATCACAATTAAAGCAAAGGCCCTTCTCTTTCCGTGCTTGTAACTCGTTCCAAGATAACCGTGTCACCGTCGGTCAGCCGGCCAATGGAGGCTCTCTCCTGGCCGTGGCCGGTGTAGTAGTATGCCTTGCCGTACTGCGGTTCCGTTGCCTATTTAACCTTTCCTCTTGGATGCGGGTCAAGCTGATCGCATGGTTCAGACTACGGGGCATGTAGGCCTGAACCTCATCGCGTAAGTGATCCTTTAGTCCGGATACGAAACAGCTGAGGAGTGTCCTCTCTCCCCACTATACCCGGTTGGCCAACTTCTCAAACTCCGTTCTGTACTCCATCACCGTACCCTTCTGACGTAGCTTCTGCAACAGCGCCTCAAAGTCTTCAAACTCCAGAGGCCCAAACCGAGCCGTGAAGCCTTCCACAAATTCCTCCCACGGAACATACTCCCGTCCCCGCAAAAACCACTGTGTCCACTGGAAAGCGTCGTCTTCCAGATGGAAGGACGCTAGCTGCACCCACTGAGCCTCTGGCACCTCCTGATAGCTGAAAAACAACTCAGCTTTTTGTACCCACTCCAAAGCGTCGCCCCCATTGTACTGAGGGAAATTCATCCGAGTCAACTTGGGAGCCATGTACGGCCTTTGGCCGCGTTCCCCCACCATGCCCGGAATTTGTTGGAACTGTCCCGCCATTGGGGCCCCATGACGGAAAGGCCCCCCTTCTCCCCATTGCACCCCCCTTCCAAAGCCTGGTGGTTGCCCTCTTCCTGCCGGTGGGGGTAACAACCCATCCCGACCTTGCCTCCAAGGAGCGTGCTCGGTAAAAGTCCCAGCCCGTCCGTCAGCCCCAGTTGCGAAGCCGCCACCCCTGCCGGCCATTTCCAGGCTTGCCGGCACAAATCCGGCCCTCCCCATGCTTTCCGCGGGGGGTCCGGCCATTCCAAAGCCACCCCCAGCCTTGCCAAAGCCACCCGGCCCAAAACCGCCCCCTTGATGGCCTGCCGGTCCCGATCTGAGCCCCACAGGGGCTGCTGATGCCCAGCCGACCCCGCTAGAGCCACCTGCGGCGTTTCCCGCCGCGCCATAGCCCGCAGGAACAAATCCGACCCCCTGCGTGCTCGCCACCCCCGATCCATCCCCACCAGCGCCGACAACCCCCGATCCGGGCCCCTGCGTGTGCGCTGAGGCCGATCCCGACCAGCCGAGGCCGCCCCAGGCCAATCCCGTCCCTCCGTGGTTCGCCGCACCAAATCCAGCCCCCGCCTGGGCCGACGCAGTAGGTCCGAAGCCAGCCGCCCCCGATCCGGCGCTTCCCGCCCCCGATCCGGCGCTTCCCGCACCCGATCTGCCAAGTCCGGCCATTTCGGGCCTATTTCCTGTAGATCCGCCCGGTTCATCCTCCGCCACCGCCTTGCCCTTCAAGTTTTGCGCTAATAGCGTCATGATATCGTTCAAGCGGTCGTCGATGCGCTCTTCCAACCTTTGAGTGGACGTTTTGACATTTTCTTCGATGGCGGCTACCGAATCGGTAAGCCCCATCAAATTCTCTTCTAGGGTTTCCAAGCGGCCACTCTCCTCTTGCGAACGTGTATTCACCATGATGGAGGAAGGAGCCTCTGATACCAAATGTTAAGCACGCACTAGGGAAGAAGAAGAAGAACTAGAGAAAGAGAAAGCTAGAGATTAGGGTTTGGAAGAATGAGAGGGAAAATACCTTTAGAATAATTCTTGCATACCCCCAAAAGAGAGGGGTCCGGGTATATATAACCCCGGATCCAGGGCCGGCCAACCAAGGGGGCCGGCCGGCCCCCATGGGGCTGAACCAAATGTGGTTCAGCCCCCCGGAGCCGAAGTCTTTAAGAAGAGGGGGCTGAACCCATTGGTTCAGCCCCGTTGTCGCCTTGCACACGCCGTTGCCGCCGCTTGTAATATTGCCCAAATAGCCTAGCCTCGTCCGAAGGCTTAACATCATTATTCAGAGAGAACAAATTTGTGTGTTTCTCTATGTCAGTCGAACCCTGCATAAGCCCGCACCAGTTTTTCATTCTCGCAAGCTCCAGCATTTGCCATCCTCGCGTCCCCTGCAAACGGCGACGCCATGAGAGAACTTCTTCGACATCGCGTCTTCAACGAATTACACCAATGCCTCCATCGCACAATCCCGTTGTCAACATCCCTGCATCTGATTTCTGTTAAGCCCTACCAGTGTTGTAGATATCCTCCGACATGTCCGACATGTCGGCCGACATAAAGGTTTTATGAACAAAACGATACGTTTCCGATATTATTTTGCAAAATATCCTTTTGAAATATATCCTCCGATATGTCTATTATTGACCGATATATTCGCCGATATATCGGCCGATATATCCCGACATTTTATCGATTGGTTTTTTTCAACTTATTTTAATTAGTGTCTATGGTCTAATAGATAATAGACCAAAATTATTTCATTATTTAGGTTCTTTTTTCCCTTTGGTTTCCTTCCTTGCCCAAGTGTATCATCGATGTCAATTATGCATGGTCTTTGAATTATGGACTAAAGATTTCTTATCTTTCATTGTTACGGACAACTTCCCGACATTCTACTTTCTCTTGTTTTATTTCATGCATTATACCGTTATTACTTGTATAACACAAAATGCTTATATTAGTTTAATAAATTTAGAAGTTCAATAAATATCAAATTATAAATATATATAAATGAAAAAAATTATTAAATTTATAAATAATTACACATATAAATAATTAAATATTAAAACCCGATATATGAAATATCCCCGATATATCCCCGATATATCCCCCGACATAGTAAAACCGACATGAAAAACCTAAACCGACGTGTCCCCGATATCTGATATCTACAACATTGAGCCCTACGACCCATGTCGACGTCGATGCCATCCCAATTTTTTGTTCTTCCTGTATAAACCACTGCGGGCTACTATCGACTCCGACTTCCCCCATTCCAGTGGACTATTTGATTCCCTTTGTCTACTACATCTCCATCCGTTCTCAACGTCTGTTTCTGCTTGATTGGACTGAACTCCTCAGTTGCATCTGTGTGACTTGCTTGGTAAAACCCCTAATCTTTGGTGTGCAAGACTTATTAAAATATTTTTATTTGGTTCTCTCGAATAATTCTGAGCTTGCCCAAATCTCCTTAGGTGTTCGCAATTGTCGTTATTCGTCATAAATTATTTTATGCAACTCCAGTCTATGGAATTACGAAAACTTGTTAGAGTTCAAATCGCAAGCACAAAAGATTTTCACTCTCGAAATTAGGTTAATAAATTTACAACATTCAACCACTCTGAGATTGAGAACGTAACAAACTACGAGCTATTTTCCTCATCTCGCCATTGAGTTCGAAAAATCGGATTACATCAGTTATCCCCCCACCCCTCGCGCACTACAACTAGATTGCATATTAGGATTCACACTCACCTAGCCTACCCTACATCAGATCCTTTTCATATGCCCCTCAGCCTTTTAATATAAGCATATAGGCATGCATAATGAGATGGATAAAATAATAAAAAATGCATTAAGACAATGAAGAGGCACCTTAAAACTCTTTTTTCGATGTGGGACCCTCCACTTGAGCATATACATATCCCTGAAGGAACTAAGCTCCTTGTTTGAAATCTTAGTTTATCCGTCAATGCAGAAAGAAATGACGAGGAAGCAACACAGATGATGAAAAAGTGATATAACTATCAAGATTCAGCAATTTATACACAATAGTTCACTTATGTTATCAATATTTGGAGTGTTAAGTGATTCTTTTAGAAATATTTAGATGGATTTTTATCAAGAAAAGAGGGATAAATGTACACCCAAAAAACTGTCCATGTATATGAGTCAATATCAAGAAACAAGTGGAAAATTAACAATTGGCAACCCATTTTGGTAAAATGAAGTTCACTGCACATAAATAACAGACAAAATAAAGAACTCAGCATAGAAACGCTGGTTGTTGCGAGAACTCATATCATTGATCTCAGTACAAGGCGACTATTACTCAATACAAGACGACTCAATTCAATGGCTCGACTCAACATATAAATAATAATAATACAAGATAACTGACGGAGGACCCGTAACACAGATTTGACTGCAGAGGCGAATACCACTTGTTGTGGACGATGTTATTTCTTTAAAGAACTATTACAGAGCTATTACAGACGAATGACACTTGAAAAAAAGACAATAGAAAGCGACTCTAAACTTGTAACTGCACCTACTATACGGTAGATTCTGGCTCGAGTTTAGTGTCACTCACTGGACATCCTTGACCCTCTATTTATAATGATAGAGGGCCACTGAAACGGTTGGGCGCAATAAATGTTGCAATAAATATGCGCCACCTGGGATACAAGAAAATCCGGGCAGGAGAGAGAAGAGGGAGAGGGCACGCGGTTAAAAAAGACTGCAACTGCACAAGCCACTTCTACTTAAGGAGGGGGGAGCTGGGGCGGACACCCGGGGCGTTCCCCCAGACCCCTCGAGACTTAGTTGTTGCAGAGGGCTGATCAGGTTGGTCGGTTGTTGATGCTGGAGAAGGGGCACGGTTACTGGGGATGTAACCACCCGTTGTTGAGAAGGGCATGCGATCACAAATAGGGTGACCACCCTTACCATCGAGCACCAAAGGCCTGCTTGGGTTGAACTGGATTGGCTGCGGCTGTGGTCGCAGGATTCCGGGTTAACAGTAAGATCTTAAATCCAAAACATGGTTAGGAAAGGTGATTATGTTGAAGATGGTAAAAGTGCATGTCACTAACTAGTAATTAGTCATCAATAAAATAAAATTTATAACTTCCTTCTTGAATGTCACACAGAACATGATCGTCCATAGAAAACTATGGTATGTCAATCCCCAATTACTCAATGGTCATTCCCCGAGCACGATGATTATCTTTAGACTCCCTCACATTCCTCAATAACGTTAAATCTGTAGACTCCCTCCAGAAAATGCATCATCAAATCACTTGCTATAGACTATTGTGAAGGAAATTACTAGCTGCAATAAGAAAGGCAAACCATTCATGTTGATAAAAATCTATAACTTATTCAAATAAAAACATATCGCTCATCATTCAGAAACTGCATAGTAGAAAACAGCATAACTTAGTGACTTGCCTCATCTATTTGGATGCGTTCTGAGTTTAAGAGAGAAAACATCCAAGTTAAATGCAAAAGAGCCCAATCTTCAATCACATTTGAGCACCAGAAAGCTCAATGCTTTATTAAATCAACATTTTCAAGGAAATATCAACTCAAGAATTAGGATGACATGATGCCGATTCTTATAAAACCCTTGAATTAACTTTGTAGACCATGCTGCAAATCAGGATATTCTGTTATCAGCAAAGAATATGTTTCAGGACTTAGGCTGTAGTGTCTTTCAGCCATTACAGATAGAATTTCCGAGCACACTTTATGAAGACCCGCTTTCAAAAGACCATCTATAAGAATTTTCCATATAATTTCATCGTAATTATACTCTCTTTTTTCAAGCAAGTCCAAAAACATCAATTTTGCACTCTCAGAACGCCCTTCACTACAAAACCCAGATATAAGACACTGGTATGATCTCAGATCTGGAAGATAACCACAATTAACCATGGAACTTACTAATTGTGATGCCTTTTCGTGCATTTTTAAACTTAAGCAGCAGTTGATAAGAGATGTATATATACTATGATTTGGAGAACAACCAGTTTCTCTCATGCGAAGGAACAGTAGATGTGCATCTTCAAACCGGTTGAATGTACACAATGCAGAAATGAGTGTGCCATATGAATCGATGCAAAGGTCACAGCCGCTTCTAATCATTCGCTCCAACAGCTCATGAATGGTATCCATCTGTATAATTTTCCATGTTTGAGAAGAATCAACAGATTGACTGAGAGTGCTACATCTTCTATGAAGACAATCAAGTAAAACAGCATAAGTCGCATGATCAGGTTTGAATGCAGCGTCAATCATGCTCTTGAGAGCAGAAAATGAATGGTCCAACAAACTCAATCTTCCATATCCAAAAATCAAAGTATTATAAGTACGAAAATCCGGTCTCACGCCATTCTTTTTCATTTCTTCCATCATGTGTTCTACATCCTCTACCCTACCTTCATTGAAATAAAAACCAATCATTATTGTATATGTACATGCATCCCAAGTATGCCCAGAAGAAACCATTTGGCCCAAGGTTGACTTAACAAGATTTTCTTCTCCTCCTTTAAGCATCTCAGTAATGAGAATATTATAGGTGGTGTTATCAGGTTCTACTCCCTTTTCTGACATTTGTCGAAGTAATCCCACAGCCTCTTTCAATTTTTTTCCCCTGCACAAGCCTCCAATCAGAGAATTGTAGGTGTAAGTGTCAGGACGACAGCCCTCTGAAACCATCCTCTCAAGTAGCACAAATGCTTTATCCATATGTCCTCCCTCACATTGCCAAAATATAAGAGAATTGTAATTTGCATTGCTTGCCTTTAGACCCCTTGTGTTTAGACTGGTAAAAAGAAAAAAGGCTTCATCTATCCTACCAGCCTTGCACAATGCATCAATCAATACACCATATGACTGTTGATCAGGCATAACATCATGACTAGTCATGGAAGATAGCAACCTAAAACCATTATCAATTTCACCAAGCCTACATTGTCCATGAATCAACAAGTTGTATGTGACAACATCAGGAGACAGACCCTTCTCAATCATTTTACTTAAGAAATTCATGGCTGTGTGCACCCTCCCTTCACTACAAAATACAAGTATTAGTTCATTATAAGTTCTGGTATCTGGCATGCAATTGTTCACCTCCATTAGCCTCATCAACTCAAGAGCATCATCAACTTTTCGTTGAAGACAGAAACAACCAATCAAAGAATTGTAAGTGACAACATTGGGGACCAAGCCGTTACTAGCAATACAATCAAACATCTTCCTTGCATCTCCCATCCTGTTTGCCTTGCACAGAGCATCAATCAACTGATTGTACATCCACAAATCAGGTTTACAATGACTAGATTCCAAAGACCTCAAAATCCTCAAAGCATCATTAACTAGACCTCCCCTGCAGTACCCTTTAACTAGAGCATTGTAAGGAATAACACTAGAAATTAAACCCTTACTAGCAAGCTCGGAGAGTACATCCTCTGCTTTACCAATCATACCTATCTTACATAGTCCATCAATAAAAGTAGTATAGGTATGAGAATTTGGGGAGCAGCCACTGTCAACCATCTGTGACAACAATTTTGAGGCTTCATCCACCTGGGAGACCTTCAAGAGCCCATCAATCAGTATAGTATAAGTGTGTTCATCCATCTTGCAGGCCTTGTGCAGCATTGCATCAACGACACTGCGAGCTCTATCGATATCATTTCTTCTGCAATATCCCAGTATCAATGAGTTGTAAGTGAATGTATCTAGATTCAATCCTGCGCGAAGCAGGTGACCAAGGTAGACCGTCGCGATCGATGTGTCGCCAAGCTTGCTGAAAGAGTTTATCATTGTGTTGTAGGTAAAGAGGTTTGGCAAGATGCCGTTTTGGAGCATTTGGCAGTAAACACTGCTCATTTCCCTAACCATGCCAAATTTTTCCAATTTGAGCAGGAGGGTGTTGTAGCATCTGAGGCTGGGCACATAACTGCCTCCTTTGTTAGAGGAGGCCATGAGGACATCGAGGGCGAGGCGGGTTTCCGCACCGGAGGCGCAGGAGTGGAGCATGGAAAGGCGAAGGCGGTCAGCAGAGCCACGGGCATGTGGGGTAGTAGCTACACAAGCAGAGCTGGAAAGGGAGGGAAGGATAGAAGAAGACGGATTATGGTTTAGGGCTCCGATATCAGCGGTGGCGGTGGCGGTGGCGGTGGCGGTGGCGGCGGTGGAAGCGGAAGAGAACGACAAAGAAGCGAAGGGAAGAAACATAGGAAGGGAGGAAGGTTTAGCCAGTGAAATTGTGCTGGTACATCTCATTTTGCGAGTGAAAGAAAATGGACGGCGTAGATCGGAGAAAAGAGAGGCAAGGACGGAGACGACGGCGGCAGCAGTGAGGGTTGTAACTTGTAAACGGGCCTTTACGTATATTGCCGCTGACGGAGATGGGTGGCTTATTCGCCGTAAAGCTGTGAGCAGATCGGAAATATGTTTTGTTCGAGACTTCCCGGGGGAATTTTGGTTTCGTCCCGAGCGGATTCCAGAGATCACGCGCGATCACGCACGATCTCCACAATCAAGTGATCTTTTCAACAAGATCGCCCGTGATCTTCATTTTAAAAACAAAAATTTGTGGTGCTACATATGCTACTGTTCAGTACACGGAGCAGGTTCATCCTTGATTTCAACAGCTGAGATCCTTCGCTGACTGTATTATGATAAAATATGATCGTATTTAAAAAATAATTATACCTCATTGGAATGATGATCATCGGGGGCGGACCTACATAGGGGCGAGCGTGGGCGGCCGCCCACACTGAATTTAAAAGATATAATCTTTCATCAGTCGAAAATCGGTTTATCGTCATAGATAAACTTTAAACTAATATATATAGTAATAAAAATGATTATTTTGAAAAAATTTGTTTGGTATAGTTAATAGTCTTTTTTATTTATTCGAAAGGTCTAGAGTTCAAGTCCTACCAACAACATTATTTTTGTTTTATAGATAAGATTGATATTATTTTAATATTTTTTAAAAAATAGACTACTTATTATGTTGTGATTTTAAAAAATGTAAACAATTTTATTATTATATTGTTGTTTACTTTCGAACAAATTAGTTGTTTGAAATTAGGTATTTATATTGTTGTTTACTTATTATGTTATTGTATGAAATACTAAAATAATTTAAAATGGATGATGATATTCAAATAATTCATAAAGAACAATGAATTGAGCTACATGATATCGTTTTCCCGGAATTGATCAACTATTTTAAATAATCATGTGATATAAATATATTTTTGTTATATTAGTCGATTTATTTTATTAAGTAATTTTATACTCCGCCCACACTGAATATTATTCATGCATCCGCCACTGATAATCATGCGGCTGTATTTTCTCCAGCAGATGTGTTAAACGTATCAAAAATTTTCCCATCTTCATTTACATTGGCAGTTATTTTTTCTGTTGTTAAGTTTTAGATGTTCTTTTTTCTATCATGTGTCAGCGATGTGATAATCCTAGACGCAGATTTGGAATGGAACCAAAAACTCCTTGAACCCAGCACACCCTTTTTATTTGGCTTCGTGAAGGTATCAATCCTATAAATAACTGAACTTTGCATGGAATGAGCACAGCCTAGATGGGATTGAAATTAAATTTACAATACATGTGATCGGAAATAATATGATATTTTGTGATGGAGATAATATTTGGTTACTTCTTGATGTCATCACGTAAAATTATTTATCATATATAGGAGCGGATCCAGAAATTTTAATAAGGAGGGATTAGACATCATCTTTCTCAAGGGAAAATTTTTTAAAACACCTCCATTTTTTCAAAACTATTTCTCCATCATCCGGCCTTCATTGTGTAAAGGTAGTCAAAATTCATTGCTTAGACGATAAGAATTCAAATCCACTAATCATTTTGCAAAACTCTTGAGAAAGATAAGATGGTGTAACATCTTAGAATTTTCAGGGACCCTAGAAATTTTTGTGCCCTAGCGTGGAGAGCTAGTGGTGCTCAGAGAACTCCTAGAGGTGTTAGTGGAACCCTAGGAGTGCAGTGAGCCCTACTTGGGAAAACCCCACATATTGATTTGATATACTATTTAATGAGTGATTTAATAGGGCATTATCCATATTGTATAGAAGGATAATTTTTGTAATGAGGACTTAGTATCAAGGATTGAAGATCTTGTCCTAAGAAAGAAGCAGAAGAACTCGGCGTCAATGTCAAACAACGTCGAAATACAGTCAACGCAATGTTAAGCAATAATAGAACATCTGTGTAGACGTCGCTATCTTAAAATAGCGCTAGAACTTAGTGCTAAATATTTAAGCTGGGTCAAGAAGAAAAACCCGTGATGTGTCGATTACAAAGAGGTTGCGTCGAAATCTTTCAGATAGCGCTAAAATCATAAAGGAGTATCGACTTCACCAAAAGCAATGTCGAGAATCCTCTAAACAAATAAGACTTGCGTCAATTCTTTAGAACTACTCCAACGGTCATCTCTCTAGAAGTCTTCATCTTAAGGGTCATTGTTGAAGGAGTATTCTCTAAAGCTCTAACATATCGCAGAAAGAAAAATATTCGCATTTCTAAATATTCAAATGAAGAAGCCTTCATCTTAAGGGGCATTGTTGAAGATTACGGCTCAACCTTCTTCCTTAGAGCCACGATCAATAAGAAGAGCATATTGTTGCTTCCTGCTAGAATCCACAAAGGATTGTAAAGCATTAGTTCCTTCAAAGCAGTTGGAGGACACATTGTGAAAAAACTATCTCAAATCAACGCTTATAAAGGAGTTCGAGGAATCCCATCTCATAGGATTCAGAATTGGTCCTTAGAGTCTCCATTCAAAAGACTTGGTGGTTAAGCTCTCATATCAACAGCTCACTTGGTTTCAGAGAAATCTTATTAACAACTTCTGATTCTAAGAGTCTCCTTACCAAAATACTCAGTAGTTGAAATCCCTTATCAATAGCTCACTTGGTTTCGAAGAGGCTTTATCAACAACTCTCGATTATAAGAGTCTCCTTATCAAAAGACTCAGCATTAGAGATAGTGAAGTACCCCTGCTACGGTAGAACAATGGACTTACGTGTGTTTGGGGGACCACTATATTTTTTATATCCCCTGTGTTGCTTGCATCTTCTCTCAATCTCTTAATTCTGCAATTTATATTATAGTTATGCTTGTGATATGCAAAAGGGGTAGTCTGAGCAACTGTTTTAAGTTATAACAGTTAAACTAAATTCTTGTAAAACTCAAGTAAAACTTTAATTACTCTATCCCCCCCTACTCTACGGTACATCTAAGTGATTAGCATCTCACCTTTTTTCAATTGGTATCAGAGGGAGGTTGATTAGAAAAAGACTAATAACTTGATCAATAAGATCCCCTGAGAACTAACAACTTAAGAAAAGTTCATATCACAAACAAGAGTGCATCTCAAGGCAGAGAATATGAAATCACGGTATCTCATACTTGCAATCTAAATAATTCTCTTTGTGGAAGTCTAGAATTAGATTATATATGAATTCTATTGATGAAAAAAATTATGATGTTCTCTTAATATGTCATGAATCACCAACAAGAATATATGATGATGGAGAAAGCGTGCATATATCCAAAAATGAATGGTTAGAATGAAATAAGAAGGCCAAAGCATATGACATTGAAGCCATGAACATTCTTATGACAACGATATCTGATTGCATATTTTTGAAAATAGATCTGCACTTCAGCAAAAAAGATTTGGGAGTCCCTAACTAGATTAACAGTTGGGTCTTATAATGAAAGGAGAAATGAACAATCCTAACTAATTTCTCCTAAATGCATCGTGGAGACAGAAGACAGATATCTCCTTGCTGAAACCAGAAGCCCAAATGAAGAAAGCTTCTCAAGCT
Source organism: Platanthera zijinensis (assembly GCA_039513925.1). Lineage (NCBI taxonomy): Eukaryota > Viridiplantae > Streptophyta > Magnoliopsida > Asparagales > Orchidaceae > Platanthera > Platanthera zijinensis. The sequence goes on along the minus strand of CM077082.1, from coordinate 61,248,935 downwards.
CAAGCAATGATGAAAAGATTGAAGATGTTGAACTCAGCTTCATGACTATCAATGACTTGGACCATGAAGAGTTCAGTCAAGTAAGTGTTGTACAATTTCTTAATTCTACTACCTATAGTACATTTGTGCCCAAAAAAGGCTTTAAATTCCTTCAACTTGCTTATCTCAAAGTAGTGAAAGAAATCAAAGATCTTAAGGAAGAGATGACATCACTAAAATAAGTAATGATGAGTAATGTCACTGAAATTGAAAATTAGGCAGTTAAAATACAAAACACTAAACTCGAAAGGGAAATTATTTTCATAAATTCCTAAATTGTCAATTTTAACAATCAACTTGTCAAAACAAAGAAATTTAAAAATATCTTGAATGGTAGAAGCAACAAGCTTAAAGCCATCTCAGAAAACCTTAAAATAAAGTTTAAAAATCTAGGGCTAGAAGCTAATCCTACTATGCCATAGAGACCTCCAAACATTTCTTTTTGGAATTGTCTAGTGGCATTTGTCAAATTCAAAGCCTTAATGCATTCTGAATATGTTTGTCAAACATCAAAGTCAATGAAAAACCTTCTTATATTATCCCTAAGGGTCCGTTCGTTTCAACGACATTGATATTAAAGTATTGACTTTAAGAAAATGAAAGTCATTTCCGCTGTTCGTATCAACATGTGTAGAGTGGAATTGGATTTCTGGTGGAAAGCCATAGATATTCACACAAAACTAAAAACTCATTGGTTCAATGTCTATCTCCAGGTGCGGATATTGAGATTGTCAACATCGGCTTTTGAAAAGAAGAGTAATTTTTTCTGCATGAATGCGATTTTTTGGACCAGGCAAGATTTTTTCGCCCAAACGCGACTTTTTTGCACGGACGCGATTTTTTGGTCAGGACGGTATTTTTTCGTCAGGATGCAATTTTTTCGCCCGGACGGGATTTTTTCGCCCGGACACGTTAATTTCTCCCGGACGCGTTTTTTTTGCCCGGACGCGATTTTTTCTCCGGGGCGCGATTTTTTCGACCAGATGCGATTTTTTCGCTCGAGGGCGTTTTCTTCGCCCGTAAGCGATTTTTTCGACCGGACGGGATTTTTTCGCCTGTGCGGGATTTTTTTGCACGGACGCGATTTTTTTCTCCCCGAGGTGTTTTTTCGCCCGTGGGCATTTTTTTCGCCCGCAAGCGATTTTTTCGCCCGAGCGCGGTTTTTTCACCCGTCGCGGTTTTTTCGCCCGGGCGCAGTTTTTTCGCCTGGATGCGATTTTTTCGCCCATGCGCAATTTTTCTGCCCGGGCGCGATTTTTCCGTTCGGGCGCGATTTTTCTGCCCGGACGCGATTTCTCGTCCGGACGTGATTTTTTCGGCCGGGCGCAAATTTTTTGGCCGGACGCGACTCTTTCGACCGGACGCGACTTTTTCGCCCTGACGTGACTTTTTCGCCCGGATGCGATTTTTTTGCACCGAAGCGAAAATTTCGCGATGTGGCGAAAAAATCGCGTCCGGACGAAAAAGTCGTGCCCTGGCAAAAAATTGAGTTCAAGCGGAAAAATCACGCCCGAGCGGAAAAAATGCACCCGGGCGGAAAAATCGATCCCAGGCGGAAAAATCGCGCGAGGGCGAAAAAATCGCACCCGGGCGAAAAAATCACTTACGGGCGAAAAATACGTCCACGGACGAAAAAATCCCGTCGGGGCGAAAAAATCGCGACCAGGCTTTAAAATCGTGCCCGGGCGAAAAAACCGCGCCCAGGCGAAAAAATCTCGCTCGGGCGGAAAAAATGCCCACGAGCGAAAAAAACACCGCTGAGCGAAAAACAGCACGTTTGTGCTAAAAAATTGCGTCCGGGCAAAAAAATCGTGTTCGGACGAAAAAATCGTGTTCGGACGAAAATTTTCACGTTCGGGCAGAAAAAGTAAGTCTGGGCAATAACACCGCGTCATGACAAAAAAATAGTGTCCGGACGATAAGATTGATTCCGGGCGAAAAATTTGCGTTTGTTATTTTTAATTGAGAGCATTGACCAATGACAATTCCTATAATTGAAAATCTTTCTGCAAACGAACAATAAAAAATGATTAATGTCAGTTCCTATGACAGAATGCCATCTTGCAGTCGAACAAAAAAATTGGATTTAAACACAATGTCATTTCTCATATGTATTGATATTGGATTAAAAGTCAATACTTCAATATCAATGTCTTTGAAACGAGCGGACCAGATCTCTTGAAAAAGATCCAAGGAGATCAAATCAAAAAAGGATGAAACCTATTGAAAAGGAAAATAAATCCAAGCAGGCAAAGTATTCGTCAAATGGAAATCAACACAATTATATATATACGTCGAATAGTATCCAAAGCAACTGTTGGGAATATTGCCCTCAATATTCCTAGATTTGAATAAACATCACCTATAATGCTAAGAGCATAATGTATTTGATGACATGTCTACTTCATGTTTATGCAGAACATATTAATGTTGACTCTAAGGCCCCATTTGTTTTAGCTTATTGGCTCCGGTCCGTTTGGGCGAAACGGCGTTTCAGGCTTCCGGCCGTTTGTTTTTCCGCCGCGTTTCAACCCGCTCGCCGTTTCTCCAAAGCCCGAAACATCACTGTTCGAAACCTAAGGGCAAGCTTCCGTTTTATCGCGTTTTCCGCTTCGCGAAAAAAAGGAGAAGGCGGCGATCCACGACCTCCGTCATCAGCGACTTTCGGCGTCGTATTCCTTCTGTCTTGGTTCCCGCGACTCGGCGGCGATCTCTAGCATCATCAGCAACTCCGGCGGCGGCGATCTTTTCTCATCAACGGCCTCATCACACAGCGACGCCGACGGCGTCGGCCTCTAGCCACAGCGGCGTCGATCTCTAGCCATCTGCCTCTAATCTATCTTTCCCGGGCAGCAGCTCTTCACAGGCCATCCTTATCGGTGCAAGCAGTGCAAATCTTGTGCCAACAGCTTCTTCCTAGCTACCTTTCTCAGCACAATCAATTAGGGTAATCTCTTCAACGATTTTTGCTATCTGTTTGTGTTCAATTGATCTGTTGTGCCGTGCTATGTGTCCAGTGCAAGCAAGTGAGTGCTGTGTGTGTGTTATGTGTGTGTGCTATGTGTGTGTGCTATGTGTCCAGTGCTAAGTGCAAGCAAAGTGATTGCTATGTGTGTGAGCTATGTGTCCAGTGCAAGCTGCAAGCAAGTGATTGCATAATGTGGGTTAATGTGCAGTGTTATGTGTGTGTGTCGTGCTATGTGTCCAGTGCAAGCAAGTGAGTGTTGTGTGTGTGTGTTATGTGTGTGTGCTATGTGTGTGTGCTATGTGTCCAGTGCTAAGTGCAAGCAAAGTGATTGCTATGTGTGTGAGCTATGTGTCCAGTGCAAGCTGCAAGCAAGTGATTGCATAATGTGGGTTAATGTGCAGTGTTATGTGTGTGTGCCGTGCTATGTGTCCAGTGCAAGCAAGTGAGTGCTGTGTGTGTGTGTTATGTGTGTGTGCTATGTGTCCAGTGCTAAGTGCAAGCAAAGTGATTGCATAATGTGGGTTAATGTGCAGTGTTATGTGTGTGTGCCGTGCTATGTGTCCAGTGCAAGCAAGTGAGTGATGTGTGTGTGTGTTATGTGTGTGTGCTATGTGTGTGTGCTATGTGTCCAGTGCAAGCTGCAAGCAAGTGATTGCTATGTGTGTGAGCTATGTGTCTAGTGCAAGCAAGTTATTGCTGTGCAAGCAAGTGATTGCTATGTGTCCAGTGCTAAGTGCAAGCAAGTGATTGCTCTGTGTGTTAAATGTGCAGTGTTATGTGTGTGTGCAGTTACTAATTTCTGTAGATTTTAATATAGGTTTATGGGTAAACATAAAGATGGCGGTGTAAGTGCGAATTGGGAGGCCAATGATGTTTTAATTTTCTGTGATCTGTGTTTGAAAGAAATCGAGTTGGGTAATCGTCCAACGACACACTTTAGTAGGGATGGTTGGAATAACCTGACAACACATTTTCACGCTCGCACGGGGAAGGCGTATGATCGAACACAAATGAAGAACAAGTGGGATCAGCTTAAAAAAGATTGGAAATTATGGAGGGACCTGAAGGGTCGTGAAACGCGGTTGGGGTGGGATCCTATTCGCAAAACAATTCTTGCTTCTGAATATTGGTGGAGAGACCGACTCAAGGTATGGAGTTTATTTCCTTAGATTTTTATTATTTGTGTTATGTGGCTTATGTCTAACATGTCGAATGCTTCATTTCAGGTATTCCCGAGTGCAAGAAAATTCCAATTTGCTGGAATATCACCAGAGTTGGAGGAGAAGCTGCATATGATGTTTAGCCAGGTCGTTGCAAATGGAGATCTTGCATGGGCTCCAAATTCAAGAATCTTTGAGCATGAGTCAGTCGACGAACATGATGGGTCTCCCGAACATGCCACTCAGGGCAGTGACGACATCGAGGATACGACAGCTAAACTGAAAAGGGCAGCTAAGGGTAAAAGTACAAAGATTGCTGCAAAGAAGTCAAGGAGTTCAGCATTGGATGAGTTAGTGGAGACATCGCGCATTATTGGCCGTTGCATGCAGGAGCCGCCTCGCATACAGATCTCGTCATCCCTATACACCATTCCTGAGGCTATTTCAGAGCTAGAAACCATGCCAGAGGTTATGGCTGACTCAAATATGGACTTCTATCACTACTGCATCGTCTTTTTGAGACAGAAACAGAATCGAGAAAGTTTTATGAGCATGCGGCAAGATCGACGTCTCACTTGGCTGCAGGATTGTTATCACAAAAAACTGGAGTAGTTGCCCCTTTTTCTATCATGTGATCAGCTTGTGTGTGTTTTCCATTTGATGTTATGCTGGAATAGTTTGCTTTGATGCACTTCACTTTTTGCTGGACATTTACTACTATATGTTGCTTTGCTTTGTTTTATTGTTTGTTGTGATAAGCTTTACTTATTATGTGATGCCAGTGCTTTATTTGTGTGTCTTCAGATGTGCTTTAATTATTGTTGTTTTCTTTAACACAGATTGACAATGCTTAGCCCGGATCAAACTCATAGTTCGGACGAGGAGACTAGGCAGCATGTTGCTAATTGCTTTTATCATAATACAGTAATTGGGGGACAACAGTTGGTACTAGCTATTTCTCAGCAGTTACCATTGGGAGGTGGAACCTCTAACACACCTTGTATGACATCAAGCCAAACCGGTGCTAGATGGATTGGTGAACTTTTGGAAGGACACCCTCACAGATTTTTCAGTGCCTTTAGAATGTCGAAGGTAATATTTATTGATCTACTGGCTCTCCTCACACAGCAATATGGATTGCTTGGATCCAGGAGGACTCTCCCACGCGAAGTACTTGCAATTACTTTACAGATTTTAGGCCACAATTTATCAATGCAAATTGCAAGCGAACGTTTTCAACACTCTACGGAAACAATACATAAATTTTTTACAAGGGGTATAAATGCAATTAAGCTACTATCTGCTGATGTCATTCGTCCTGTAGATCCACAGTTCAGTGATATTCCCCCACAAATTTTAAATGTCACTCGATACATGCCATTTTTTAAAGACTGCATAGGAGCAATTGATGGAACACATGTGGACGCTCGAGTACCTGCTGATCGACAAGTTTCTTACATTGGTCGACATGGCACAACGACGCAGAATGTCATGGCTGTTTGTGATTTCAACATGTGTTACACTTTCGCATTAGCAGGTTGGGAGGGTTCTACTCATGATAGCCGTATATTTCAGCGTGCTCTTATGAATCGCAGTTATAATTTCCCATACCCACCCCCTGGTGAGTCTTTTGTATCTTGAATCTCTTTTTTATAACAAATATTGAAGAATATTTTAGTAACACTTCGCCTGATACAAATTTGCAGGCAAATATTACGTAGTGGATGCCAGTTATCCACTACAACGCGGTTTTCTAAAACCATATTCAGGCACACGCTATCATTTACCAGATTTTAGAAGGGGCAATAGACCCATACAAGGGCGCCATGAAATATTCAACCAGACTCACTCATCGTTGCGAAGTGTTATAGAACGTTCATTCGGCATGTGGAAAAAAAATGGAAGATACTACGGGATATGCCGCCATACAGTTTGTCCAAGCAACGAGACATTGTGATTGCAACAATGACATTGCATAACTACATTCGCAGATATCCATCCCGCTCAGACATTCATTTTCGTGCTTGTGATGTAGACGAACAGCTCATTTATCCAGCGGGTATTCAGAACAGAACTGGCCATGTGGGCTCAATTAGTGGAGACGAGGTGAGAGGGATTCGGGTAGGAGTGGAAGAGATGGTGGCATTGCGTGACTCAATTGCCGAACAACTCCACCGAGCTTGAACGCATTTTCATATTTTTAAAAGGTTTACATGTACTGTGAAATATCTATCTATGTTTGAGCTGGGGCTTACGATAACGGCCATCGCCGTTGTTTAATAAAAAACTTCGTTTGTTTGTTTCATTTAATAATTAAGAAGAAAAAAATTCAACCGCGAATCTCCATTTCCAAACACAGTATTAGCAAACAGTTCTCAGTTTTGAACAGCTCTGCAAACGCAGACAAGCCAAACAGAACTCCATTTACAACATCCAGTTTCCAACAGCTCCCATTACAAACCTACCTTTACAATAACTCCTTTTACAAACGCCACCGCTAAACCAAATGAACCCTAAAATAGGTTTATAGCAAAGATAGATTATACCGCTGAGTAGGTATTGCAGTGCCCACTGTATCGTTGGCATACCGTTGAGAATGAAGTCTCTATTCAACAATATTGTGGAAAAGAAGCTGAATGTAGCAGTTCTCAGTGCCAAGACCGATACTGCTGCGAAAGAAGTTTATACTCAACGTTATCAATGAGATAGGATTAAATATTACTGTTGAGCCCGTATAGAGTGGCGGGATTCAAAATTGGCGCTGACGCATAAAATAAAAATAGACTATTCTATTCATGTCCTGTAACACCTCCCCTGTAATGACCGTATAATATGTGTCCGGCCGGGGCCCCACAACATATAGACGCCACATCTTTAGCGTTAAAAGATGATATTTACTACCCAGCTCAAAACTCAAAATAAACCAATAGCGGAAACAGAAAACAAGACAAGAAGTTATCCACATACATAAGAGTATCAACATGGCCTTAAGGCCTTACAACAATAGAGAGTCCAAAACTAATAATAACAACAAACGTCAACGTGCATAAGCACTCCTAGACTACCTCGACATGCAAGCCGAAAACATAGTGCATCAAACATACAATTCCACAAAATAGAGCTATTACACAACTTGAAATACTTCATGAGGCTTAGGCCTTTTTGGCCGACGAGCTAGCTCCTGCTTGCGATCCTTGTCCTGTAAAAATTGGTGGTAATGTGGGTCAGCAAAGGCTGACCTCAACTATGTAACCAACACATCTCCTCCCGGACGTCCCTAGCGGACCCCGAGGCACTCCATCACCATGTAGGTCAGCACTTTGTATGCAATATACATAAATATGTAAAACAGTAAAACAAGTTTGGATGTCTCATACAACAAACAGATTAATACGAGCGCCTCCACGCCCTCTCCACGGATCTGGTCTCAGAACGACGATCGGAGCTCTGAAGCTCCGTCAATGGTGGAAGAAAGCTCTCTCCTTCCTCCTCCCTTATCTTCCTCTCTACCCTAACTCTTACTCTAAAAGATGAGAAAATGTGGGGAAAGACACTCTCAACCCTAATAAAGTCATTTGGGTGGAATATCCTGGGCCCTTGAATCGAGTTTAAGGAAGCATCAGACGACCACAAAAGAAAATGACGGAACTGCACCCGCCCGCACGATCAGTGGCGCACGACCAATGGTCGTGCGCACTGGATCCCATGATCGTGCGATTAATAATGGCAGAACTCTAGAAAGAATGGGATAAACGCGCACGAGCAACGGCGCACGACCAGTGGTCGTGCGCACTATGCCCAATGGTCGTGCGATTGCCCTATGCAGAACTTGGAAAATGGAGAATAATGCCCACGATCAGTGGCGCACGACCAGTGGTCGTGCGCACTAGATCCAATGATCGTGCGCTAGCTCCAATGTCGAGATCATTGACCTACCGCCAGCAGTATCTCTACCGCTGGATGTTAGCTTCCAGCGACTCCAGGTCTTAAAACTGTGGTGTTACAACTCCTCTCCCCTTACAAGAATTTCGTCCCCAAAATTAATCTGCATACAAGAAGACAGCAAGAAAAATTATTGCAATCAAATAGAAACATTGTGACAACAACTTTACACAAACCATTTCTAATCAGGCAAACAACCGAAAATAATATTGCAACGTCTCAAAACACTGTTGCTACATATCGGTTACTGTTTCAAACCAGCATTACACAAATAACTCGGGATAGTCCTCACGCATTGCTTGCTCATGCTCCCAAGAGAACTCGTCACACCCGCAGTTATCTCAATGCACCTTCACGAGCTTAACTTCTTTAATCTGCAACTGCCGAACTTCTGTATCCTCTATACTAACTGGACGAACTCGCGTCCTCAAGTCCTCTTCTATCGACACCAATGTCGATTCGATCACAACACTAGCCTCTACTAAGGCTTTCCTTAAGATGGAGACATGGAAAACATCGTGTAATCCACTCAGCTTTGTGCACAACGCCAACTGGTACGCTGCTTCTCCCACCCATTCTATAACCTCGAAAGGTCCCAAAAACCTCGGACTCAACTTCTTGAGTCAGCGAATCGGCCAAACGCCCTTGAATGGCTTGATCTTTAGATAGACCCAGCCGCCAACCACAAACTCCACATTCCTATGGCGAGCATTAAAATATTTTGCTTACTGGTCCTGGGCAACCTTCATGCGCTCTTGAATGGTTCGCACTAACTCACATGCATCATTCACCACTTCTTTTCCCAAAAGCTTGGTGTCTCCCGCCTCGATCCAAGACATTGGTGTTCGACACCGCCTTCCATACAAAGCTTCGTATGGCGTCATATTTATACTTGCCTGGTAACTGTTGTTATAGGCAAACTCCACCATGAAGAGGTTGTCTTCCCACTTTTTCCTAAAGTCGAGGGTATACATCCTCAGCATATCCTCCAGTCGAGGGTTGTTTCCCTCTCGACGATGAAGCTTATCCCCCATCGTCTCACTGGCTGACCTTGACCCCTGTTTGGGGTGAAATGCCACTCGAACCCAGAGCTAGCCACCCTTGAAAGAGTGTGTAATAGCTCACTGATCGAGCGCTCTTACGCAGAAGATGAACGGGGCTAAGCGATCTGCCGAAGTTGTGGGATGTAAAAGTGCATCGGTAGGGGAGCATTCCGCCTTAGAGGGAAGCACCCGCGCAAGCAGGTGTGGACGAAGCAGAAGCGAGAATGTCGGCTTGAGTAACGCAAACATTGGTGAGAATCCAATGCCCCGCTTTACTGTTCCCTGGGATTGGCTTTGGGCCTTTCCTGCGTAGCTTAGGTGGAGGGCGAAGAAGGCCCCCTTGCGGGGGGGGGGGGGGGGGGCGAGCCATCCGTAAGATACCACTCTGGAAGAGCTAGAATTCTAACCTTGTGTCAGAACCTACGGGCCAAGGGACAGTCTCAGGTAGACAATTTCTATGGGGCGTAGGCCTCCCAAAAGGTAACGGAGGCGTGCAAAGGTTTCCTCGGGCCAGACGGAGATTACCCCTCGAGTGCATATGAACTTGAGCTTCGTGCCCAGACTCTTCTGAACCAGCCTCCAGTCTTTGGACGTGAATCGTCCATCGCGATCACTAACTATACTCTTAGGAATCCCGTATAGTCGCACAATGTTGTGAACATACAACTCTACCAGCTTTTCCACGCTGTCCTCTCTCCGATTTGGGATGAAATGAGCCACTTTGGTCAAGCGATCCACGATCACCCAAATCGCATCATTACCTTGCTGCGATCGAGGTAAGCCATGCACAAAGTCCATAGAGATATCATAAAATTTTCACTCGGGAATAGGAAGAGGCTTCAGGAACCCGCCCGGCTTCTGACACTCGGCCTTCACCAAGGCACAAGTGTGGCACCGACTCACGTACAAAGCTACGTCCCGCTTCAGACCAGGCCACCAAAAGGATTTCTTCATATCTAAGTACATCTTTGTACTGCTCGGGTGAATGGAGTACTTCGTAAAATGAGCCTCAAACATCAACTCCTCACAGAGCTTGCGGAACTGCGATACACATACCCTTCCATCCTTCCTCAGGATCCCGTCAATCATTTATCAGGTGCTACCTTCGCCCTTTTGAGCTTCCACCACAAATGGCTGGAACTCTTCATCCAAACTAGTCGCTTCCCGAACCCGATCAGTTAAGTCATTTTGCAACTCAATCCAATTCAAACGAGCCATGCTAGACTCACCTCTCGCTACTCACTCGATGCCAAGGGACTACCAATCCCGCACCAACCGCTCATAATGAGCTTCAATCCAATTCCCTTGCCCAGAGTATTTTCTACTCAAGGCATCTGCCACCACATTGGCTTTGCCTAACGTATACTGAATCACCACCTTGTAGTCTCCAAGGAACTCGACCCACCTGCGCTACCGCATATTCAAATCCTTCTGATCTAGTAGATACTTCAGGCTTTTGTGGCCCGTGAAGATCTCCACCTTCGAACCATAAACGTAGTACCTCTACAATTTCAACGTAAAAATTACCGCCGCCAATTCCAAGTCATGGACGGGGTAATTACTCTCGTGAGGCTTCAACTGTATAGACCCAAAGGCTATCACACTGCCATGTTGCACCAATACGCAACCCAAACCGCATCCTGATGCGTCACTAAAAATTTGAAATCCTTCAGTCCCTTTCAGAAGACTTAGGATTGGAGCTGTCATCTGCCTTTCTTTCAGGATGTCAAACGCCCGATTGCACTCTTGAGTCAACACAAACTTCTGGTCCTTACGAGTTAGTGAAGTGAGGGATAGAGCTATCCGCGAAAAGTTTTCCACGAACCTTCTGTAGTACCCGACTAGTCCAAGAAAACTCCAGACTTCCGCCACGGTTCTCAAAATCAGCCAATCTCTGATGGCTTCCACTTTTGTTGGATCTACCGCCACCCCATCCCCACTAATCACATGACCCAAAAATGCTACCTTCTCTAACCAGAACTCGCATTTCGAGAACTTTGCATAAAGCTAGTTCTCTCTCAACACTTGCAAGACTACTCTCAAGTGATTCTCATGCTCCCCCTCCGATTTGGAGTAAATCAGAATGTCGTCAATAAAGACAACTACAAAAGAGTCCAAGTATTTCCGAAATACTCGATTCATCAAATCAATGAATACGGATGGTGCGTTCGTCAACCCGAACGACATCACCGAGAACTCAAAGTGACTATACCTCGTACCAAATACTGTCTTGGGTATGTCCTCGTCTCAAATTCGCAACTGATAGTATCCTGACTTCAAGTCCAACTTTGAATATACCACTGACCCCACCAACTTGTCGAACAGGTCATCTATCCGAGGAATCAGATACTTATTCTTGATGGTCAGTTTATTCAACTTTTGGTAGTCTATGCACAACCGCATACTACCGTCTTTCTTCTTCACGAACAACACCGGCGCGCTCCACGGTGAAGAACTGGGTCTGATATACCCCTTCTCCAACAGTTCCTACAACTATACTTTGAGTTCGGCCAACTCTTTTGGTGCCATCCTAAAAGGAGGACGTGACACCATCCTGGCCTCTAGCACTAACTCAATCGAGAAATCAATCTCCCGTCGAGGAGGTGCTCTAGGAAGCTCATCAGGAAACACATCCTCGAACTCTGCCACTACGGGTACTTCTCCAAGGAATAACCTAGAAAGACGAAACTCCAACAATGCTATAAGAGCTACTCCTCCCTGGTTAACTGCCTGCACTAACTGCATGGCCGAAATCAGGGAACATGCCACTCCATTAAGACCCTCAAACTTAACTTCTGCCTGCCCTTCGCTTCTCAGAGTCACCACCTTGGATAGGCAATCAATACTGGCATGCGACTCTGCTAGCCAGTACATTCCCAATATCACATCAAACTTAACCAATGGTAGGACCGCTGCTATCAACATGAAGTCAACTCCATCTAAATTCTAACAAATGCACCCCTTTGCCCTGGTAGTCATGGATGACCCATTGGGCATGTACACCTTTAGCTCTGCATTCGCCGAAAATGACTCAACTCCAATCCTCCGGATAAAGCTTTCCACAAGAAAGGAGTGTGACGCTCCTGTATCAAACAATACCCTAACGGGGTATCCAGAAACTAACACAAAGCCTAAAACATAGGCAACAAACATAAACGATCCTGAAGGTCTAAAATAAAAGATCAACTTAAATTTCCTCATACCTGTCACCACATCAGGCTGAAGGATCGTTTCCTGCTGCCCAAGGTTATAGGCCCTTGGCTGCACTGGTTGAAACCGTGAAGTACTCGACTCCGCCATCTTTCCCTTCTCTGCCACATCAGGCCTGAAGCGCACCGACTGCTCTTGCCTTGTCCCCTACTCCGCGCCACCTTCAGTGCAAAAGCGAACTATATGGCTCGGCTTTCCATACTTGAAGCATGATGGTGGTCCCTTGAAGTGAGACCCTCCAGACGTCATGTTACTTTTCTCACCTGGCTTGAATGGATAAGGTTTATTCTTCCACCTGTTCCCTTCAGACTTCCCTTGAGTTTGAGAAGGCTTCCCTTCCCCTTGCTTGGCTACAAAATCTTCCGATGTTGGGTTCGTTCCATATCGCTCTCCAACGTTCTGGAAGCCTCAACCAGCTCATTGAAACCAGCGCTCTTCATAGATATGAGGGGTAGCCTCAGATTCTCCCTCAGTCCGTGGTAGAAGAGGTTGTCCCTCTCCTCATCGTCCGCCATGGTCGTTCCAGCATAACGACCCAACCGAGTGAACTCCTGAACATACTCGTCCACTGTCTTGTCTTGCTGCACCAAGTGCAGAAATTGCCTCTGAAGAGCTAACCTCATCGATGCGGGAATGTACTTCTTCAAGAAAGCATTCCCAAACTCTTCAATGGACGAGGTGCGTCTAGGAAACTGCTGACCGCTATGGCTCACTCACTACAACTTAGCGTCTCCTTCCAATATGAAGGCCATAAACTCAGATTTCTTCTCCTCTAGCGTCTCTACCACCCTCAGAAGTTCTTGAATCCTTTCCCAACCAATCCTCTACATCGTTAGGCGTGCCGACTCCCTTAAACGTTGGAGGATGGAAGCCTAAGAAATACTTTATTTGTCGGTCTCCGTGCCCGACAACCATCCTTTCAGCCAAAGGCTCTGCTTGTCTGGCCCCTCTACCTGGCATGGTTGTTGCCGCATCCAGGGTAGCAGGAGTTGCTACCTGTGCAACCAAGGGTCACAACTTGCGCTGCTGCTGCATCTTGGGCTGCTACCATTGCTTTTGCAAGCATGGGACATAAATCGGTCGGGGTTACCCCCATGCCCAACGGACCTGGAGCAGTAGCACTGCTCGCCGAAGGCTCTTCTCGTGGCCTTGACGTACCTGTCTCGCTTCTTGAACCCTTAGCAAAAGCAAGGTAAACACAAATCAGTCTCTAATCGCAAGACTCAAACACAAAGACACTCATGGTCCCGCAATACTCTGAAAGTGAAGGGATAGATACTACTCTAGAGGGGGGGTGAATAGAGTTATCAAATTTTGCACAGACAAAACTTAATAGTCTACCCAACTCCCTTGGAGTGAAGTGCGGAATGAAAAGATTATAGATATTGATTTAACCTTAAAGCCTAACACAAGTGATGTGTACAAACACAAGCTAACTGTAATTACAGTTAAGCTTGGAAAAACCTAATCAGCAACTAGCAACCTAGTTATATCTAATCACAGCCACAGTACAGGAATTTAAACAATGGAATCCAGACGACACAAGGAAATTTATAGTGGTTCACCAAACAACTTGGGTACGTCCACTCTTCTACCCACACGGTAGGAATCCACTCAGGTTTTTGATTAGGTGCCCTGCCACCAACAGAATCTGCTTCAGGTAGATTCAGAAACCCTTTAGACTTTTGATCAGGTGTCTAAAAACCAAGCACAGGTTTTTGATCAGGTGCCCTGCCACCAAGGGATACTTTTGAAGGGAGTAATAACCCTATACAGGAGGGGGAAGAAGGTTAAGATGTCTTCTCTATTTTACAATAGATTAGAGAAGCACAAAAACTTGCACTGAGCTAGAATGCTCTAAAGAATCAAGGCTCCCCCTGGCTCAAAGATGTCCAGGTGAAGTCTTGCTTTAGTGTAGAAAACTCTTCAGAAAGTTCTGAAGGAAAAGCTACAGGAAGAAAATAAATAACAAAAAGAAATCTCTTCAAGCAGCTATTCTTCTTCTTCTTCTTCTTCAAAGGATCTCTGAGTTTGAACTTCCTGAAAGCAGGAGAACTCAGGTTGAAGAAGAGATGAGAATCTTAACACTTCTCAGTTAGATGGAGTTTGCTGAGAGCAGAAAGCTTGAAGGCTTGAATGAACAACTTGTTAGCTATTAGCTTCTGTTAACTAGCTTGAATCCTTCTGCAAAGGGTTCTTTATATAATCATCAGCAAGCAACGGCTCTCTTCCATTTGAATTATTTGTCTTCTTCTGAGCCTTGGGACCTGGGCTGTAAATATCAAGAAGACAGAAATATCTCTGCAGCAAAACATTCTACAAAAAGGAATAAACCTCTTTCTAAGAAGCTGCAGGCTTAAATCAAATAATCAGAAGGACTAAATAAAGTCACATCAGAAATAATCTCTTTATAGCAAAAAGAAGACTTTTCAGTCCAACGGCTATAAAGGGCTGTCAGCAGATAAAGTAATTTAAAGAGACAGCAAATAAGACAAACAACTTTATCTTAGAAGATTTGAACTCAGGCAAAAAGAATAGAGCAAATAATGCCTGGAAACTTTATCATACAGCTTAAAATAATGTGCCAGAAAATGTATTAATTAATTAAATATAATAAATAAATACAAAATATAAAGGCAGGCAGAAAGCGTCGAACGACCTTCGGAGATCGTCGACCGACGCACGGAGATCGTCGATCTATCGGGCAGATAGTCGAACGATCCAGATAGTCGACCTATCGAAGAAGATAGTCGAACTACCCCGGCAGATAGTCGACCTATCAGAACAGATAGTCGAACTACCAGATAGTCGATCTATCAGGACAGATAGTCGAACTATCAAGCGCACAGAGATAGTCGACCTATCAAGCAGATAGTCGACCTACCTCAGAAAACAGATAGTCGACCTATCAACAGATAGTCGACCTATCAACGCAGAACAGATAGTCGACCTATCAACAGATAGTCGACCTATCAGCGCAGAACAGATAGTCGACCTATCAACAGATAGTCGACCTATCAGCGCAGAACAGATAGTCGACCTATCAACAGATAGTCGACCTATCAGCGCAAAACAGATAGTCGACCTATCAACAGATAGTCGACCTATCAGCGCAGACAAAGCGTCGACCAACTGATAGACGATCGTCGATCAGCCGATAGACGATAGTCGAACGGCGTTCGACTATAGTCGAACGAAAAACTACTTAACCAAATTCTCAATTTGGAAAAGCGAGGACTCTACAGCTAGATTCCTAACCATTGACCATAGATATTTCTTGGGTCAAGGAGCACAAAGGAGAGGACTAACCTCAAATCAAACTAGGGTACCAACAATCTCCCCCTATTTGAGTTAAGTCTCTCAGAATCTAAAACAAACAGCAATAGAACACTAAAAAATAAATTCAGCAAATAGTTAACAATAAACTGGCAGATTATCAATCAGATAAATAAATATAGCACAGCAGTTAATTAAACTATTAAGAATCTTTAGAGTCTGGTAAAGGATCAGAAGAACTAGAAACAAAGGAAATTTTTCTTAGAGGGTCATCTGATTCTTTCTTTGACATTTTTAGGTCCTGCGCACCAATGATCTTCAGTTCTGTAGCCCTAGGGACAACAGCTTCAGGGTGCTTTTCCATGTACTTTGACGGATCAAAAATCTCAGGATTAACCTGGAACTTTTCAAATTCTTTCTTTCTGTAAGCTGACATGGTAGTAAAACCAGTTGTATCTTTTCCTTCTGCTCTAGCTTTTCTTATCTGAGCTGCTCCTACAATTTCTTGAAAGCGAGCCATCCTAAAGTTAGGATCGAGCTCAGGATTTTCATACACGGGCTCAGGAGAAGCAACATCAGCTATTTTATCTAGATAAGACATTAGAGAATACTTAGCAGAGAGGTTCTAGCTATATATTTTAAAACAAAGTAAACTATTTACCTTTTGATACAATTTCCTCAGACTGAACTGGAGAAGGAGATGAAATTCTCTTCTTTGGAGAAGGAGGTGGGGAAAAGGTTGGTCTTTGAACCACAGTCTCCTTCATTTGTCTTTGAGAACCATAAAATGATTTGCCTTGAGAGCTTTGATAACCTTGTCTTGGCTGGGGCTGAACAGACGCAGACTTTCCAGAGGAGGCAGAAGGATGAGCTGAAAGGTTCCCAGAGGCTCCTGCACCTGGAGGAGGAGGAGGAGGACCTCTGGGAGTCCATCTTGAGACAGGACTATCATACCTCTTGGTTCTCTTTCTTTCTTTTTGCTGATTCTTCGAAAACCACATCCAATGCTGGAATTCCTTGGATTTAGGGTCAATGCCCTTCAAAATGTAATAAGGAATATCATTATCCTTGCTAGGAGGTGGAGCAGCAGCAGCTTTCCTTTTCTTTGCAGCAGATTTCTTTTTCTTTGACTTCTCAGAAATATCAGAATCATCATCATCAGACTGAGATGAGGGAGGATTTTCATAAGGGTCATAGGCTTCTGAAACAGCCTTTTCTTTAAGCTTAAGATCAGATTTTTCTCTTTCCTCTTCCATGGCATCCAGAGCCAGAAGGGAGTCTAAATCCATCCCTGGAGAGTCATCCCAGATGGTTGACTTTTCAATTTGCAAATCTTTCTCTTTCTCTTTTAAAGATTGAACTCTTAAGTCCCATGCTGCTCTTGCTTGAGCTTCTTCCATACTCAGAACTGGAGAGTCAACTTTGACTTCCTCTTTCTCAGACTCATCTTCTTTATTATCTAAGAAGGATTCCAACTCAGGGTCTACTTGAGTAGCAAGAATACTTGGGTCAGCCTCAGAAACAATTGCTATGATTTGAGCAGCTAAATTTTCTTTAATAACATCTGAAAAATTATGAATATAGATCTGCTAAATAAACAGAGATCATTCCTTCAAGGTATTCACAAACTATCAAATTAATCGACTCATCAACAAAACGAATGAAAGAGTTACCTTCAAACTTAACCATCTCCCAGCAGTCATTCAGATATGAAGTTATAATTCCTTCCAGGAATCTAACAATCACAGGAGAGGTAAGATCTTCTAAGCAGACTTTAACTGCAATCTCAGATAATAAGATTCCATCTGCTATTTCCTTCTCAGACAAAACTGGAGCTATTTCTATCTCAGTCATTACAACATCTGGAGCTATTTCTATTTCAGCTTGGGCAGCCATGACTGAATCCTTTAAAGCTGGAGGAGAGGCAGGGAGGCCTGAGACATCTTCATGGAACATATCCCCCTGCCTGATTTCAGTGGCTACTGAAACCAGGCCCCTAGAGGAAGATGGCTCAGCAGATTTTGAAATGGATTGGATGGAGGCAGTTAAAAGGTCAATGGAGGCAGCAAGGGGAGCGATTGCCTCGTCAATCATGGTTTTGATTGACGGGGTAATCAGCTCCACAATGCGAGAGATAAGCTCTGGAGAGATTTCAAAAGATGATGGATGAGAGGTGGATGGAGCAGCAGCAGATATGGTAGTGGTGCTGGGATGAGAAATGATGTGGACAGGGGATCGAACTGGGGATACAGCAGGAGAGTTAATTGGGGAATGAATTGGGGAATGAACGGGAGATACAGGAGGAGTAAGAATTCTCTCTGATCCTAACAAATCGAAGCTAGGAGCAGATATCCTAGCCAGATGAGTAGGTAGAGGAGAGGCTGGAGGGGAAAGAGGAACAACCATAGTTGTTTCTGGAGCAACAGAGGAAGAAGGTCTTACTTCAGCTGAAGTTGATGGTACTTCAACTGAGGCAGACGGCAATGCAGAGGAGGAGGAAGGAAGAGCTGAGCCAGCTTCACCAAGGTGAGGAGCGACTGATGCAGTCCTTGTGTCCTCAGATGTTGCTGGAGCTGATTTCACAAACGTCCTCTTCCACTTTGAGAACAGATGGGGATCCATCTTCTTGCTGGCGTTGATTGTAGTTGCAGTGGAACTCAGCAGATGGGGGAATCTTTCCTTCAGGAAAATACCGATAACCCTTCCTAGGGTAACTTCCTTTTTGCCATTCTTTTTCCTGATTAAATCAAACAGAACTGCAGCCCAATCTACCCTTTTCCGATTAACAATTGCACACATGAGTGCGAATTGCTGCCTTGTTATATTGTCGTGGGCAGAGTGCTTGCCCAGGAGCACTTTTCCTACTATCTCAGCCAAAAACTTGATTTTGAAAGGGAAGTTTACCTTGAGCAGCTTGGTGGGAATGCCCTCAGCATGTCCCAGCTCAACAAGCATTCTTCCGAACTCCTGAGCATCTTGCTCATAATCTTCGTCACCAATAACTAAACCAAAAACATCAGATAGAACGGCCGGAGTCAGGATAACTTCTTCTCCGCCTATGGTACCAGTCATCGATTCGTTTGAGGAAGACGACGTGAAAGCCCATTCTTTAATTTCTGGAATGTTGATCTTAATTCTTTCAGACATTAACTTTTCTAAACCTTGATCCCTGCAGAGCTGGAGAACTTCCACGATTCCGGCATCGCAGCTGCTGAAAGCTTCGAAGTCCACACTGAATCCTGCATCAAACTTGACAACGGCTAGAACAGCTGGGGAAACCGCCATTGATCTGCTGGAGAAACGCGAGAAGGACGAAGGAAGACGAAGGGGACGAAACGGCAGAAAATCGCAAGCGGGAAAGCAGAATGCGAAAAGGCACGCTCCGTCGACGATAAAGCAAAAGATCTTTTGACCTAGGTCGACTATCGGCTTTATATCAGACCGGATATAGTCGGTCTATTAAAAAGATCTTGACCCGATGGTCGAACGGTCGTTCGACGATCGGCTCAGAAGCAGAGTAGTCAGACAATCGTTCGACTATTTCTGGCTTCTCAAACAACAGGCTATCGTCATCCAGAGATCGACGATGAGCCCAACCTGTTCGACGATGGTCGAACGTCGATCGACGATCTTCAAACAGATAAGCTATCCTTAACCAGAGGTCGACGATAGGCTTAAACCGTTCGACTATCTTCGAACGTCGTTCGACTATCTTCAAACAGATTTCAACATAGGCAGATAAAGTCACACTTAGTCTCGTCCATTGATCATGCCTAGTTGAACTAAAAAGAACAGATGCTTCTGCTCATCTAAAGGCTTGGTGAATATATCACCTCTCTGAAACTCAGTGGATATGAACTCAAGACAAATCTTGTTCTTTTCCACACAATCTCTCAGGAAATGGTGCCTAATCTCAATGTGCTTCGTTCTAGAGTGGTGCACTGGATTTTGTGCAATTGAGATAGCACTGGTACTATCACACATGATCTTGGTGTTCTTGTGTGAGTAACCATAATCCACAAGCTGGTTTTGAATCCACAGGATCTGTGAACAACAACTAGCAGCAGCTATATATTCAGCCTCTGCAGTTGAAGTTGAGACAGAAGCCTGCTTCTTACAGAACCAAGAGACCAATCTCTCTCCCAGGAACTGGCAAGTTCCTGAGGTGCTCTTCCTGTCAACTCTGCAACCAGCATAATCAGAATCAGAATATCCAATTAATTCAAACTCTGACTCAGCTGGGTACCAAAGTCCTAGATCTGGACATCCTTTCAGGTATCTCAGGATTCTCTTTAGAAGAATCAGATGAGATTCCTTGGGGTTGACCTAGAATCTAGCACAAAGGCATGTAGCAAACATTATATCTGGCCTACTTGCAGTTAGATATAATAGGGAACCAACGATGGCCCTATAATTCTTTTGATCAACTGGCTTGCCGTGATCATCAGAATCAATAACTACATTAGTAGCCATGGGTGTAGGCATTGCTGAAGCATCAGCCATCCCAAATTTCTTTACCAATTCCTTGGCATATTTGGATTGGGAGATGAAGATACCATCAGCATCTTGCTTAACTTGGAGACCAAGAAAGTAAGACAGCACACCCATACTACTCATCTCAAACTTGGAATGCATCAAGTTAGAAAACTTTTTGCAAAGTTTGGGATCAGTGGAGCCAAAAATAATATCATCTACATACACCTGAACTAACAGGATTGTGTCCTTGTGATGCTTGACGAAAAGGGTTCTATCAACTACTCCCCTAGTAAAGTTGTGCTCTAACAGGAAACTAGCTAAGGTCTCATACCAGGCCCTAGGAGCTTGCTTTAGTCCATAAAGAGCTTTCTGCAACTTAAACACATGTGAGGGCTGAGTTGAAGAAACAAACCCTGGTGGTTGTTCAACAAACACCTCTTCTTTAAGCTCACCATTCAGGAATGCACTTTTGACATCCATTTGGAACACCTTAAACTTCATGTAGGCTGCATAGGCCAAGAAGATCCTTATTGCTTCTAGCCTTGCAACAGGAGTAAAGGTTTGGTCATAGTCTATACCTTCCTCCTGTCTGTAGCCCTGAGCTACAAGCCTAGCTTTATTCCTTACTATGATTCCATTTGCATCTAGCTTGTTTCTATACACCCACTTGGTGCCTATGATCAGTTGGCCTTTAGGTCTTGGAACCAAAGTCCAAACTTTACATCTCTCAAATTGATTGAGCTCCTCTTGCATTGCAATGATCCAGTGGGGATCTAGCTCTGCATCTTTAAAGGTGAGGGGCTCAACCTGTGAGAGGAAACAAGCATGCATCACATCCTGTCTTAATTGATATCTTGTTTGCACACCAGCTGATATGTCTCCAATCACTTGAGATGTAGGGTGATCTCTAAGTGTGACAATATCAGCAGGTGGGATGTGATCTTCAGCAACAGTTGGGATTAATTCCTCAGGAGGAATTTGATCTACTGTTGGTGGTACAACAACAGCTTCAACAGCTTCAGCAATGTCTTCATCACTGTCTGATTCAGTGATCTGAAGAGTTGATAGTTGAAGGATTTCTTGAGGGGCATCATGTACCTGCAAAGAACTGGAGGAAGGAGAATTTTCTTTCTCCTTGTAAAACATCTGATGCTCATCAAATGATACATGCACAGATTCTTCTATCTTACAGGTTGATTTGTTATAAACCCTATAAGCTTTGCTTACTTGGGAATATCCAAGCATGATTCCCATTGAAGCTTTTGCTTCAAACTTTCTAATATATTCTTTATTATTATTATGAATATACACAATACAGCCAAAAACTCTAAAGTAATTAATTTTTGGTTTCTTTCCTTTAAGCAACTCATAAGGAGTTTTACACTTAAGTTTGTGTATCAAACTTCTATTCAAGACATAGTTGGCTGTACTAACAGCTTCTGCCCAATAGTATAGAGGCATGTTAGCATCTGCCAACAATGTGCTAGCAGCTTCAATCAGTGTTCTATTCTTCCTCTCAACTACCCCATTTTGTTGAGGAGTTCTAGGAGCTGAGAAGCTATGTTTGATACCTTCTCTCTCACAGAATTCTTGCATGAGAAGAGAGTCAAACTCAGTACCATGATCACTTCTGATCAAGGCCACATGAGTAGAGTACTCAGTCTGCACACAAAGTAGAAAGTCTGTAAGGGCTTTGAAGTTATCAGACTTAGTTCTCAAAAAGAAAACCCAACTGAACCTAGAGAAGTCATCTACAATTACTAATGTGTAATACTTCCCTCCTAAACTCTGTACATTTATTGGGCCAAAAAGGTCCAAATGTAATAAATACAGGATCCTAGGAGAATCACTTTTATTTACAGATTTAAAAGAATTCTTGGTTTGCTTGCCTAGCTGACAAGCCTTGCATAGGCTCTCCTTCTTGTAGGGGCAAGAAGGTAAACCTCTAACAAGGTTGTGCTTAGATAACCTAGATATATTTTTCAGGTTTACATGACTAAGCCTTTTATGCCATAGGGAATTATTATTAAGGGTTACTTCATTAAACAGGCAGATTTCAGAATGAGATGAATTAAAATCTACTAAATATATATTACCTATTCTAATACCTACTAAAACAACATTATTATTTAAAGTAATATTGCAGGAGAAATTAGAAAATGAAACCTGGTAGCCAGCATCACACAGCTGGCTGACTGAAATCAGATTATGCTTCAGTCCATTGACATAAGCAACTCTTTTGAATGTAACTGCTCCAATTGAGATCTTGCCATAGCCTTCTGTCTGACCACAGCTGGAGTCTCCAAAGATAACCTTTGGGCCGAGCTTAGCTTTGAACTTTGACAGCAGATCTTTATTTCCTGTCATATGCTTAGAGCATCCACTATCCAAATACCACTTATTTTGAGTGATTGGATAGGCCTTCACCTGCAAGACAATTATTTAGACAGAGTGGACCCAGGTAACCTTGGGTCCCTTGTTTTTCACATAAGAAAAACTG
The DNA here is from genome assembly GCA_039513925.1 of Platanthera zijinensis. Lineage (NCBI taxonomy): Eukaryota > Viridiplantae > Streptophyta > Magnoliopsida > Asparagales > Orchidaceae > Platanthera > Platanthera zijinensis. Next base: position 61,226,321 of record CM077082.1, on the reverse strand, counting down.
GAAATGTATGAAAATGCAGGCTGAGGGTGATAACCTAGTGGGTGAGATCTCCTAGGTGGGATTCTCCATGCAGATGATGGGTCAACAAACCTAGGGTTTCTATTCTCATTTAGGTTTCTATGGAATTGATTATGATTTTGAAAATCATATTGAAAACGTCGATCGACGTTCGACGATGGGTGCTCAGATCGTCGACCTTCGTTCGACCATTGAGCTTCCGATCGTCGAGCTGCGTTCGACGCTCTTTGCATTTCTTTGAAAAACTTCTTTCTCTTTTCTCTCTTAGCCTTATTTAATGTTTTATTTACCAGATTTACTTGCTCAGTGTTCTTCTTTCCACTAGCTAAAATGAAGTTCACTGGAGTTGAAAGATTATTTTTAAGAATGACTGGGGGTTCACTGGGAGAAGCTCCTAAGCCTAGTTTATCATTACCTGACCTAGTGTTAGTCATGCTGGTAATTTCTAACAGCTTAAGGCTTCTACCATTAAGGGATTCTTCTAATCTCTTAGACTTAGCTAACTCTATTTTAAGAAATTTGATTTCTTCACTACAGGTAGTGAGTTCTTCCTTTAACCTAACATTTTCAGAGGCTATTGATTCTGAGTCAACTAACCTATTTCTAAGTTCTTTTATTTCTTTTTCTGAGCTAATTAAATCTAAACATAAAGATTTAAATTCTACTTTAAATTCTTCTGAAGAAAAATCATAAGAAGAAAGTACCTCATCTTCTGTAGGCATCTCTTCATCAGAATCAGAACTCTCTGCAGCAGAGTGGTTGCTGCAGGCATCTATTGCCATGAGGCAAACTTCTTTTGCCTTCTTCTCTTCCTCATCTTCACTGGAGCTTGATGAGGAGGATTCTTCATCAGAATCACTCCAGGTTTCAGCAATGAAACCTCTCTCATTCTTTTTGTTTTTGTAGGAGGATGGCTTGGAGTGCTTCCTGTGTTGTTCTTTGTCTTTTCTCTTTTCCATGTTCTTCTCCTCTGGACACTCTGGCAAAATGTGTCCAGGCTTCCTACAACCATAACAGATAATTTCTTTAGCAGGAGAGCGATCATACCTTGGTTTGTCTTCATAGCATGAAGACTTCTTTCTGAACTCCTTTCTCCCCATTTTGAGAAATCTCTTGGCAAACAGTGCCATAAGTTCCTCATTAGATTGGCTGCTTTCAGAAACATCTGCAGCCTTAAGAGCTAGAGATTGCTCTTTTCTTGTTGGAGTGGGGGTTTTGGCTTCAGCTTCTGCTTCTCTGGTCTTCAGCACTTGCTCAAAAGACTTGAGCTTGCCGAGGAGAGCTTCAGTTGAGATCTCATTAGTACTTCTAGCTTCTTTGATGGGCCAGATTCTTAGATCCCATGTGCTAGGGAAGCACATAAGAATCTTATCATTGACCTCTGTCAATGATATGTCCTTGTCCAGGGTCCTCAGCTCATTGATGATTGAGCTGAGCCTGGTGTACATAGCTTCAACTGATTCAGCATCAGTTTTCTTGAAGTTCTCGTACTGTGAGATCAGGTTGGACCTTCTGTCCTTCCTTTCATCAGCTGAACCAGCTACAATCTGGTTCAGTGTGTCCCACATGGCCTTTGCTGAAGAGCAATCAGCAACCTTCTGGAACACCTCATCAGACATAGTCTGAGCCAGTATGTTCATTGCTTTGGCATCTGCAATTTTGGCCTTCTTGTATTCATCATTATAATCTGGAGGAGGCACTGCACTCATATCAGATGATGAGGCAGTGGCAGCAGCAGGAGCTCTTGGGGGACCTGACAAAATAGAAGCAAAAATACTTTCATCAATAGAATTCATATAAAGTTTGATCCTTGCCTTCCAGATGCCAAACTTAGCTAAGTTGCATGCTGGAGGTCTGGTGCTTGAATAATCCTTAGACTGGGCCATGATAGTGAATATCTATAAGCTTTGGTATCTATCAGGATCTTGTGACTTAGGTGTTAGCCTATTCAGTCAGTCAACCTCCCTCTGATACCAATTGAAAGTGAAGGGATAGATACTACTCTAGAGGGGGGGTGAATAGAGTTATCAAATTTTGCACAGACAAAACTTAATAGTCTACCCAACTCCCTTGGAGTGAAGTGCGGAATGAAAAGATTATAGATATTGATTTAACCTTAAAGCCTAACACAAGTGATGTGTACAAACACAAGCTAACTGTAATTACAGTTAAGCTTGGAAAAACCTAATCAGCAACTAGCAACCTAGTTATATCTAATCACAGCCACAGTGCAGGAATTTAAACAATGGAATCCAGACGACACAAGGAAATTTATAGTGGTTCCCCAAACAACTTGGGTACGTCCACTCTTCTACCCACACGGTAGGAATCCACTCAGGTTTTTGATCAGGTGCCCTGCCACCAACAGAATCTGCTTCAGGTAGATTCAGAAACCCTTTAGACTTTTGATCAGGTGTCTAAAAACCAAGCACAGGTTTTTGATCAGGTGCCCTGCCACCAAGGGATACTTTTGAAGGGAGTAATAACCCTGTACAGGAGGGGGAAGAAGGTTAAGATGTCTTCTCTATTTTACAATAGATTAGAGAAGCACAAAAACTTGCACTGAGCTAGAATGCTCTAAAGAATCAAGGCTCCCCCTGGCTCAAAGATGTCCAGGTGAAGTCTTGCTTCAGTGCAGAAAACTCTTCAGAAAGTTCTGAAGGAAAAGCTACAGGAAGAAAATAAATAACAAAAAGAAATCTCTTCAAGCAGCTATTCTTCTTCTTCTTCTTCAAAGGATCTCTGAGTTTGAACTTCCTGAAAGCAGGAGAACTCAGGTTGAAGAAGAGATGAGAATCTTAACACTTCTCAGTTAGATGGAGTTTGCTGAGAGCAGAAAGCTTGAAGGCTTGAATGAACAACTTGTTAGCTATTAGCTTCTGTTAACTAGCTTGAATCCTTCTGCAAAGGGTTCTTTATATAATCATCAGCAAGCAACGGCTCTCTTCCATTTGAATTATTTGTCTTCTTCTGAGCCTTGAGACCTGGGCTGTAAATATCAAGAAGACAGAAATATCTCTGCAGCAAAACATTCTACAAAAAGGAATAAACCTTTTTCTAAGAAGCTGCAGGCTTAAATCAAATAATCAGAAGGACTAAATAAAGTCACATCAGAAATAATCTCTTTATAGCAAAAAGAAGACTTTTCAGTCCAACGGCTATAAAGGGCTGTCAGCAGATAAAGTAATTTAAAGAGACAGCAAATAAGACAAACAACTTTATCTTAGAAGATTTGAACTCAGGCAAAAAGAATAGAGCAAATAATGCCTGGAAACTTTATCATACAGCTTAAAATAATGTGCCAGAAAATGTATTAATTAATTAAATATAATAAATAAATACAAAATATAAAGGCAGGCAGAAAGCGTCGAACGACCTTCGGAGATCGTCGACCGACGCACGGAGATCGTCGATCTATCGGGCAGATAGTCAAACGATCCAGATAGTCGACCTATCGAAGAAGATAGTCGAACTACCCCGGCAGATAGTCGACCTATCAGAACAGATAGTCGAACTACCAGATAGTCGATCTATCAGGACAGATAGTCGAACTATCAAGCGCACAGAGATAGTCGACCTATCAAGCAGATAGTCGACCTACCTCAGAAAACAGATAGTCGACCTATCAACAGATAGTCGACCTATCAACGCAGAACAGATAGTCGACCTATCAACAGATAGTCGACCTATCAGCGCAGAACAGATAGTCGACCTATCAACAGATAGTCGACCTATCAGCGCAGAACAGATAGTCGACCTATCAACAGATAGTCGACCTATCAGCGCAGAACAGATAGTCGACCTATCAACAGATAGTCGACCTATCAGCGCAGACAAAGCGTCGACCAACTGATAGACGATCGTCGATCAGCCGATAGACGATAGTCGAACGGCGTTCGACTATAGTCGAACGAAAAACTACTTAACCAAATTCTCAATTTGGAAAAGCGAGGACTCTACAGCTAGATTCCTAACCATTGACCATAGATATTTCTTGGGTCAAGGAGCACAAAGGAGAGGACTAACCTCAAATCAAACTAGGGTACCAACATACTCCTATGTGTATAACTTCTCTTACGCGATCCGATTATGACATTCGACCACGAATACTTTCCTTGGACAAAAACCTCCCTCTAATACCAAATTGTAACACCTCCCCTATAATGACCGTATAATATGGGTCCGGCCGGGGCCCCATAACATACAGACGCCACAGCTTTAGCGTTAAAAGATGATATTTACTACCCAGCTCAAAAATCAGAATAAACCAACAGCAGAAACAGAAAACAAGACCAGAAGTTATCCACATACATAAGAGTATCAACACAGCCTTAAGGCCTTACAACAATAGAGAGTCCAAAACCAATAATAACAACAAACGTCAACGTGCATAAGCACTCCTAGACTATCTCGACATGCAAGCCGGAAACATAGTGCATCAAACATACAATTCCACAAATCAGAGCTATTACACAACTTGAAACACTTTATGAGGCTTAGGCCTTTTGTCCGGCGAGCTAGCTACTGCTTACGATCCTTGCCCTGTAAAAATTGGTGGTAACGTGGGTCAGCAAAGGCTTACCTCAACTGTGTAACCAACACATCTCCTCCCGGCTATCCCTAGCAGACCCCGGGGCACTCCATTACCCTGCAGGTCAGCACTTCGTATGCAATATACATAAATATGTAAAACAGTAAAATAAGTTTGGATGTCTCATACAACAAACATGTTTCTACGTTGAGCACAAGAAAAAGGGGGCCTGCAATGCAACATGTATGCAATCCTAGGTTTCACCCAAGACACCCTATCGCATATGCATCTAACACATCATAATAACATAATAACTGGGCACTTCCAATTTCCCCATCGGCATCAAGCCGCAAACAAAAAGGGTACTGCAATTCCCCTAACGACATACAAGTCGCCACACAAAAATCTTGACAAGATCCACCCGCTCGTGGGTCTTAGACCCAGGATTGCCTGCAAACTCTGACTTCTCACGTCAGGATTCCGTCTCACACACAAACCGATTCTAAGAACCCTTGTTGGACCCCACCAACTCGTGGGCTTCATTGCTCGGGCTTGTCCTATGCTTGGCATTCTCATCAGTCTCACAGAAGGGGAGTGGTCTCGCCAGGACACTCTCCCCACATGACTTGCACGTCACGGGATAGCCAGCCGACCATGGAGACAAAGCTGCACCTTAGTACATCACAATCTATAGCCTTTCCTACCCTAATCCATCATTCGTACGGCAACGTTCCCATGCACCAAGGAAACCATCTAACGCCAACGCGGAGCTAACCTTATCCGGTTCCGGCTACACGTACTCACTCGAGAAAAGGGGGAAACACATACATCACAAACGACATCTTGCCGCAACGGATTTCTACAAAATCCTTAAGGCTCGCTATGCAACATCACCGAGTCAGACTAAAGGTCGCGACTACGACTTCACCACAATGCCTAATCAACTAATGGAGCGGATCTCTAATGCAATATCATGTCGGGGACAGACACAATCGACCCGGTGGTTCCTCTTGAACCATGGCGACCCAAACCCCTCTCATTTGAGAGATCTGGTGCCCAAAAGCTTGAAAAGCAAGAAAGAAAGAGATGTTATGCACGTATCCTAGAAACCGAGAGGAGAAATGTCGTTACTTTATGTCCCCTCTTCCTAGCCATGGAATCCTTGCTTTGAACGGATTGACACAAGCTCCTCCACGCCCTCTCCACGGATCTGGTCACGGAACGACGATCGGAGCTTTGAAGCTCCGTCAATGATGGAAGAAATCACTCTCCTTCCTCCTTTCTTATCTTCCTCTCCACCTTAACTCTCACTCTAAAAGATGAGAAAATGAGGGGAAAGACACTCTCAGCCCTAATAAAGTAATTTGGGCAGAAGATCCCGGGCCCTTGGATCGATTTTAAGGAAGCATCAGACGACCACAAAAGAAAATGACGGAACTGCACCCGCCTGCATGATCTGTGGCGCACGACCAGTGGTCGTGTGCACTGGATCTCATGATCGTGCGATTAACAATGGCAGAACTCTAGAAAGAATGGGATAAACGCGCACGAGCAGCAGCGCACGACCAGTGGTCGTGCACACTATGCCCAATGGTCGTGTGATTGCCCTAGGCAGAACTTGGAAAAATGGAGAATAGTGCGCACGATCAGTGGCGCACGACCAGTGGTCATGCAAACTAGATCCAATGATCGTGCGCTAGCTCCAATGTCGAGCTCATCGACCTACTGCCAGAGGTATCTCTACCGCCGGGCATTAGCTTCCAGCGACTCTAGGTCTGAAAGTTGGGGTGTTACATGTCCATGTCGATGACAAGACGCTTTTCAGGACCGTTGCAGAAGTCAAAGGTATAAAAGGAGATATGATATGGAAATGGAATAGAATGACGAATACCCGACCAAGTGTCGCCACTTATCACTGAACATAAAGGCGCATAGGAAGCAAGTTAGTTCTTCCAGATTGCTTTTCAGAAGAACAAGAGAGAGCCAATCAGACTCAAAGCTATATCTTCTTCAGGCTATTGGAGAAGATGATCAAGGAAGAGAAAGCCCCAACCTATTCTGCCTGAAGATCAACTTGTTCAGAGGCTGCTCCAGAAACTTTCCATCAACAAAAACAATTGAAGAACTGAAGCATTAAGATCTTATTATTTCAAGTCTTTTGTTGTAAAATATTCAATCATCTTTTGTTGTAAAATATTCAATCATCTTTTCTGTATGCTCTACTTGTAGATCTGAGCTGTTGAGTCTTTTGTTCCTGAGTTGTAGGACTGTAGTCTCGGCCTGAGTTATAGGACTTGGTGATAAGTGTGAGGCAGGACTCGGAGAAAAGTCTAAGATAGGAAACTAGGAGTGTTTCTGAGTTATATGAGTTGGAGTACTCTGAGTTGTAGGGCTTGTGCGCCTGAGGTAGGATTTGGAGGAGATCTGAGAAATCGTGAAAGATTTGAGTTGTAAGCTCTAAGGAGCCGAGTGTTGGAGGAGATTGTCGAGTCTAGCACACTGCTAGATAAGTGTAGAGGGAAAGTGGATGTACCCGAATCATGGGGAACCACTATAAATATCTGTGTGTGCTTGTTGTGCTTTACTTTTATTATAAACTGATCTTGATAAGTAGAAAAGAAAATGAAAAGCCACATATTCACCCCCCTCTAGGTAAGTTAGACTACTGCTAATAATAAACTATCAAGTGATATCAGAGGGAGGTTGGTCAAAACTAGACTTGGCATACAGTTTGACCAGATCCTATAGAGGTAGTCTAACCAAGACCTCTAGTGAGTCTCATAAGGAGATGGGCTCTATGAAGTTTCTCATATGCAAAAAGGATAACTTTGGCATATGGCCTAGGATATATATTACAGTATAAGAGGGGCCTTTCATTCCCATGAAAGCCTCCAACATAAATCCAAATCTGCAAGTTCCCAAGAGATATACTGATATAACAAAGGATGAGATTGTGTTGACTACTATGGATAAAAGAGCAAAAAATATCACAGTCAGTGCAATTGATGACTCCACCTTTCAGAATTTGGTCTGTTGTCATATTGCAAAGGAGATGTGGGACACTCTCATTATGTATATGGAGAGAACATAAGAAGTAAGGGATGATAAGAAATCTCTTCTTATTCAAGAATATGAAGCCTTTAGGCAGATCAGCAAAGATAGCATAGCTGAATGCTATAAAAAATTCCTCAAGACAGTCAATGAGCTGAAGATCTATGACAGAGTCTTTACAAATTATGAGCTTAATGATAAGTTTCTAAGATCTCTAACTAGAGACTAAGACAATAATATTTGTGCCATCAAGGAGATAGGGAACTTGGCCAACATTCCTCCCCACACACTATTTAAAAGGTGCTCTCATATGAGATGTAATTAAATGCAAGGAAGGAGGAGGAGGTTGCTGTCAAGTATCACTAGAAGGAGAAGACTGTGGCACTTAAGGCTGAAGGGTTAAGGAAGAACAAGGAGAGAATCCCCTCTCCTCTCAGGAAAGATGTTGAGTTAGAATATTTTGAACCCAACACATCAGATGCTGATATTTCGATGGGGAGTTTGTTGACTTCTCTAAGCAGTTCAATAAGATGATGAAGAGGAAGTAGAGAAAGAGCAAACATTCCTCCTCTTCAAACTACAAAAAGGACTATAATACATATGATCAAAAAACCCTAAAGGGGACAAGTATTCTCCTAAATCTAGTAAACATATTTCTACTAATATTATTTGATATTATTATAATAAGCCTGGGCATACCATTGTTGACTGCCCGATCAAGAGAAAGGAGAAGAATAATAATGGTGATAGGAAGCATCACCCCAAGAGCAAGAAGTCTGAAAAGACTTTCTTTGCTAAGAAGGAGAAGAGTTGGAGTCAAAGTGACTCAGCCAATTTTGAATCTGAAGATGAAGAAGAAGCCTACATTGGGCTTTATGCTGCTGCTGAAGAAGAAGTCTATTCAGCTATCAGGATAGGAATTAGAGCTCATCCATCACATTCAGATAATGATAATAAGGAAGATGAAAAAGAAAAAAGATGTTGTGGCTTAATGGCCATGACTGAAGATGATCATGATGAATTTGATCCTAATGAGCTATTGATTCTTGCCATCTTTTTTTCTAAATCTGAGTATGAAACTGGCCTAGATTCTGAAGCATCCCCTTCATCTAATGATGAGGATGGATCAGAATCTGAACAGGATGTCAATCAATTGATTAACAAATATCATGTTCTCTTGGAAGATCTGAAGAAGAGAATAAGCTTGTCAAGAGGCAAGCTGAAGAAATTGCTTCTCTATAGTATGCTAAATCTGTGCAATTTGAGTCAGATTCCCAGCTAGCTCAGACGAGCGGAGAAATAAGCCAGGCTAAATCAATCACTATCATCAAAATTAGCACCATAGGTCAGAAGAGCAAGATCATTAAGGATCTTGAAGAGAAGCTCCTCGGAGAGAGGACTAGTGATCCAATTCTCTCAGCTATAGTAAGTGTTTCCTATCATTGACTCTTTCTCCACCCAAAATAATAGGAGGGGATTGAGCTTCAATAGAAGGGCAGCAACTGCTTGGAATAGAGGCAAGGGAAAGACTCATGTTAAGCCTCAGACCGCCTTTCAGAAGGTCTTACTTCCTTCCAACAAGTATGACCACGATAACATATATGGTCACTGGAAGAATGGAAGTTCCTATAGTAAGGGAAAAAATGCACCTAATTATGGAGGGAGAAAGGGTATAGGGATGAGTGCTTTGAAAGCTCCCCATGACGAAATTCAAATGGATCATTATGAACCATTTATGTTTCGTACTCCAGCCCATACACTCAAGGGTAAGGAAGTAGCATCTTCCTAATCTCTTCTAGCAAAGAAGCCTACTAGTGGCAAGACAGTAATCAACTCTGACAAGGCCACATCTAGAGCTGTCACTTAAAACCGAAAACCACAAACCGAACTGGAACCGCAAAGAACCGAACCGAACCATTCGCAAATTATTCGGGTTTCGGTTTGAATTTTGGAACCGTGAACAACATTGGTCTGGGTGTGGTTCTTACATTTTATTATCCGGACCAGAACCGGAACCGCAACATACAAGTCTCAAGCGGTTTCATGATTTTTAGACCCGATCCGAACCGGACCGAGGTAGAACCGAACCGCAACCCGTTTATTATTATTGTTATTATTATTATTATATTGTTATTATTTTATAATTTATCTATAATATTGATGCTTACTATCACGAGTGAAGCTGGTGCAATTTGAACTCAAACCGTAATCGCACTAAAGAGGGCGATTTTAGACAGAACAAAACTTCACCGCATAAAAATCGTATGGTATGATTTGACATTGGTGCGGTTTGGAGTCAATTTTTGCAGTGAATTTTTTATTTTTATACAATTATATAATATATTTTTAATTTTACTTACATATTTTTTTGAAATATTTTATTTAAAAAATATAGAAGATATAAAACTACTATTTATTAGTAATCATGAAAGACAACTAATTGTAGGCGGTTGTTACGGTTGAGCATGCCGATGAGACGTTCGCAAGCCAACTAGAATTTGTGGCAAGTCTACACGCGTAGGAAGGAAATTGATACTATCCCACTGATCGCGGAAAAGACCGTCGAGAAGTGCGCAACATATTTATTTTTATTTCGATATTGTTTTGAGTTTTACTATTTGCAACCCACTTTTATTTCATTCCGTCAAGCTTAATTTTGGTTTTAGTTGGAACCGATTGGAACCAGACCGAACTGTATGGAACCTGACCGAACCGATAGTGATCGGTTTGGTTTTGGTTCTTGTTGAACCGTAACCGTTGACACGACGGTTCCAAAAATTAAGCTGGAACCGGAACCAGAACCGGAACCGGAACCGGTCAAAACAAATAAGATTTTGGTTCTAATTTAAAGAACTGTTACCTTAATGGTTCGGTTCATGGTTTTAGTAGAACCGGAACCGTGACAGCTCTAGCCACATCAGATGCCATCAACACCATGTCAGCTACCAAATTGACACCTGTTGCTGTCAAGCCGACACCGTCGAGTAAGATTGATTACTGTCAAGTAAACTACCATGCACTAACTAAGAGAAATAAGAAAAATGCTTCAGCTTTCTCTGCTGAACATAAGCATTCAGATGCACCTTCTGAATCAAGAAATATTGAAAAGAGAAGGTGCAACATCCATGAGTTTTGGTGTTGTGGTAAAGTGGGACACTTTGCTATTAATTATTGGCACAACCTTAATGTGCCTAATGCAAAGAGAAGCTCCAGCTAAGACAGCTATAGGCAGAAATATTTCTTTTACTGCTAATAAGAACCTATGACTCAAATTGAATTGGGCTCCTAAGGTAAAATAAATTATCTCTTGCAGGATAGTTCAAGTACCAATTAACCTAAAGAAAATTTGGTACTTGGACAGTTGGTGCTCAAGGCACATGACAGGAACTAGAAGTCTTCTAAAGGATTATTCTCCTGTGAAGAATGAACCAAAGGTTATCTTTGGAGGCTCTGATAGAGAAGTCACCAATGGATATGGTATGATCTCCAATGACATAATCTCTATCATAAGGGTAGCTTATGTTGAAGGTTGCAACACAATCTTGTAAGCATAAGTCAACTATGTGACTTAGGTTATGTCATTGAATTCCACAATGATAAGTGCCTAATTAAATGGTCAATTGACTTAGAGACTATTCTCTGAGACACAAGGAATGAAAATGTTTATTGTTTATATTTCATTTGTAATTCTTCTACTCATGTTTGTCTAGTAGCTAATGAGAGAGTGTCTTTTTATGTTCAATGACACAAGAGACTTGCTCACATTAATTATAAGACAATTAACAAATTGTTTTCAAATAACTTAGTTAGATATTGTCCTAAGTTAAGGTGTGTTAAAGAGGCTCTCTGTCATGCATGCTAAATGAACAAGCAAACAAGGGCCAAATTTAAGAGCATTGGCTCCAAAGACTCTATAAGATGTCTTTATCTGTTGCATATGGACTTGTTTGGTCATATGTCTATTCAGAGTTTAGGAGGGAAGTTGTATACCTCTGTGATTGTTGATGATCACTCTAGGTATACATGAGTAATCTTCCTTAAGAAGAAGTCAGATACCTTGAATGTCTTCATTACATTTGTTAAGACAATCAAGAATGAGATGGAATGTTCTATGGTCAAAATAAGAAGTGACCATGGTATAAAATTTTAGTCTTGAGCCATGATAAGGTTCTGTCAAGACCTTAACATCACCCAAAAATTCTCTTCTCCCAGAAATTCACAACAAAATGGGGTGGCTGAGAGAAAGAATAAGACCTTGATTGAGGTTAGTAGAACCATGCTTAGTGATTCCTCACTACCAGAGTATTTTTGGGCCGAGGCAATCAATACTGCATATTGTAAGACCCCCTTTTTTTTCTTTTTAAACCATCGGGGTCTTAGCCCAGAATTGCCGCTTTGCGGTGGCACCGACTCACGGGAAGGCAACCACTACAAAACGCCAATTCTGCCGGCCCTTTTCGATCACAAGAGAGAGAAGTAGTTAAACATAAAATGTAAACAAGTCCCCACATAAGCATGTAAATAAAAGTGAAATCACATCCAGTCCATCAATAGATAATAACAGGAAATAGATAAATGGGCTCAAGCCCAGTACATCAGAGTCCTCACTACAAGTCACTCAATGCGGAAGCTATAAAACTGCTAATCACTCACGGAGCTGGTCGCAGGTGCACCAGTGCTAGACTGTCCCACCTCCATGCGCACCGTACTCCGCTGGTGCTGGTCCCTGGACTGCTGGTCCCTGTCTCCCATCCGGAGCTCCTGTAATGTTGTGGTTCGAAAACCATTAGTCATAAAGACTAAGCCCTATCATCCCCTACCCCTCCCCCCACGGCTCCTAAGCACCGGGCGGAGAGGAGGAAAGGAAAGCTTCAAAAGTGGAGAATAATCAAGCAGGTGACAAGGAGCTAATCTAACCATTATTTAGAGTAAAGTACAATTAGCAATCCTATGGTAGTAACTGGTGAAGAAGTGAAGTAGTAAGCATCAAATGTATAAAAAGGCAGCTAGAGAATAGTAAGTAAACAAGCAAGTAAATAGGTAAGTAACCTTAACTTATATGAATGCACATACAAACTTATAAGTTAAGGGATCTTCTACAAGGCTCCCATCGTATAAAAAGTCACATACCAATTTATACGTTGGGGTGTCGGTTGTATGCAATTATGAGTGTAGTGATATGCTATGCCATGATTCATGCAAGTGCAACTCACGCACACGACTCTATGCGCACGGACCTTTAGTTCCCCCTGTTCGGGCAGCTAGCTTCACTCCCAGGAACCTCCGTAGTGGCAAACGGAGACAGTGGGTCGGGCCCCCCACTCCTAGGCGGGTATCCACACTACCAGGCCTAGCCCTTCCGTACGCCCCTAGAAGAACACAACCTAGAGTATCCGCGTACTACTACTGGCTGTACCCACCAGACTTTCTTTGGCTAAGTGTCCCACACCGCCGAGTCAACGTACCGATGTCGGTGTGAATGACTATCAGATACCGAAGACCCACCACCTTTATTCTGTACTCCAACCCTCGAGCCCTCGGCCCCCCCCAGACAGTCCCGTCCGTGCGTCTACCTTCAGAGCTACCGTCTGAATGGCAACCAAACCAATTATTCTACCTTCCTAGCTACTGAGGTGTGTGTATGTGCAACCCTAGTTATACTAGTTGCTCTTTTACTTTATTATTCCTATGGTTTACGTTAGCCCAGGACTGCCCCCGGCATACCCCGTGAAGGGCTCTCACGGGGCACTAGGAACCAAGACGGCGGTATTACGACCCGAAGTTCCCTTTCGTAAGGCACTTATTGTTATTGGTTGATCTCCCTTAACCCGATCCCCTTTTAGTTACTTTAGATCTAACCCTAGAGTATTAAGACTCTTCCTCTTCTTCCCGGGATGGACGATCTTCCGTCATTCCCGAACACCACTTAACCTTAACCAGTCTCACACCCTACTTATCCTGACTTCCAATAATGAACTTAATCGTAGCTTGCCCTAACCAACCAGCAACTACCAAAATTCCATTTCCCAAGTTCACTATTACTCTAGTTCAATTTCCGTGGTTTTACTATATGCAGACCATCCTAAGCTATATGAGGTACACAAGGGGAGGTACTACAAATTGTCTTCCAAATTTCCTATAATATTTACTGGAGGTCTACCATATCATAATTTGTCTAAATCCAGAAACTTAAAAATTTCCTAATTAATCTGATATTTATTTAATTTTTCCAAAGGATGGGCCATGGGTCATTTTAAACATGAACCACATGATCCTCCTAAGTAATGGCTACCCAAAAATCATGATTATTAGATAACAGCAAGATAACCTCAAATACAAATTTTCAGAATTTTACAGAAAGTATTTAGACTCTAATTAATTTATCCAGTATAATCACGTTAATCCTACGTAAAGAAGGAAGTACTGAAATTATTCATCGGAAAATTATAGAAAAAAAATTTACTAATCAGTGATATGATATAGAAAAGATCTTTGTGCAGAGTCATAATTTTACCAGCTTGCTAAACACCACTATAGATTTAATCAAATATTCAAGGTAAAACATACTTAATGAAGCAAGCCTTAGAATTAAACTTCCAAAAATCCCATAAAAATTCACAGAGATTTAACATCCTAATAAACGTTCTCTGCTTAAATTTCATCAATTTCTAGGAAGTATGTATTCCATAATAAATTTTCTAAGCAAATCATACAAGCTACTTAATCGTTAATGAAGTATCCAAAATAATGATCTTAAAATTCATAGTAAAATATCCAGAGCTTGTACCGTCCCTATAATTCACTCTACCCAAATCTCATCACTTTTCAATGTGATTTAGTGTCATTTCCTATCTCTACAAGTTTTGCACCCTAAACTAGGGTTAGGTTTTTAGGTATCCCAATAGTCTCCAAATCTACTAAGATTTCATCCAGAGAACTGTAATGGCTCTATGGTCCTCTTCACAAAATTTCGAGTCACTCCAAGGTCATTTGACCCCATGACCTTCATAAGCCACCAAGATCCATCCTTAGGGTTTGGCCTTGGTTCTTAGGGCAAACTTACCCTGATTCACCTCAAACTCTTTGAGGGGGTGCTAGAGAATATTACTAGCCAGTGGTAAAAATCTCAGCCTCTGTTGAGGTGATTTGACCACTCAAATCTCAAAAGTGCACCTTTAACCTAAGACCCCTTATTAGGGCAAAACTTAAGTTTGATCATTTCTAATCCAAACCATATCCAAATGAGATGAAAAATTATACAGAACCTTATGGTGAACCCAGGGACCACTCACCAAAATCTGAGAGGGTTTGGAAATTATTTAGCCATCTAATTAAATTAAGCTAGGATTATTGAATTTTCCTAAAAACTATAGAAAAATATTTCCCAAAAATCCTAATTTTTGGATGGTACCTAGATATAGGTAAGGTTAGGCCACACCCCAAATTTCAAGTCATTGTGATGACTGGATTGGAGTGGGGAATTTTTCTAAGGTCAGGACACCCTATGGGTAGACTTCACCAAATTGAGTGCTGAGGTCTATCCAGTGGTCCAAAATGCTTGAAACAAATTTTAAAATTCCCTAGACTCCAAGAGGTACAATATTAGTGTTGACCATTTTTTCCTGCAGGAGCCTCTAGGTATTTTTCCCAAATTATTTAAAGTGACAGATATTTTCATTCAGAAATTGTTTTAAAAATAGACTCTAATTTAATGGGACTGTTCATCTTCTTCTACAGCCCGAAACCAGAGCCCTGAAAACTTAATTTCCTGTAGCTTTTCCAACGCTATTTCCCGGCCATCCAGCCATCTCCCTGGCCAGCCACCACCACCACCACCTCTGTTGAGGCGAGGGCTATCGTCGGGCGGCGGCACAGCCGCCGGAGAGGCGGTTTCCGGCAAACCTGCCACCACGAAATTTTCGGAAAACCATGGAAACGCTCACCCGATCTAGCTCTTTATAGCCCGATATCTCTCCTAATGATTTCTAAGATCTATTCGCAGAAGAAGAGGGAGGGGAGGACCTTGTTTGCGGGCTGGAGGCGTGCAGAGCGTCGGGAAGCCATTGGTGCGGTGGTGGCGTTGCCGGAAATTCTTCAACAGCAAGGGGAAATCTGAAACAGTTTGATGGAGCGTGTAACCTTTTCCTCTTGCTCTTAGGAGTCTTTTATAGTTCAGCAAATGGGAAGGGGAAAGGAAGAAACGTTCATGGCCCTTAATATTCCTCTTAATGACCTTTCGGTTATGGCAAGGTAGTTGAAATGCTGGAAATGAAGAGGTGTTTGCCAGGTGGCGATTTCCTATTGGACCAACATTTCCTTAATTTATTAAATAATCAGAGTAGGAAACGACCCATAAATACTCATGGCGTAACCTCCTATGATCAGAATTGATTACAACGTCAGTTATCGAATTTCCAGTCTGGCTGATGTTTCGGCCTTGGTCACGGGCGTGACACATAGGTCACGGGCGTGACAGGCCCGGGTGGCCAATTCTGGGATCGACGATCGTCGAACTGAGATCGACGATCGTCGAAGGGTGGTCACGCCCTTGGTCACGGGCGTGACATGTGGGTCACGGGCGTGACATGTGGGTCACGGGCGTGACATGTGGGTCACGGGCGTGACAGGCCCGGGTGACCAATTCTGGGATTGACGATCGTCAAACTGAGATCGACGATCGTCGAAGGGTGGTCATGCCCTTGGTCACGGGCGTGACATGTGGGTCACGGGCATGACATGGTCATGAGGCAAAATCCGTACTCGGCGATCGTTGCGCTGAGATCGACGATCGCCGAAGGTGTCTCGCCCTTGGTCACGGGCGTGACACTTGGGTCACGGGCGTGACATGACCATGACGCAAATTCTACGTTTCGACGATCGTCCCGCTGGGATCGACGATCGTCGAAGGTGTCACGCCCTAGGTCACGGGCGTGACACATAGGTCACGGGCGTGACAGGACCGGGCAGAAAAATTCTGCGCCCGACGATCGTCTCCCTGAGATCGACGATCGTCGAAGGAGTCACACCCTAGGTCACGGGCGTGACGGATCGGTCACGGGCGTGACCAACCCGTGACCCGAAATCTCGGTCGATTTATTTCAGTTTTTTGGGCTTCCTAGGGTTCTATCCTGACTAACCGACTCCTAGGGGTCTAGCCGGAAATGGGATGTTACAAATCCCAATAAACAAAACAAAGATTTCGTCCCCGAAATCAAGGTTAAGCCTACGGGACTCTAATCGGGAAAAGAAGCTTGTAACATCCCATGAGAATTAAAGAAATTACATCTCTATGTTATGTTTGCTTTGTGCGGTTTCAAATCCAAGATTAATTCGCCCAATTAACTAGGTATATACACCCCAATAAACAAAAGATTATCCCCTATTCTTGAAATTTTCAGTTCTATTGGTTTAAAACAAGAAGGCAAATTGATTGTCCGGAGGGGTGGTGAGGTATACCTGACGAAAAAGTTCCGGGTATTTTTGCTGCATCAAGTCCTGTGGCTCCCATGTATGCTCCTTCTGCCCATGATTGTTCCACAGAACCTTGACTAGCGGAACCTTCTTCCGTCGCAAGACCCGCACTGCTGTATCGTCAATCCTGATAGGCTCCATGTTGATTGACCGATCCGAGGCCACCGGGCCATCTGCCGAGGAGATCATCTGCTCAGGGCGTAGCAGAGCCCTCCGAAGTGAGGAGACGTGGAAGACGTCATGCAATCCCGCTAACTCCGGCGGTAGCTCCAGTCTATAGGCTAATGGGCCGATCCGCTCCAGGATCCTATAAGGCCCCATATATCTCGGACTGAGCTTCTTCCGCCCACGCACCCGCGAAACACCGTGCATCGGACGTATCTTCAAGAAAACTCGGTCTCCCACCTGGAACTCCACTGGACGATGCTTCGCATCGTAGTATTTCGCCTGTCTACTCTGGGCTTCCAACATCCTGTCTCGGATCAATCTAATCTGAGCATCTATATCTCCTACAAACTCCGAGCCTAGTGCCTGCGGGTCCTCATCCTGAACCCATGATAGTGGTGTCCTGCACCTCCTTCCATACAACGCCTCGTATGGAGCCATGCCTATGCTGGACTGATGAGCGTTGTTGTACGAAAACTCGACCAGTGGCAGCAATCTCTCCCAAGGCTCGCCACGGTCCAAAATACACAGTCGCAACAGATCCTCTAGTGTACGGTTGGTGCGCTCTGTCTGTCCGTCGGTCTGAGGGTGAAAAGTCGTGCTGAATGTCAATCGAGAACCCAGATAGGCCTGGACTGACCTCCATTCCCTGGATGTAAACCGCCCGTCCCGATCCGAAACGATAGTCTTGGGTACCCCATGATAATGCACAAACTGCTCAATGAACCTCCGTACTAATACACTGACCGGTGTGTCCTTTGCCACTGGAATGAATCTGGCCACCTTTTTTAGTCTGTCCACTATCACCCAGATCGAGTCATTCCCCGCACGGGATCGAGGTAGCCCATGTATGAAGTCCATGGCTATATCCTCAAACTTCCACTCCGGCACCGGAAGCGGCTGCAGCAAGCCTGCCGGGTTCCTGCACTCTGCCTTCACGAGCTGGCAGGCCTCACAATGCGTCACAAAATACGTAATATCTTTCTTCATACCCGGCCAGTACATCGTCCTCTTCAAATCCTTTACCATCTTGGTGATCCCCGGGTGTACAGAATACCAGCTGCAGTGAGCTTCCGTCAAAATGTCCTCCCGGATCCGTCCTCCTGCTGGTATGTAGACTCTGCCCCGGAAACACAGGAGCCCATCCCTCAAAGAGTAATCTCCTGTCGTGCCTTCCTCCAAGGCTCGGAATATCGACTCAGCTCTTTCATCCAGCATCTGCCCATCTCTGATGCGGTCTCGAATATCATCAGTAGTATCCATCGACCCCAGGTACTCCATGTATATCTCCGGGTCATCCTCAGAGACCAGTGAAATCTGCATTTCCTCAAATGATCTAACAAACTCCAAGGCCATCAGCTGCGGGCCTACTCCTGTCGTACTCGCTCTCCGGCTCAGAGCATCCACGACCACGTTCGCCTTTCCCAGATGGTAGTGCATGGTATACTGGTAGTCTGATAGAAACTCCACCCAGCGTCTCTGTCTGATATTTAACTCCTTTTGGGTGTCGACGTACTTCAGATTCTTGTGGTCGGAGAAGATATCGCAATGTACTCCGTAGAGATAGTGTCGCCAGATCTTGAGAGCAAAAATGACTGCCCCCATCTCCAAATCGTGCATGGGGTAGTTCTGCTCGTGCTGCTTCAGCTGACGGGAGGCATAGGCTATTACGTGCCCATTCTGCATCAGAACGGCACCCATCCCCTGATAGGAAGCATCTGTATACACCTGGAATCCCTCCTTCCCTGATGGAAGAGCAAGGATGGGGGCCGAGGTGAGACGATCCTTCAGCTCCTGGAAGGCAGATTCGCATCGAGGTGTCCAGATAAAAGGGGTCTCCTTCTTCGTCAGAGACGTAAGAGGGAGGGCAATCTGAGAGAACCCTTTTACGAACTTCCGGTAGTAACTGGCAAGTCCCAAGAAACTTCGAACATCTGAGGCCGACTTTAGCGGTGGCCAATCCCGTACTACTTGGACCTTCGCCGGATCCACTGCCAGACCTGCTCCACTGATGACATGGCCCAGAAAGGCCATCTCCTTTAGCCAGAACTGGCACTTGCTGTACTTGGCATACATCTCATGCTCACGCAGTTTCTCCAAGGTCAAGGCCAGATGTCTCGCGTGCTCCTCCTCCGTCCTTGAATAGATAAGGATGTCGTCGATGAATACGATAACGAAGACGTCCAGATACTCTTCGAACACTCGATTCATCAGGGTCATGAATGCGGAGGGTGCATTCGTGAGCCCGGACGACATCACTGTAAACTCGTACAAGCCGTATCTGCTGCTGAAGGCCGTCTTCGGGATGTCCTCCTCCCGAATGCGAAGCTGGTAGTACCCTGACCTCAGATCCAGCTTTGAGAACCAATGGGCTCCCTCCAGCTGGTCAAATAGCTCGTCTATCCTTGGTAAGGGATAAGTATTCCGGACTGTCAACCTGTTCAGAGCCCGGTAATCGATGCACAGTCGAAGGGTCTCGTCCTTCTTCTTAACGAACAACACCGGAGCTCCCCATGGTGAAGAGCTAGGCCGAACGAACCCGGCCTCCACTAACTCCTGAAGCTGGCTTCGAAATTCCACCAACTCCTTTGGGACCATTCGATAGGGAGCTCTGGATACCGGCTTAGCCCCCGGTACGAGCTGAATCTGGAAGTCCTTCTCTCGGTGCGGGGGTAGCCCTGGTAACTTCTCTGGAAACACGTCGGCGAAGTCCCGCACTACTGGAATATCTGCAATGGAGTCCTTGGCCACGACCGCCTCAAAAAGGACCTGATAAACTTCTTCCCCCTGCAGGTGGGCCTTAACGGCCTGTACAGACGATAGTAAGGTACGAGGTGTTGGTATAATACCTTCGATGACAATGAATGAGTCGCCGTGCCTCACGGTGATCCTCTTCGCCACGCAATCGATCTGGGCATGGTTCCAATACATCCAAGTCATGCCCAGGATCAGGTCGTAATCCGGCATCTTTAGAACCGTCGCTGGTGCCTCAAACGCCTTCCCGCCGATCCTCGCTTCCATATTGCAATGAGCAGAGGTCATTATCTCTGATCCATCGGGTAGGCGTACCCTCATCATCTTCCCGGTGAATGGCTCCACACCTGCCAGTCCTTTCACGAAATCCTTCGACACGAACGATTGCGACGCACCAGTGTCGAAGAGGGTGTGAGCGGGCTTGCCGCTAACGAAGACTATGCCTGGGGTAATTAAGTGTCTTAGTATTCTTGTTGCAGTTGTCTTCTCTTAATTTTCTAACCAGGTTATGTCTAGAATACTAGTTTATATGAAGAAAAAGTACTGTCATACCTGTGATAACCTGCTCCGGGTTTCGGGGCTGTGTCAGGTCTAGAGCATACACCTGCTCTCTCTCTGGCCTGCGGCCTCGATCCTGAAATCCTCGCCCTCGGTCCTGTCCTCGTCTGCCAAACTGTCGGGGAGGTGGAGCGCCCTGATGTGCTGGTGGGGGTGCTCGCCTCACAGGGCAGTTCCTCTTGATATGCCCCGACTGGTTGCACTGATAGGATACCGGTGGCTGCTCTGCCGTCCTTGGCATTTCCAGCATCTGTATAGGCTGGGGAGCCAACACCCCCTGGCTCCTCTGCTCCTGCCCAAACTCCTGACGAGGCTGATCCCCGTTCCTTCTCTCCCCAATAACCTGGCCCCGGGGATGGTCTCTACGACCTCCAATCACTGTATCATCAGCCGGTCTCTTCCGGCTCTTCACTGTAAGCTGATCCGCCTCTCTCTTCTTAGCCATCTCCAGAATCCTGGCTAGACTCCCCTCTGAGAAGAAAAGGAGGGCCTGTCTCATGTCATCTTGCAGCCCCTTGTAAAACCTCCGGGCATAGCCAACATCGTCTAACTGGTAAGCGTCCGCATAGCGGGCCAGGTGAGTGAACTCCTGATAGTACTCCACCACAGTCCTGTTCCCCTGCCTCAACCACAGGAACCTATCCTCCAGGTCATCCCTCGCCGACTGAGGTACAAAATGGCCCAAGAGCGCTGCTCTGAACTCCTCCCAAGTAATATCAGCGCAGTCCATCCCTACAAAAGTGGTGTCCAGCTGAGATTTCCACCACCTCTTTCCATGTGACTCTAAGCAGGAGACTGCCAAAGTGACTGCCTCCTCAGTAGGGCATCGAATCCCTGCCAGCATCTCGTAAATGGTGTCCAACCATTCCTCCGTACGTACTGTAGACTCTGTCCCCTGGTAAGATGGAGGGGAAAGTCCCCAGAAGACAGTCATCCAATTGGCCCCGGGGTTTGGCTGTGGAGCCGGGGCTTGCTGAGCTCTGAAGGCCTCCAGAATGGCCGTCAGTGTTTGCCCCATCTCCGTCTGCTGGAACGGAGCTGGAGCCGGCAGGGGCGGGACCTCGTTCTGAGCCTGGGGTGTCCCCTGCTGTGGTGTAGGGTTCATTGCAGGCTACAAGTAAAAATTCCATTTGTTAGAGGATGTATGAATGGAATATAAGAAAGGTTAGGATGGACTTTCACATGTGATTCCCTCATGGGCACACCACTGCTTCCGCTGCTAGTTTGTCCGCAAACTAAGCCCGCACGGGGGTGGCCTAAGGTTCTGTGGACTACTTCTCTTCCGATCGAGGTCTCCTCTGATACCACTTGTAAGACCCCCCCCTTTTTTTTTCTTTTTAAACCACCGGGGTGTTAGCCCAGAATTGCCGCTTTGCGGTGGCACCGACTCACGGGAAGGAAACCACTACAAAACGCCAATTCTGCCGGCCCTTTTCGATCACAAGAGAGAGAAGTAGTTAAACATAAAATGTAAACAAGTCCACATAAGCATGTAAATAAAAGTGAAATCACATCCAGTCCATCAATAGATAATAACAGGAAATATATAAATGGGGTCAAGCCCAGTACATCAGAGTCCTCACTACAAGTCACTCAACACGAAAGCTATAAAACTGCTAATCACTCACGGAGCTGGTCGCAGGTGTACCAGTGCTAGACTGTCCCACCTCCATGCGCACCGTACTCCGCTGGTGCTGGTCCCTGGACTGCTGGTCCCTGTCTCCCATCCGGAGCTCCTGTAATATTGTGGTTCGAAAACCATTAGTCATAAAGACTAAGCCCTATCATCCCCTACCCCTCCCCCCCACGGCTCCTAAGCACCGGGCGGAGAGGAGGAAAGGAAAGCTTCAAAAGTGGAGAATAATCAAGCAGGTGACAAGGAGATAATCTAACCATTATTTAGAGTAAAGTACAACTAGCAATCCTATGGTAGTAACTGGTGAAGAAGTGAAGTAGTAAGCATCAAATGTATAAAAAGGCAGCTAGAGAATAGTAAGTAAACAAGCAAGTAAATAAGTAAGTAACCTTAACTTATATGAATGCACATACAAACTTATAAGTTAAGGGATCTTCTGCAAGGCTCCCATCGTATAAAAAGTCCCATACCAATTTATACGTTGGGGTGTCGGTTGTATGCAATTATGAGTGTAGTGATATGCTATGCCATGATTCATGCAAGTGCAACTCACGCACACGACTCTATGCGCACGGACCTTTAGTTCCCCGTGTTCGGGCAGCTAGCTTCACTCCCAGGAACCTCCGTAGTGGCAAACGGAGATAGTGGGTTGGGCCCCCCACTCCTAAGCGGGTATCCACACTACCAGGCCTAGCCCTTCCGTACGCCCCTAGAAGAACACAACCTAGAGTATCCGCGTACTACTGCTGGCTGTACCCACCAGACTTTCTTTGGCTAAGTGTCCCACACCGCCGAGTCAACGTACCGATGTCGGTGTGAACGACTATCAGATACAGAAGACCCACCACCTTTATTCTGTACTCCAACCCTCGAGCCCTCGCCCCCCCCCCCCCCGGACAGTCCCGTCCGTGCGTCTACCTTCAGAGCTACCGTCTGAATGGCAACCAAACCAATTATTCTACCTTCCTAGCTACTGAGGTGTGTGTATGTGCAACCCTAGTTATACTAGTTGCTATTTTACTTTATTATTCCTATGGTTTACGCGTTAGCCCAGGACTGCCCCCGGCATACCCCGTGAAGGGCTCTCAAGGGGCACTAGGAACCAAGACGGCGGCATTACGGCCCGAAGTTCCCTTTCGCAAGGCACTTATTGTTATTGGTTGATCTCCCTTAACCCGATCCCCTTTTAGTTACTTTAGATCTAACCCTAGAGTATTAAGACTCTTCCTCTTCTTCCCGGGATGGACGATCTTCCGTCATTCCCGAACACCACTTAACCTTAACCAGTCTTACACCCTACTTATCCTGACTTCCAATAATGAACTTAATCGTAGCTTGCCCTAACCAACCAGCAACTACCAAAATTCCATTTCCCAAGTTCACTATTACTCTAGTTCAATTTCCGTGGTTTTACTATATGCAGACCATCCTAAGCTATATGAGGTACACAAGGGGAGGTACTCCAAATTGTCTTCCAAATCTCCTATAATATTTACTGGAGGTCTACCATATCATAATTTGTCTAAATCCAGAAACTTAAAAATTTCCTAATTAATCTGATATTTATTTAATTTTTCCAAAGGATGGGCCATGGGTCATTTTAAACATGAACCACATGATCCTCCTAAGTAATGGCTACCCAAAAATCATGATTATTAGATAACAGCAAGATAACCTCAAATACAAATTTTCAGAATTTTACAGAAAGTATTTAGACTCTAATTAATTTATCCAGTATAATCACGTTAATCCTACGTAAAGAAGGAAGTACTGAAATTATTCATCGGAAAATTATAGAAAAAAAATTACTAATCAGTGGTATGATATAGAAAAGATCTTTGTGCAAAGAGTCATAATTTTACCAGCTTGCTAAACACCACTATAGATTTAATCAAATATTCAAGGTAAAACATACTTAATGAAGCAAGCCTTAGAATTAAACTTCCAAAAATCCCATAAAAATTCACAGAGATTTAACATCCTAATAAACGTTCTCTGCTTAAATTTCATCAATTTCCAGGAAGTATGTATTCCATAATAAATTTTCTAAGCAAATCATACAAGCTACTTAATCGTTAATGAAGTATCCAAAATAATGATCTTAAAATTCATAGTAAAATATCCAGAGCTTGTACCATCCCTATAATTCACTCTACCCAAATCTCATCACTTTT
The DNA here is from genome assembly GCA_039513925.1 of Platanthera zijinensis. NCBI lineage: Eukaryota > Viridiplantae > Streptophyta > Magnoliopsida > Asparagales > Orchidaceae > Platanthera > Platanthera zijinensis. The sequence continues at coordinate 61,201,963 of CM077082.1, read as the reverse complement.
CAAGTTTTGCACCCTAAACTAGGGTTAGGTTTTTAGGTATCCCAATAGTCTCCAAATCTACTAAGATTTCATTCAGAGAACTGTAATGGCTCTATGGTCCTCTTCACAAAATTTCGAGTCACTCCAAGGTCATTTGACCCCATGACCTTCACAAGCCACCAAGATCCATCCTTAGGGTTTGGCCTTGGTTCTTAGGGCAAACTTACCCTGATTCACCTCAAACTCTTTGAGGGGGTGCTAGAGAATATTACTAGCCAGTGGTAAAAATCTCAGCCTCTGTTGAGGTGATTTGACCACTCAAATCTCAAAAGTGCACCTTTAACCTAAGACCCCTTATTAGGGCAAAACTTAGGTTTGATCATTTCTAATCCAAACCATCTCCAAATGAGATGAAAAATTATACAGAACCTTATGGTGAACCCAGGGACCACTCACCAAAATCTGGGAGGGTTTGGAAATTATTTAGCCATCTAATTAAATTAAGCTAGGATTATTGAATTTTCCTAAAAACTATAGAAAAATATTTCCCAAAAATCCTAATTTTTGGATGGTACCTAGATATAGGTAAGGTTAGGCCACACCCCAAATTTCAAGTCATTGTGATGACTGGATTGGAGTGGGGAATGTTTCTAAGGTCAGGACACCCTATGGGTAGACTTCACCAAATTGAGTGCTGAGGTCTATCCAGTGGTCCAAAATGCTTGAAACAAATTTTAAAATTCCCTAGACTCCAAGAGGTACAATATTAGTGTTGACCATTTTTTCTTGCAGGAGCCTCTAGGTATTTTTCCCAAATTATTTAAAGTGACAGATATTTTCATTCAGAAATTGTTTTAAAAATAGACTCTAATTTAATGGGACTGTTCATCTTCTTCTACAGCCCGAAACCAGAGCCCTAAAAACTTAATTTCCTGTAGCTTTTCCAACGCTATTTCCCGGCCATCCAGCCATCTCCCTGGCCGGCCACCACCACCACCACCTCTGTTGAGGCGAGGGCTATCGTCGGGCGGCGGCACGGCCGCCGGAGAGGCGGTTTCCGGCGAACCCGCCACCACGAAATTTTCGGAAAACCATGGAAACGCTCACCCGATCTGGCTCTTTTGAGCCCGATATCTCTCCTAACGATTTCTAAGATCTATCCGCAGAAGAAGAGGGAGGGGAGGACCTTGTTCGCGGGCTGGAGGCGTGCAGAGCGTCGGGAAGCCATTGGTGTGGTGGTGGCGTCGCCGGAAATTCTTCAACAGCAAGGGGAAATCTGAAACAGTTTGATGGAGCGTGTAACCTTTTCCTCTTGCTCTTAGGAGTCTTTTATAGTTCAGCAAATGGGAAGGGGAAAGGACGAAACGTTCATGGCCCTTAATATTCCTCTTAATGACGTTTCGGTTATGGCAAGGTAGTTGAAATGTTGGAAATGAAGAGGTGTTTGCCAGGTGGCGATTTCCTATTGGACCAACATTTCCTTAATTTATTAAATAATCAGAGTAGGAAACAGCCCATAAATACTCCTAGCGTAACCTCCCATGATCAAAATTGATTACAACGTCAGTTATCGAATTTCCAGTCTGGCGGACGTTTCGGCCTTTGTCACGGGCGTGACACATAGGTCACGGGCGTGACAGGCCCGGGTGGCCAATTCTGGGATCGACGATCGTCGAACTGAGATCGACGATCGTCGAAGGTTGGTCACGCCTTTGGTCACGGGCGTGACATGTGGGTCACGGGCGTGACAGGCCCGGGTGACCAATTCTGTGATCGACGATCGTCGAACTGAGATCGACGATCGTCGAAGGGTGGTCACGCCCTTGGTCACGGGCGTGACATGTCGGTCACGGGCGTGACATGGTCATGAGGCAAAATCCGTACTCGGCGATCATCGCGCTGAGATCGACGATCGCCGAAGGTGTCTCGCCCTTGGTCACGGGCGTGACACTTGGGTCACGGGCGTGACATGACCATGACGCAAATTCTACGTTTCGACGATCGTCCCGCTAGGATCGACGATCGTTGAAGGTGTCACGCCCTAGGTCACGGGCGTGACACATAGGTCACGGGCGTGACAGGCCCGGGCAAAAAAATTCTGCGCCCGACGATCGTCTCCCTGAGATCGACGATCGTCGAAGGAGTCACGCCCTAGGTCACGGGCGTGACGGATCGGTCACGGGCGTGGCCAACCCGTGACCCGAAATCTCGGTCGATTTATTTCAGTTTTTTGGGCTTCCTAGGGTTCTATCCCGACCAACCGACTCCTAGGGGTCTAGCCGGAAATGGGATGTTACACATATCATGTTCTAAACAGAGCTTCTATCAATAAAGTCTATAAAAAAACTACATGTGAACTATTGAAGGGCAAAAAATCAACCATTTTATATTTTAGAATCTTTGGTTGTAAATACTATATTCTAAATAATGGAAAATCTCAATTGACTAAGTATGATGAGAAATATTGTATGGGGACCCTTATTGGATATAACTCCCATAGTAGAGCATATAGAGTATTCAACAGGAAAACTCAAGTTGTAGAAGAATCTATGCACATTATTTTTGATGAATCTAGTATGCTATATAAGGCCAGATCTAGTATTACTAACAATGCAGGTTCTGAGCTTAATATACAAGATATGTCTATACAAGACAAGTCAAGCTCAAGCAGAAATACTTCCCAAATTAAAGTGCTGAGTGAAGAAATTCAACTAGCTGATGGAATTTAGGAAGCTGCTGAAGAAGAATAGATAGCTGGAGACATTCCATCAAGTCAGCCTGATGCTGACAGATGGCTTGTTGCAACCAAAAATATGAGAAATCATCCCAGCACTCTCATAATTGGAGATGATAGTCAAGGAGTCACCACCAGAAGCAGAATTCACAATAAAGCTCTCTTTCTGAGCTTCTTGTCTCAGGTAGAGCCAAATAAATTTGAAGATGTCAACAAGGACCCCTTCTGGATCAGTACAATGTAAGAAGAACTACACCAGTTCAAAAGATATAAATCCTGGAAGTTGGTGCCAAGGCCATAAGGACACAACATCATTGACACCAAGTGGATCTTTAGAAACAAGATGGATGAGAGTAGTGTAGTAGTTAAGAACAAAGTCAGATTAGTAGTCAAGGGTTACATGCAAGAGGAGGACATAGACTTTGAGCAAACAATTGCTCCTATTGTAAGGCTAGAGGCAATAAGAAAGTTCCTTGCCTATGTTGCCTTCAAAGGATTCATGGTCTATCAGATGGATGTAAAATCAACATTCCTCAATGAAAATTTGAAGGAGAAGGTACATGTAGAACAAACCTTAGGTTTTGTGCATCCAACCCTAATCTCTTATGTTTATTTTCTTAGAAACGTTTTGTATGAGTTAAAGCAAGCACATAGGGATTAGTATGAAACCCTGTCTAACTTTCTCATTAAGAACAAGTTCTTAAGGGAAAAGATAGATAACACATTATTCCTAAGGGAAACAAATGGCAAGAGTCTTAGTCCAAATTTATGTTGATGACATAATATTTAGGTCTACTGATGATAACCTTTGCAAGAGTTTTGTCAACCTCATACAAGTGGAGTTTGAAATAAGTAGAATGAGAGAGCTAAAGTACTTTTTAGGTCTCCAAGTAAAATAATCTGATGAGGGAAATTTCATCTCTCAGACCAAGTACACTAGAGAACTAATTTGGAAATTTGGGATGAATCAGCTTCCACCATGAAAACTCTAATGGGATCACATATATCGATCTATGAACAAGGATAAGAAAGGTAAACCTTTTGATAAATCAATGTACAAGTGTATCATTGGATCTCTATTATATTTGACTACAAGTAGACCTGATATCATGTATGTAATATATGTCTGTGCTAGGTACCAGACATGCCCTAAATAATTTCACTACTCAGTTGCATAGAGGATTTTGAGATAGTAATGAAATGGTTCTCTTTCACATTCTTACCCAATATTGATGGTTCATTTGCTTAACAAAAGAGATATGTCTAGTTGATGCTTAACACCCGCCGTCAAGGTCTCATTAGCTGATTGGGTCGGTGGTAGCGCCCGGTGGTTGGAAAAAGGAAAGTCTGATTGATGCTCAACACCCGCCGTCAGGCTCTCACTAGCTGATTGGGCTGGCGGTAGCTCCCGGTGGTTGGCCAAAAGGAAAGTCCAGTTGATGCTCAACACCCGCTGTCAGGCTCTCACTAGCTGATTGGGCCGGTGGTAGTGCCCAGTGGTTGGCCAAAAGGAAAGTCTGGCTGATGCTCAACACCCGCCCCCAGGCTCTCACTAGCTGATTGGGCCGATGGTAGTGCCCGGTGGTTGGCCAAAAGGAAAGTCTGGTTGATGCTCAACACCTGTTTTCAGGCTCCTACTAGCTGATTGGGTCGGTAATAGCGCCTGGTGGTTGGCCAAAATGAAAGTCCGGGTGATGCTCAACACCCTCTGTTAGGCTCCTACTAGTTGATTGGGCCGGTGGTAGCGCCTGGTGGTTGGCCAAAATGAAAGTCTGGTTGATGCTCAACACCCGCCGTCAGACTCCTACTAGCTGATTGGGCCAGTGGTAGCGCCCGATGGTTGGCCAAAATGAACGTTGGGTTGATGCTCAACACTCGCCGTCAGGCTCCTACTAGCTGATTGGGCCGGTGGTAGCGCCTGATGGTTGGCCAAAATGAAAGTTCGGATGACGCTCAACACCCGCCGCCAGGCTCCTACCGGCTGACAAAGGGAAAAGATGGAAAATCCTAGTGGCCCGACAAATGGAAAACCATGAGGGGGGAACATTATCAAGGGAGAGCCCTCCTGACGAGCTAGGTCTTACACCTCCAAACGAGCTAGGTCTCGCCGCTCCCGCTCGGCAAACATCTCCTCCAGTATAAGCAGGACGACCCAAGTCGCGAGGGTTAATCGTGCGAGGCGCTCGCGAGCCTTCAGATCACGTCAAATGAGACTCGGTTCGCGCAGGCCAAACACCCAGGGTGCGGGACGAGAGACGCCTAGACCTAGGTCTTGCGAGCACCGCGGTGAAAGCTCTTCGAGTAAAGGGGGCGGATCTTCGCTCGCGGGCCGGCTACTTAAAGTCTTATCATTTCTTAGGCTAAGTCCTTAAGGGTCGCACGATCTCACAAGCAGGGCGTGGATTCGGAGACGGCGAGCGGGAAGGCTGAGCCGGGTCGCGAGTCTAAAAAAAAGGGAAAGGAAAAATTACCAAAAGCAATAGACATCGTTTCAGAAAAGAGCATATATTAATCATAAAGGGTTAAAGGGTATGGGACTCAACCAACATTTACATTATAGCGAGGATAACAAAAAGAAAATACATGATTCCAAAATAAGAGAATGCATCACACATGTTCTTCAAGGTGAGCTCTCGGGCGGCGAGCTCTCCCAAAGGTCTTGAAAGGACTCGTCGCCAGGATTCGAGACTGGAAGAAATAGCTTTGGGACCACGTCGCTCTCCAAGAGCCCCGCGCCTTTGCTCGTCACTATGCCGACCCGCTGCATGGTTTGGAGAGTAAACTTCGCGTACTTGGCGGCATTTTTCTACATCATCTCCTCCAGTACGTAGTCGGAATTGTGGGCGAGCCGGCTGCTGCTGCTGGAAGGCAGTGGGGGAGCTGCAACTTCTAGTTCCCGCACTCGCGTCCTCAACGCCTCATTCTCCTTCTCGAGGGTGGCGATTTGAAAGCTAAGGCGCTTGGCCATCACTACGTCCTGCAAGAAAACAAAAATGTTAGGGCGTGAAGATATCCAAGGAAAAAAGAAAGAGAAGAAATTCCTTCGCGGGACTTACCACCCCCCCAGATATCCGGGGAGAATGGCATCGACCGCATCCCCTCGTTTCTTGTGCTGCTCCACCTCCTCACGCACGAGGCGGTGGGTTTCTTCCTTGTCATCAGCGCGCTTCTAAAGTGAGGAGTTTCGGTCCATTTGCATGTACCGGCGACCCACCATGTGAGCCAGCTCCAGGCCGCATTGCTGGGCCCGCGCACTCTCATACACAAGTGCTCACGTGACCTCCTCGTTGAAGACCACGATATTCTCCCGTGCGTACAGGCCGAAGGAGATGGCAAAGGCCTCCCCGCTGATTGAATCCTGCTCCAACCAGCCCGGTAACAGGGTCGAGATGGATGCCATATTCTCCTCTGTGTCCCACCGCAGGAGGGGGTTGCCGAGATCGTCGAGAGGCCGCTCGCTATAACCAAAGTTATGGTGCCCCCTCGTCACAGGATTGTTGGCAGACACCTGTTCTCGCGCCTTGGATGTGCCAGCCGTTTTTCCGGGAGGCCCGACGGTGGAAGCTCCCGAGGTGGAGGCCTTCTCAGATTGTTGGCCCGCGTGGGCTTTGCCCTTATCCCGGGATGCGGGAGGGTCGCCGCCCGTGGTACTTGGCTTCTTGGACGGAGGTGGCGAGGGAGGCTGACTGCGAGTGACCCGCTTCTGGGAGGCGAGGGTCGGGACCTCGCAATGTGCAACAGCAACCGCCTCGACATGGGCAAGCTTGCCGGGAGTAACTTGCGCACTCTCATATGGAGGGTGCAGGGGGAGATTTCGCTCACCTGTAGCAACATAATTAGAACAAGTAAAATAAATAACAAGGAAAAGGACTGAGCGCGAGTAGCATACCTCCCCCAGGCGGGACGGGGACAAGAGATTCAACGTTCCTTCGGAGGAACACGACCTCAAAATTCTTCCCCTAGAAGAATCCGCAGAGTCGACTTCGTGAACCCCCAGGATGGGAGGGCGATAGCTCGCCTCGCTGAGCTGGACGTGCGAGAACGGGACGTTGTCGAAGTCGCCCCTGACGAACACAAACTTCCAAAGCCAATTGTGGCTCTTGTTCACTGTCTCCCGCACCTTCACATGGTTGCTGGAGAAATAGGAGGTGTCGTCTTTGTTCGCCCGGAAGGAGAACATCTTGCGAAAGACTGCGAGGCTGAACTCAATCTGCTCTTCCCATAAGAAGCAAGCGAACGCGATCATGAAGGCTACAGAGTTGGGGGTTAGTTGGCCGAGGATGACCCCAAAGTACTTCAGTATCTGCCGAACCTCGGGCTAGAGGGGAAGTCGGAGGCTCGCATCGAAGTGGACGATGGGGATGGTGATCTCCACGTCGGAGAGATCGTCGATATTCTCCTCCTCCCGTGGTCGCCTCGCCTCAAACCCTGGCGGGAAGAAGTTGGCAACCAATGAGACAAGCTTGCTCTCGATGAGGGTGGCGGAGAAGAAGAGATAGTCGGAGAAGGTCCACGCGCATTTGCTTCTCCCTTCAATATCGCCACCACATCCTCCCATCTCGCGATTCCGTAAGTGGGTTGGACAAGGGAGTTCTCGCGGAAAGCGGCGAGCTGAGAATCAGGTGCTGGAGCGAAGAGATTCAGAGTGGAATTAATGTTGTAGGTAAAGGGAAAAAGGGGGGTTTTTATAGAGAGAAAAGGCGGGAAAGCTCTGTTTTGGCGAGAGGGGTGCAGATAGCAAAAATATGGTTCGGCGCTTCGATATCCGAGACCGTCCCCCCTAATTCCTTTTACCTACTCGTTGCGATCCTATGAAAGCTATGCATCGACGAGATAAGAGGCGAGCATGCCACGCTGGCTCGCGTCCGCCTGAGAGGAGAGCGAGCCACGCCGGCTCGCGTCCTCCCGAGAGGCGAGCGAGCCACCCTGGCTCGCGTCCGCCTAAGAGAATAAGGTAGCTCTCCCGCACCCGCCTAAGAAAAATAAGCCATAACAAGCAGCAAATGAAAATAATTAATATACATGGGCCCATTAGTGGGCGAGTAGTTCAAAATAATAATAGAGGAAGTTCAGCATTCCGAGACAGGGAAAGTAATGAATAACAAAGTTCATAATTGGGTTGCGCGAGCTGCAAAATAGGTGCGACCCAGACCTGCATGCCTCGGATTTTTTATAAAAGTATTACCTTTTAGTTTCCTTAGGGTACCCTTGCCTCAATTTCATCAGAAATTTGATTTCATATATATACCTCATAACCCCAAATATATTTGAAAGACATACTAGAACATATTCCAGTCCATCTCTCATATGGTGTATTTAAATCATTTTAGTAGGAACATGATTTAGTGTAAGAGCAACGTCCCTATAGTGTTTCCTCAAAAGGAAACATGTAGATCTACATGACTTATCATAGATCACACTATATATAACAAAGTACGATTTCTCCCTTCAGAAACATCATTATGTTGTGGTGTCCTAGGTGGAGTGACTTATGATACAATACCACACTATCTAAGAAAGTATTAATACTTCTGACTCAAGTGTGTTGGATCTGGTGGCCAACCTTGGGGGGGGGGGTGAATAAGGTTCTTTGAAAATATTGGAGATTTAAAACTTTAGGCAGACGAAAAACATTTTTTAAACACTAGAGCTGGGTGGTAGACCTACTACCGGCGGTATAGACAGAAATTATATTCTCATGCTAAATAAGATTGTTTCAGTACATGCTCGATTAACACTTCAGAGATTCAGTAACAAAGAGTTGTAATATCATATTAGAATAACAAAGTATGATTTTAATAAATATTGAAAAAGGCTTACTATTACAAAACTAGATCTCCATGACATCAGAGATCGGAGGAGGTGAATAGAATATTCTTATTTTTTCTATACCGACCCTTGAGGACCGGTTGGCTCTCTTCCACTCTTTAGAAAGGTCTTCAAGCCAGCTCTCTCCTTTCCTCCCTAGAAGGTCTTTGATCTTACTAGATCTCCCCAATCAAAACGTCCTTCCCGGACGATTTCTCACGGATTCCTCCCTAGATTCCGACGACCTCCTCGGTCAATTTTCCCGGCACACACAAATAAAGAAAGAGGAAGATATAAATAAAAACAAGAGATATAAAATTGTTGCTCCCTCAAAGATGGTTCTCCGTTGATCGTTGAGTGATCGATGCTTGAGATTCTCGTTCATTGGGCACCCGATCATCTTCTATTTGTGGTTCTTGAGTTTTCTCTTCGGAGATCTTTGAGCAGGAATGAGAGGATGCAAGTTTTCTTTCTTCCTCTTGAGATGGTAGTTCCTTGCAGCAGAGGTGGAGTGGAACCCCATTCGTTCCTCCATGTATTTCTTTTTCTTTACTCTCAAGAGGAAGAAAAAACACTTTTTATGGCCAATCATTATGTTACTTCCAGTGGTAGGTTACCGCACGACGGTAGTCTTCGTTTACATGTCTTCGTACAACTATCGTGCTCCTGGTAAGGAAGGCGGTAGAGCTTTCCTTTGTCATGTTATTTTAGCGCAGAGCGATAGCGTTAGCGCGACGTAGTATCCTTGCATGTTTTGACATCTTCCACAGCCAGACTTTAATAGATAAGGATGGTGTGAAAGTGAAGGGATAGATACTACTCTAGAGGGAGGGTGAATAGAGTTATCAAATTTTGCACTAGACAAAACTTAATGGTCTACCCAACTCCCTTGGAGTGAAGTGCGGAATGAAAAGATTATAGATATAGATTTAACCCTATAGCCTAACACAAGTGATGTGCACAAACTCAAGCTAACTGTAATTACAGTTAAGGCTTGGAAAATCTAATCAGCAACTAGCAATCCTAGTTATATCTATTCACAGCCACAATGCAGGAATTAAACAAGTGAATCCAGACGACACAAGGAAATTTATAGTGGTTCCCCAAACAACTTGGGTACGTCCACTCTTCTACCCACACGGTAGGAATCCACTCAGGTTTTTGATCAGGTGCCCTGCCACCAACAGGATCTGCTTCAGGTAGATCCAGAAACCCTTTAGACTTTTGATCAGGTGTCTAAAAACCAAGCACAGGTTTTTGATCAGGTGCCCTGACACCAAGGGATACTTTTGAAGGGAGTAATAACCCTGTACAGGAGGGGGAAGAAGGTTAAGATGTCTTCTCTATTTTACAATAGATTAGAGAAGCACAAAAACTTGCACTGAGCTAGAAAGCTCTAAAGAATCAAGGCTCCCCCTGGCTCAAAGATGTCCAGGTGAAGTCTTGCTTCAGTGCAGAAAAACTCTTCAGAAAGTTCTGAAGGAAAAACTACAAGAAGATAATAAGTAATAAAATAAAAGATCTTCAAGCAGCTATCTTCTTCTTCTTCTTCAAAAGAACTCTGAGTTTGAACTTCCTGAAAGCAGGAGAACTCAGGTTGAAGAGGAGTAGAAGATCTTAACACTTCTCAGTTAGATGGAAATTGCTGAGAGCAGAAGACTTGATCTTGATGAAGGCTTGAATGCTTGAAAATATCTGGGTAACTAGTTAGCTAGCTTCAATCCTTCTTCAAAGGGTCCTTTATATAACAGCAACAAGCAACGGCTCTCTTCAGTTTGAATTACTTGTCTTCTTCTGAAACTTGAGACCTGGGCTGCAAATAACACACAACAAAACAAACTCTGCAGCAGGATATACTATAAAAGGAATGAACCTCTTTCTAAGAAGCTGCAGGATCAAATCAAATAACAGAAGGACTAAATAAAGTCACATCAGAGAAATACTCTTTATAGCAAAGAGAAGACTTTTCAGTCTAACGGCTATAAAGGGCTGTCAGCAGATAAAGTAAAATACAAAGACAGCTAATAAGACAAACAACTTTATCTAAAAAGATTTTACACAGGCAAAAAGAATAGAGCAGATATTGCCTGGAAATATTATCATAATTCAACTGAAACAACTTGCCAGAAAATGTATTAATTAATTAAATATAATAAATAAATACAAAATATAAAGGCAGACAGAAAACGTCGAACGACCTTCGGAGATCGTCGACCGACGCACGGAGATCGTCGAACTATCGAGCAGATAGTCGAATGATCCAGATAGTCGACCTATCGAAGAAGATAGTCGAACTACCTCGGCAGATAGTCGACCTATCAGAGCAGATAGTCGAACTAACAGATAGTCGATCTATCAGAACAGATAGTCGAACTATCAAGCGCAAACAGATAGTCGACCTATCAAGCAGATAGTCGACCTACCTCAGAAAACAGATAGTCGACCTATCAACAGATAGTCGACCTATCAAAACAGACCAGATAGTCGATCTATCAACAGATAGTCGAACTATCAGATAGTTGAACTATCAGGACAGATAGTCGAACTATCAAAGATGATAGATAGTCAACCTATCAACAGATAGTCGACCTATCAAAGCGGAACAGATAGTCGACCTATCAACAGATAGTCGAACTATCAAAACAGAACAGATAGTCCACCTATCAACAGATAGTCGAACTATCAGGTAGTCGATCTATCAGGATAGATAGTCGAACTACCACGCCAAGCAGATAGTCGACCTATCAACAGATAGTCGAACTATCAACGCAGACAGAGCGTCGACCAACTGATAGACGATCGTCGATCAGCCGATAGATGATAGTCGAGCGGCGTTCGACTATAGTCGAACGAAAAACTACTTAACCAAATTCTCAATCTGGAAAAGTGAGGACTCTACAGCTAGACTACTAACCATTGACCATAGATAATTCTTGGGTCAAGGAGCACAAAGGAGAGGACTAAACTCAAATCAAACTAGGGTACCAACAATCTCCCCCTATTTGAGTTAAGTCCCAAACACGAAAAAAACAGCTAGCTAAAGAGCAATAAAATTAATACAGGAAATGGACAGCAAATAACTAGCAGTTATCAAACAGATAGATAATAAACAAATATAACACAGCAGACAATCTAACTATTAAGAATCTACAGAGTCTGGCAAGGGGGCAGAGGAACTAGGAACAAAAGAGATTTTCCTTAGAGGATCATCAGATTCTTTCTTTGATAGCTTCAAATCCTGCACACCAAATGATCTTTAGTTCTGCAGCTCTTGGGACTACTGCTTCAGGGTGCTTTTCCATGTATTTTGAGGGGTCAAAAACATCAGGATTAACCTGGAACTTTTCAAACTCTTTCTTTCTGAAAGCAGACATGGTGGTTAAACCAGTAGTATCTTTACCTTCTGCTTTAGCTTTTCTTATTTGAGCTGCTCCAACTAGTTCGAGAAAACGAGCCATCCTAAAGTTAGGATCAAGCTCTGGACTTTCATAAACAGGCTTAGGAGGAGCAGCATCGGATTCTTTATCTAAATAAGATATTGGAGCAGACTTAGCAAAAGGTTCTTGCTAGAATTTTAAAACAAAGTAAACTACTTACCTTTTGAAACAGCTTTCTCAGACTGAACTGGTACAGCAGTTGAAACCTTTCTCTTAGGAGAAGGAGGAGGTGAAAAAGTTGGCTTTAGATACACAACCTCCTTAACTTGTTCTTTCACTTCAGCTTCATGCATTTGACTGCCAGAATGAGACTTTCCATGAGAGCTATGAGAGCTTTTCCTTGATTGATGCTGAAACGAAGCAGATCTTGCTGATGGAGCAGATTTTCCTGAAGAGGCAGAAGGGTTGGCAGAAAGATTACCAGAAGCTCCTGCACCTGGAGGAGGAGGAGGAGGACCTCTGGGAGTCCATCTTGAACCAGGATTATCATATCTTTTAGATCTTTTCCTCTCTTTCTGCTGGTTCTTAGAGAACCACATCCAATGCTGAAATTCCTTTGACTTAGGGTCAATGCCCTTCAGAATATAATAAGGAGTATCATTGTCTTTACTGGGAGGAGGAGGAGCAGCTTTTCTCTTCTTTTGAACAACTTTTTTTTCCTTGACTTCTCAGATACATCAGAATCATCTTCATCATCAGAGTGAGATGATGGGGGATTATCATACGGATCATAGGCTTCAGAAACAGCCTTTTCTTTTAAAGCAGCTTTCTCTTTCTCCTCTTCAATGGCATCCAGAGCCAGAAGGGAATCTAAATCAAGTCCCGGGGAATCATCCCAAACATTAGACTTTTCAACTTGCAGCTCTTTTTCTTTCTCTTTTAGCAAAGACTGTACTCTTAGAGTCCAAGCAGCTCGTACTTTTTCTTCTTCCACACTCAGAGCAGGAGTGTCATCTTTGACTTCATCTTGCTTCTCAGACTCATCTTCTCTATCATCTAAAAAGGAATCCAATTCAGGATCTACTTGGATATCAGGAACAATTGGATCAGCTTCAGAGACAACTGCTATGATCTGAGCAGCTAAATCTCCTCTAATATAATCTGTAGAATTTATGAATACAGATCTGCTAAATAAGCAAAAATCATTCCTTCAAGGTATTCACTAGCAAGCAAATTAATTGACTCGTCAACAAAGCGAATGAATGAATTACCTTCATACTTGACCATCTCCCATGATTCATCTAGATATGAGGTAATAATACCTTCTAGGAATCGAGCAACCACGGGAGTGGTAAGATCTTCTAGGCAGACTTTTACTGCAATTTCAGATAGCATGATTCCATCAGCTATTTCCTTATCTGATAACACTAGAACTACTTCTTTCTCAGATGGAGCAGACTCTTCCAGGGCTGTCATTACAGTATCTGTTATAGCTGGAAGGGAGGCAGGAGGTTCCGAGGCATCTTCATAGAACATCTCCCCCTGCCTGATTTCAGTGGAGACTGAAACCAGGCCCCTTGAGGAAGATGGCTCAGCAGATTTTGAGAGAGATTTGATGGTAGCAGTTAAGGTATCAATGGAGGATGCAAGGGGAGCGATTGCCTCTTCAATCATGGTTTTGATTGAAGGGGTAATCAACTCCACAATGCGGGAGATGAGTTCAGGAGTGATCTCAAAAGAAGATGGAAGAGTAGAGGATGGAGCTGCAGCAGATATGGTAGAAGTGCTGGGATGAAGAATGGTGTGGATAGGGGATTGAACAGGAGATGGAGCTGGAGAGTTAATTGGAGAATTAACTGGAGAATGAATGGGAGATGAAGGAGGTGATGATGGAATCCTCTCAGAACCTAACAAATCAAAGCTAGGAGCAGATATCCTAGCCAGATGAGCAGGAAGTGGAGAAGCTGGAGGGGAAGGGAGAACAACCGTTGTTGTTTCTCTAACAGGAGAAGGGGAAAGTCTTACTTCAACTGAAGTTGATGGTACTTCAACTGAGGCAGACAACATAGCAGAAGAAGAGGGAAGGGAAAGAGCTGAGCCAGCTTCAACAGGGTGAGGAGCGACCGAATCGGTCCTGGTGCTCTCAGATGTTGCTGGAGCAACCCCTGTGAGAGCGGGTTTCACAAATGTTCTCTTCCACTTAGAGAACAGGTTAGGATCCATCTTCTTGCTGGCATTTATTGTTGTTGCGGTTGAACTCAGCAGCTGGGGGTACTTTTCCATCAGGAAAATGCCGATAACCCTTCCTAGGGTAACTTCCTTCTTACCAGTCTTTTTCCTTATTAAATCAAACACAACTCCTGCCCAATCAATCTTTTTCCGATTTACAATTGCACACATAAGTGCGAATTGTTGCCTTGTGATATTATCATGAGCAGAGTGCTTACCGAGGAGCACTTTTCCTACCAACTCAGCAAGAAACTTGATCTTGAAAGGGAAATTTACTTTGAGCAGCTTCGTGGGAATGCCCTCAGCATGTCCCAGCTCAACTAACATTCTTCCGAATTCTTGAGCATCTTGCTCATAATCCTCTTCACCATTTATTAAATCAAAAATTTCAGTCAAAATGGCCGGAGTTAGGATTACCTCTTCTCCGCCGATGGTGCCAATCATCGAGTCGTCGGTGGAGGACGACGTGAAGGCCCATTCCTTGATCTCTGGGATGTTTATCTTAATTCTTGAAGACATTAACCTCTCGAGTCCTTGATCCCGGCAAAGCTGAAGAACTTCTACGATCCCAGCTTCTCAACTACTGAACGCGTCGAAATCAACACTAAAGCCTGCATCAAACTTTACAACTGCTAGAACTGCGGGAGAAATCGCCATGGATTGCTGGAGAAAGCGCGAGGAGGACGGCGGAGACGAAGGGGACGAAGCGGCAGAAAATCGCAAGCGGGAAGACAGAATGCGAAAAGACACGCTCCGTCGACAATAAAGCACAAGATCTTTTAACCTAGGTCGACTATCGGCTTTATATTAGACCGGAGAAAGTCGATCTATTAAAAAGATACTAGACCCGATGGTCGAACGGCCGTTCGACGATCGGCTCAGAAGCAGAGTAGTCGGACAATCGTTCGACTATTTCTGGCTTCTCAAATAACAGGCTATCGTCATCCAGAGATCGACGATGAGCTCGACTTGTTCGACTATGGTCGAACGCCGGTCGACGATCTTCAATCAGACAAACTTTCATCAACCATAGGTCGACGATGGGCTTGACCCGATCGACTATCTTCGAACGTTGTTCGACTATCTTCAAACAAGTTTCAACAAAGGCAGATATAATCACACTTAGTCTCGTCCATTTATCATGCCTAGTTGAACTAAAAAGAACAGATGCTTCTGTTCATCTAAGGGCTTGGTGAATATATCACCTCTCTGAAACTCAGTGGATATGAACTCAAGACAAATCTTGTTCTTTTCCACACAATCTCTCAGGAAATGGTGCCGAATCTCAATGTGCTTCATTCTAGAGTGGTGCACTGGATTTTGTGCAATTGAGATAGCACTGGTACTATCACACATGATTTTGGTGTTCTTGTGTGAGTAACCATAATCCACAAGCTGGTTTTGAATCCACAGGATCTGTGAACAACAACTGGCAGCTGCTATATATTCAGCCTCTGTAGTTGAAGTTGAGACAGAAGCCTGCTTCTTACAGAACCAAGAGACCAATCTCTCTCCCAGGAACTGGCAAGTTCCTGAGGTGCTCTTCCTGTCAACTCTGCAACCATAATAATCAGAATCAGAATATCCAATTAATTCAAATTCTGACTCAGCTGGATACCAAAGTTCTAGATTTGGGCATCCCTTCAGGTATCTCAGGATTCTCTTTAGAAGAATCAGATGAGATTCCTTGGGGTTGACCTGGAATCTAGCACAAAGGCATGTAGCAAACATTATATCTGGCCTACTTGCAGTTAGATATAATAGGGAACCAACAATGGCCCTATAATTCTTTTGATCAACTGGCTTGTCGTGATCATCAGAATCAATAACTACATTAGTAGCCATGGGTGTAGGCATTGCTGAAGCATCAGCCATCCCAAATTTCTTTACCAATTCCTTGGCATATTTGGATTGGGAGATGAAGATACCATCAGCATCTTGCTTAACTTGGAGACAAAGAAAGTAAGACAGCACACCCATACTACTCATCTCAAACTTGGAATGCATCAAGTTGGAAAACTTTTTGCACAGTTTGGGATCAGTGGAGCCAAAAATAATATCATCTACATACACCTGAACTAACAGGATTGTGTCCTTGTGATGCTTGACGAAAAGGGTTCTATCAACTACTCCCCTAGTAAAGTTGTGCTCTAACAGGAAACTAGCTAAGGTCTCATACCAGGCCCTAGGAGCTTGCTTTAGTCCATAAAGAGCTTTCTGCAACTTAAACACATGAGAAGGCTGAGTTGAAGAAACAAACCCTGGTGGTTGTTCAACAAACACCTCTTCCTTAAGCTCACCATTCAGGAATGCACTTTTGACATCCATTTGGAACACCTTAAACTTCATGAAGGCTGCATAGGCCAAGAAGATCCTTATTGCTTCTAGCCTTGCAACAGGAGCAAAGGTTTGGTCATAGTCTATACCTTCCTCCTGTCTGTAGCCCTGAGCTACAAGCCTTGCTTTATTCCTTACTATAATTCCATTAGCATCCAACTTGTTTCTATACACCCACTTGGTGCCTATGATCAGTTGGCCTTTAGGTCTTGGAACCAAAGTCCAAACTTTACATCTCTCAAACTGATTGAGTTCCTCTTGCATTGCAATGATCCAGTGGGGATCTAGCTCTGCATCTTTAAAGGTGAGGGGCTCAACCTGTGAGAGGAAACAAGCATGCATCACATCCTGTCTTAATTGGTGTCTTGTTTGCACACCAGCTGATATGTCTCCAATCACTTGAGATGTCGGGTGATCTCTAAGTGTGACAATATCAGCAGGTGGGATGTGATCTTCAGCAACAGTTGGGATTAATTCCTCAGGAGGAATTTAATCTACTGTTGGTGGTACAACAACAGCTTCAACAGCTTCAGCAATGTCTTCATCACTGTCTGATTCAGTGATCTGAAGAGTTGATAGTTGAAGAATTTCTTGAGGGGCATCATGTACCTGCAATGAACTTGAGGAAGGAGAATTTTCCTTCTCCTTGTAAAACATCTGAGACTCATCAAAAGTCACATGCACAGATTCTTCAATTTTACAGGTAGATTTGTTATAAATCCTATAAGCTTTGCTTACTTGGGAATATCCAAGCATGATTCCCATTGAAGCTTTTGCTTCAAATTTTCTAATATATTCTTTATTATTATTATGAATATAAACAATACAGCCAAAAACTCTAAAGTAATTAATTTTAGGTTTCTTTCCCTTAAGCAACTCATAAGGAGTTTTACACTTAAGTTTGTGTATCAAACTTCTATTCAAGACATAATTGGCTGTACTAACAGCTTCTGCCCAATAGGAGAGAGGCATGTTAGCATCTGCCAACAATGTGCTAGCAGCTTCAATGAGTGTTCTATTCTTCCTTTCAACTACCCCATTTTGTTGAGGAGTTCTAGGAGCTGAGAAGCTATGTTTGATACCTTCTCTCTCACAGAATTCTTGCATGAGAAGAGAGTCAAACTCAGTACCATGATCACTTCTGATCAAGGCCACATGAGTAGAGTACTCAGTCTGCACACATAGTAGAAAGTCTGTAAGGGCTTTGAAGTTATCAGACTTAGTTCTCAAAAAGAAAACCCAACTGAACCTAGAGAATTCATCTACAATTACTAAGGTGTAATACTTCCCTCCTAAACTCTGTACATTTATTGGGCCAAAAAGGTCCAAGTGTAATAGATACAGGATTCTAGGAGAATCACTCTTATTTACAGATTTAAAAGAGTTTTTGGTTTGCTTGCCTAGCTGACAAGCCTTGCATAGGCTCTCCTTCTTGTAGGGGCAAGAAGGTAAACCTCTAACAAGGTTGTGCTTAGATAACCTAGATATATTTTTAAGGTTAACATGACTAAGCCTCTTATGCCACAAAGAATTATTATTAAGAGTTACTTCATTAAACAGGCAGATTTCAGAATGAGATGAATTGAAATCTACTAAGTAAATATTACCTATTCTAATACCTACTAAAACAACATTATTATTTAAAGTAATATTGCAAGAGGAGTTAGAAAATGAAACCTGGTAGCCAGCATCACATAGCTGGCTGACTGAAATCAAATTATGCTTCAGTCCATTGACATATGCAACTCTCTTGAAAGTAACTGCTCCAATTGTGATCTTGCCATAGCCTTCTGTCTGACCACAGCTGGAGTCTCCAAAGATAACCTTTGGGCCGAGCTTAGCTTTGAACTTTGACAGAAGATCTTTATTTCCTGTCATATGCTTAGAGCATCCACTATCCAAATACCACTTATTTTGAGTGATTGGATAGGCCTTCACCTGCAAGACATTTATTTAGACAGTGTGGACCCAGGTAACCTTGGGTCCCTTGTTTTTCACATAAGAAAAACTGGAAATATATGAAAATGCAGGCTGAGGGTGATAACCTAGTGGGTGAGATCTCCTAGGTGGGATTCTCCATGCAGATGATGGGTCAACAAACCTAGGGTTTCTATTTTCATTTAGGTTTCTATGGTACTGATTATGATTTTGAAAATCATGTTGAAAACGTCGATCGACGTTCGACGATGGGTACTCAGATCGTCGACCTTCGTTCGACCATTGAGCTTCCGATCGTCGAGCTGCGTTCGACGCTCTTTGCATTTCTTTGAAAAATTTCTTTCTCTTTTCTCTCTTAGCTTTATTTAGGGTTTTATTAACTAGATTTACTTGCTCAGTGTTCTTCTTTCCACTAGCTGAAATGAAGTTCACTGGAGTTGAAAGATTGTTTTTAAGAAGAACTGGGGGTTCACTGGGAGAAGCTCCTAAGCCTAGTTTGTCATTACCCGACCTAGTGTTAGTCATGCTGGTAATTTCTAACAACTTAAGGCTTCTACCATTAAGTGATTCCTCTAATCTCTTAGACTTAGCTAACTCTATTTTAAGAAATTTAATTTCTTCACTACAAGTAGTGAGATCTTCCTTTAACCTAATGTTTTCTGTAGCTATTGATTCTGAGTCAGCTAACCTATTTCTAAGTTCTTTTATTTCCTTTTCAGAGCTAATCAAATCTAAGCATAAAGATTTAAAGTCTAATTTAAATTCTTCTGAAGTAAAATCATAGGAAGAGAGTACCTCATCTTCTGTAGGCATCTCTTCATCAGAATCAGAACTCTCTGCAGCAGAGTGGTTGCTGCAGGCATCTATTGCCATTAGGCAAACTTCTTTTGCCTTCTTCTCTTCCTCATCCTCACTGGAGCTTGATGAGGAGGATTCTTCATCAGAATCACTCCAGGTTTCAGCAATGAAACCTCTCTCCTTCTTCTTGTTTTTGTAGGAGGATGGCTTGGAGTGCTTCCTGTGCTGTTCCTTTTCTTTTCTCTTTTCTTTGTTCTTCTCCTCTGGACACTCTGGCAAGATGTGTCCAGGCTTCCTGCAACCATAACAAATAATTTCTTTAGCTGGAGAGCGATCATACCTTGGTTTGTCTTCATAGCGTGAAGACTTCTTTCTGAACTCCTTTCTCCCCATCTTGAGAAACCTCTTGGCAAACAATGCCATTAGTTCCTCATTAGATTGGCTGCCTTCAGAAGCATCAGCAGCCTTAAGAGCTAGAGATTGTTCTTTTCTTGTTGGAGTGGGGGTCTTCGCTTCTGCTTCTACTTCCCTTGTCTTCAGCACTTGCTCAAAAGACTTGAGCTTGCCGAGAAGGGCTTCAGTGGAGATCTCATTTGTACTTCTGGCTTCCTTGATGGGCCAGATCCTTAGATCCCATGTGCTAGGGAAGCACATAAGAATCTTATCATTGACCTCTGTCAATGATATGTCCTTGTCCAGGGTCCTCAGCTCATTGATGATTGAGCTGAGCCTGGTGTACATGGCTTCAACTGATTCAGCATCAGTTTTCTTGAAGTTCTCATACTGTGAGATTAGGTTGGACCTTCTGTCCTTCCTTTCATCAGCTGAACCAGCTACAATCTGGTTCAGTGTATCCCACATGGCCTTTGCTGAGGAGCAGTCAGCAACCTTCTGGAATACCTCATCAGACATTGTCTGAGCCAGTATGTTCATTGCCTTGGCATCTGCAATTTTGGCCTTCTTGTACTCATCGTTGTAATCTGGAGGAGGCACTGCACTCATATCAGATGATGAGGCAGTAGCAGCAGCAGGTGCTCTTGGGGGTCCTGACAAAATAGAAGCAAAGATGCTTTCATCAATAGAATTCATATATAATTTTATCCTTGCCTTCCAGATGCCAAACTTAGCTAAGTTGCATGCTGGAGGTCTGGTGCTAGAATAATCCTTGGACTGGGCCATGATAGTGAATATCTATAAGCTTTGGTATCTATCAGGATCTTGTGACTTAGGTGTTAGCCTATTCAGTCAGTCAACCTCCCTCTGATACCAATTGAAAGTGAAGGGATAGATACTACTCTAGAGGGGGGGTGAATAGAGTTATCAAATTTTGCACTAGACAAAACTTAATGGTCTACCCAACTCCCTTGGAGTGAAGTGCGGAATGAAAAGATTATAGATATAGATTTAACCCTATAGCCTAACACAAGTGATGTGCACAAACTCAAGCTAACTGTAATTACAGTTAAGGCTTGGAAAACCTAATCAGCAACTAGCAATCCTAGTTATATCTATTCACAGCCACAATGCAGGAATTAAACAAGTGAATCCAGACGACACAAGGAAATTTATAGTGGTTCCCCAAACAACTTGGGTACGTCCACTCTTCTACCCACACGGTAGGAATCCACTCAGGTTTTTGATCAGGTGCCCTGCCACCAACATGATCTGCTTCAGGTAGATCCAGAAACCCTTTAGACTTTTGATCAGGTGTCTAAAAACCAAGCACAGGTTTTTGATCAGGTGCCCTGCCACCAAGGGATACTTTTGAAGGGAGTAATAACCCTGTACAGGAGGGGGAAGAAGGTTAAGATGTCTTCTCTATTTTACAATAGATTAGAGAAGCACAAAAACTTGCACTGAGCTAGAAAGCTCTAAAGAATCAAGGCTCCCCCTGGCTCAAAGATGTCCAGGTGAAGTCTTGCTTCAGTGCAGAAAAACTCTTCAGAAAGTTCTGAAGGAAAAACTACAAGAAGATAATAAGTAATAAAATAAAAGATCTTCAAGCAGCTATCTTCTTCTTCTTCTTCAAAAGAACTCTGAGTTTGAACTTCCTGAAAGCAGGAGAACTCAGGTTGAAGAGGAGTAGAAGATCTTAACACTTCTCAGTTAGATGGAAATTGCTGAGAGCAGAAGACTTGATCTTGATGAAGGCTTAAATGCTTGAAAATATCTGGGTAACTAGTTAGCTAGCTTCAATCCTTCTTCAAAGGGTCCTTTATATAGCAGCAACAAGCAATGACTCTCTTCAGTTTGAATTACTTGTCTTCTTCTGAAACTTGAGACCTGGGCTGCAAATAACACACAGCAAAACAAACTCTGCAGCAGGATATACTATAAAAGGAATGAACTCTTTCTAAGAAGCTGCAGGATCAAATCAAATAACAGAAGGACTAAATAAAGTCACATCAGAGAAATACTCTTTATAGCAAAGAGAAGACTTTTCAGTCTAACGACTATAAAGGGCTGTCAGCAGATAAAGTAAAATGCAAAGACAGCTAATAAGACAAACAACTTTATCTAAAAAATTTTACACAGGCAAAAAGAATAGAGCAGATATTGCCTGGAAATATTATCATAATTCAACTGAAACAACTTGCCAGAAAATGTATTAATTAATTAAATATAATAAATAAATACAAAATATAAAGGCAGACAGAAAACGTCGAACGACCTTCGGAGATCGTCGACCGACGCACGGAGATCGTCGAACTATCGAGCAGATAGTCGAATGATCCAGATAGTCGACCTATCGAAGAAGATAGTCGAACTACCTCGGCAGATAGTCGACCTATCAGAGCAGATAGTCGAACTAACAGATAGTCGATCTATCAGAACAGATAGTCGAACTATCAAGCGCAAATAGATAGTCGACCTATCAAGCAGATAGTCGACCTACCTCAGAAAACAGATAGTCGACCTATCAACAGATAGTCGACCTATCAAAACAGACCAGATAGTCGATCTATCAACAGATAGTCAAACTATCAGATAGTTGAACTATCAGGACAGATAGTCGAACTATCAAAGATGACAGATAGTCGACCTATCAACAGATAGTCGACCTATCAAAGCGGAACAGATAGTCGACCTATCAACAGATAGTCGAACTATCAAAACAGAACAGATAGTCCACCTATCAACAGATAGTCGAACTATCAGGTAGTCGATCTATCAGGACAGATAGTCGAACTACCACGCCAAGCAGATAGTCGACCTATCAACAGATAGTCGAACTATCAACGCAGACAGAGCGTCGACCAACTGATAGACGATCGTCGATCAGCCGATAGACGATAGTCGAGCGGCGTTCGACTATAGTCGAACGAAAAACTACTTAACCAAATTCTCAATCTGGAAAAGTGAGGACTCTACAGCTAGACTACTAACCATTGACCATAGATAATTCTTGGGTCAAGGAGCACAAAGGAGAGGACTAAACTCAAATCAAACTAGGGTACCAACATGGTGGCTATCCTTGAACTACATTGATATCGCGTTGTGGTAGTAGTAGCATGCATTGGTAGGTGTGTCTAGCCGATCTAGTGCACTTCTAGCTGAATCTAATCTAATCTAATCTAGTTGATCTATCTATGTAGTACAATGAGCTAACACCTGACGTTATGGCTAGCGCCATCATTTGCATGTTTCTAGGCGACTCGTGTAGACTTCTCGTATTCAAGGTGACTAATCTTTCTAGTCAAATACTAGAACCAACGCTAAGTGTTAGAGCTTGCGATGGAATTTCACGCCAACAGGTCAAACAAGGATTATTCTAGTAAATCAGGGACAAATCTAGATTATTATGGACACGTCTAGTCAATCATGTGCACGTCTAGTCGAATGTTGCCTTAGTCTTGAATAAGTCTACTCAAAGCTCAACTACCTCCTAGTAGTATCTCTTAGAGCTTTGATTTTGTATCTCTTCACACCTATATACCTGCACACTATACCCAAAGAATGAATGATGAAACATATATTAGGATTTGTTATTATCAAACCTGAGAGATGCAGAACGTATGTTCCAACAAACTCCCCATTTTTATAATGAAAAATCTCATTCATGAGATATAAATCACACAGAACATGATATAAATTAGTATAGTGTAAAAATTAAAACCAATATAAAATGAATAGGTTTATATATTAAGATACCACTTAGAATTAATACTACAAAACATTTTAGTGTGATCTTGCTTTGGTGGAATGACTTACCCTACAAGTGTGCTCCCTCTATCTATGTGCATGCATGATCCCCCTACATATAATCTTCCCTAGATGACTAGAATATGACTAGCTCATGAACTTTCTATTCTCCCCCTTTGATATTATCAAAACGGGTGGGTATGATCAAAATATTGTAAAAAAAGGAGAGATACATCAGAATAAGCATGTAGAACAAACAAATGCACATATAAATACAAGTATGAAAAATATAGGGGTGACCAAAATAACATCATAGAATTTAAGGAATACAAGTCAAAGGCATGGAGGGATCAAAATTCCACTTAAAATTAACAACACTAGATTTACCACTTTTATGAAAGAACAAATCTTAAGGATTATGATAGACAACACACAAAACCAAATACATTAGATTATTCACACAATATCATGAGATTTATAGAGTTAATACACAATAATATTGTGTGTCATGAATAGAAATAGTGTACTAGGACATTCGTGCACATGATATGTAATATAGTTCTAGTCAATTTCTTATGCATGAAAGTGTTAGTCAAAATGATGACATGTGTAAGTGTAGCATCAAAAGAACATAACATCAAGCAAAAATACTCATGAATACTTGCTAGATCTCAGTAAATCTATATGCTAACACAAAAGTAATAGAATGATAAATCATGTCAAGGTTCAATCTACACAAAACAAAGATTATAACTAGGGCACTAATGCATTTTTCTGGTTTTTGCACATGATCGAGACAATCCATATAAATAAGGTGCTCATCCTCACAGATCATTGGGGCTTATTAGGAGGAGTGAGTAGTGCTAGGGGGGGGGGTATTCTTGTTCACTATATTGATAGCATATAAATTTTATCATTGTGTTTGCTATCAATTTTATACATTTTATTTTAATTTTAAACAGGGTCTCCGAGTCAATCAAAATCAACCCACATAGGCAGATACCGTTTAATATGTATATAAAAACCTTAGCCAAATAATTTTGGCCCAAAGTTCTAAGCCCTATTTATGAAATTGAACTACGTGATATTGATTTATCAAGTCATCCTAGAGTGCTTACGCAATATCACGAGTTATAACATATAAGCTTTAAAATTTCTAGTAGAGTGCACTCTCTAAAGATGTGTGGTAAGTGAGATATCATTGCTTAGCTTAAGTTTTCACACACACCTAGAGGCATATTAATATACATTGCATATCATGTAGTACTCAGTAGCTATTACTAATTGATCAGGACACATCATGATAAAGACATACAATGTAAACTTTGATTAACAATCTTAAGTAAAATATTGTACGTACTCGTTATGCTTCATATTAGAGTCATGTATGCCCCAATACTAATGATTTTATATAATTTTAAGTTTTGTTTCATTTTTCACTTTATAACAAAAACAAATAAATATCGGACAGAAATAAAAGCAAATCAAAAACATGTTTTTGTAAATTTTTACATTTTTAAATTTTATGTGATTTTCAAATTTTAGGAGCAAAGAACATGAACTGGAATAAAAACAAGAATAATAAAAAATCCAGCAATGATAAATAAAACAAAACAATCGAGGTTTCTTGAAATTTCTCTATCACCGGTGCTAAGCTAACGCCTGATGATATCAAACAGAGACTCAATTTTGAGAAAATGGCCTAGTTTTTGTCAAAATTTGCTTCTAATTTTCATGAATATGATTTATCGATGTAAGGCCTACCTAATATAACAAAAAATTAGAAAAAAGTTACGGAAATATGAATTTAACAAAAGATATCCAAAACCTCTAATTCTAAACATAATAGAGAAAATCGTGTGTCAGGAAGGGGTTTGGTGAAACTGTTTGCAATCTGATCGTCTGTGACAATAAAACTTACTCCCATGCTCTCCTTCTTGATATGTTCTCAAATAAAGTGATGACGTACGTTAATATGCTTAGAGCAAGAGAGATGAATCGAATTGTTCGTTAAGTCTATGACACTCTTGTTCAATGTTTTTGAATGACAAACCCAAGTCCTCTAACATTTGTGACAACCATAGTGCTTGCATACAATAACATCCTAAGGCAATATACTTAGCCTCAGCTATAGTGAGGGGAAAAAATTTTTTTGTTTCTTACTCGACCATGAAACTAGTACCGGACCTAGGAAGGGACAAGTGCCACTTGTGCTCATATGATCATGTGAACATCCAGCATAATCTGAGTCAGAATATCTATGAAGTGTGAATGTGTCGGTGTGTAGATACCATAGACCAGATTTTTGGTACCTATAAGGTACATAAAGATATGTTTAACATCTTTAAAATGTGATTCTTTAGGATTAACTTGATATCTAGCACAAAAGCACATTGCAAACATGATGTATGATCTAGACGCATTAAGATACAATAGTGATCCGATCATGCCTCTATATACTATTTGGTACAACAAAATGCTACGTTCTTCTTTTCCTAATTTGAGTGATGTGCTCATTGGAGTTTTAGCCTGTTTCAAATTCTTAAAGTCAAATCATTTAAGCATATCTTTTGCATAACTTGATTGGCATAGAAAAATTCCATCATACTTTTGTGAGAGATTCTAAAGCCTAAGAAATATGTCAATTCACCTAATAAACCTATTTAAAATTCACTTTGCATCACTTCTACAAATTCATTACACAATTTTTCATTGGTGGCATCAAATAAAATATCATCACCATAAATTTGCAAAATCATCAAATCAGAATCACTGTCTCACAAATAATATGGTATTCGCACTACCCATCCTAAATTCGTGTTTTAAAAGAAATGTCATTAGCCTATCGTATCAAGCACGAAGTGCATGCTTTAATCCATATAAGGCTTTCACTAGTTAATAAACATGATTTGGATGACTACTATTCTTAAAGCTGGATGGTTGCTCAACATAAACTTCTTTTTATATAGTCATTCAAAAATGCACTCTTGACATTCATTTGATACTATTTTATTTGTTTGAAACTAGAAAATGCTAAAAATATCCTAATGGACTCATGTCATGCTACAAGTGCAAAGGACTCCTCAAAGTCCACTCCTTCGACTTGCGAGTATCCTTGAACAACCAACCTTGCCTTATTTCTTGTTATCCTAAACTCACCATCAAACTTATTTTTTTAAATTCATTTAAGCCTATCACTGGATGGTTACTAGGGTGCTACACTAATGTCCATACTTTATTCTGCTTAAATTGATTCAGTTCCTCGTTAATTTCCAAAAACCAAGATTCATTATTTAGCACTTCAGAGATATTTTGGGTTCTATTTTGGATATAAGGCACAAATTCAAAAATGATTCATGTAGGGTTGAGCGAGTTCTTACCCCATATGAAGGTTCTCCAATCACTAATTCTCGTAGTTGTTTCTTCGTAAATTTTAATGTTTTTGGAGGCTTATATCCTTCATCATGATCTAGTTCATCTTCTACTTTCTCTCTCTTCGCATTCTCCTTTCCTAACTGATAATCATCATCATCATCACCTTTATTCGATCTTGAGTCTTCATTTGGAGTGTTCTCATTAAAGTGTACATATATTGATTCTTTTATAACAAAGGTTCTTTTATTATAGATCCTATAGACACGACTTGTGGAGAAATATCCTAAAAAGATGCCTAGGTCAAATTTTTCATCAAATTTACCTAATTGATCCTTGGTGTTCAGAATAAAATATAAGCAACCAAAGACTCTAAAATAGGATACATTCAGCTTCTTTTCAAAGTATAGGTCATATATAGTTCACTTTTGGATTGGGCAAAACATGGTCTGGTTCATTATATAACATGTAATACTGACCACTTTAGCCCATAGATATCTAGGTAGGTTGAACTCGACTAGCATGGTGCAAGCCAATTCTTGTAGAGTTAAATTTTTTCTTTCTACTACTTCATTTTGCTGTGGAGTGAGTGAAGCAGAAAACTCGTGCCAAATTTCTAATTCGTCATAGCAATTTGTAAAGCTTTCATTCTCAAATTCTCCCCCGTGATCTGACCATATGCATTTTATTTGTAATTCCATTTCATTTTGAATTTGAGTGCACAAGATAGAGAATTCAGAGAAAACATCAGATTTAGAGGCTAGAAAGACTGTCCAACAAAACCGAGAATAGTCATATATTAAAACAAATGTATATCATTTCCCTCATAGACTACACATACTAACAGGGCTGAAAAGATCTTTGTGAATCAACTGTAATGGTCTAGAAGTGGTAATATCGTATTTGTTTTTAAATGATAATTTTGTGAACTTACCCTTTTGGCATGGAACACATAAAGAAGTAAAACTACCATTTAGTTATGGAAGACCATAAATTAGCTTTTTTTAATAATAGTTTGACTACGAGTTTGCTCCCAAAATGTCCAAGTCTCCTATGCCAAAGTTCTAACTCCTCATTCTTAGCTACTAGACATTTCAAATTAGAGGATGATAAGTCATCTAACATGGTGGTACACTCGTTGTGCTTTCTAGGTGTAGTGAGTAACACAATGTTCGTTTTAGCATCAATGATTTTGCACGTGCTTGTAGTTGTTTCAAATAACAAATTTAGGCCTCTGTCACAAAATTGAATAATGGAGATTGGATTATGCTTCAAGCAATATATGTACAATACACTTGAAATAGAAAACTATTTGTTACCTATAGTGCCAACACTCAAAATTTTTCCTTTACTATTGTCCCTAATGGTCACCATGTCTCCCTTCTTATTCTCCAGGCTAAAAAACTTTTCTTCATCTCCCATCATGTGCTTCGAGCATCAACAATTCAAGTACCACACACTCTTATTGTACTTAGCCTGCCAACAAACCTAAAAATAAGATAAGGGTAAGGATTTGGTTACCCAAGTTGTTCCACCCATTATATAGGTAGCTGACTTTGGTACCCAGATTTGTGATTCGTTGTTTGACCCTTTCTTCAAGCATGACCCAGAAATGTGACCAACCTTTTCATATTTGGCACACTTGGTAAAGGCAGTGGAATCCGCCCTTTGCATTCTTGTTGTACTTATACTGGAAGATGGAGACGAGCATCCAAAGCTAGCATATTAATTTATTTTTATCTTTAGATTTTTATTTTTGTTCTTTACTGGAGAGTAGGTACCGCTGCCGCTAGTACTAGCGCTTGGAAGTAACTATTTGTTACTATATCCCAGCCCGAACTTTCTAGATCCCTGACACTGAAATACTAATATCTTGTTCAGTGATTTTAGGCCTATTCTAAATTTCTGGATATCACAGTTTAAATCATGGATTCTGGCCTTCAAAGCAATGTTTTCTATTCAAGCATTACACACTAATTTGAGAATGGTTTCTCACTGTCTTCTATGTGGCCAAGAAATGCATGTAGCCTTTTCTCCAGAACCTTCATCTCTTTAGTGAGAATTTTGATTTTAGAGGAGGTATTGGAGAGGCTTTCTTTCAGTTCATTAATGGTGGCCATCGAGTGCGAGCACTCTTGGCTCATCTTTCTCCATGCCACATTTAACGAGTTCATTATGTGAGTTTCTCAAGTCCCTTTTCAATGCTTTTTTTGGGCTTTGAGAAGTTTTCTACTCTAGTTTATCACACAAGATCTCATATAAATCATATATTCTTCATAGGTTGAAGGGTTGACCCCAGTATCGCTATGGACACTGGCTTCAATGTCTGACACGTTTTCATGCTTCCTCATGAGGCACAGATTTGCCCCTTCCTCACTATACGAGTTGGAGGTGCTTGCGTCATTAGATGAATTATCGTCACAAGTTGACGCTGTAAAAATTTGTGAATCGTGGAAACCGGGAAACCAGGCACAGGAACACTTACTAAACCAATCCGAAGCCAAATAAAACAGGTGCAGACATAAGAGCAAGAATCTTGTACTATCAAAATTTCTTTACAAGGCGAGACATACATGGCGAGACATGAAACGCCAATGTACCCGAAGGAAGCAAAAAGAATAAGAACAAACAAGCCGTGCGGTCTCAATGAGAAGCTGCCGACCATGCTGAGCTACCTACGGAGTCCGCTTAAGCCGCCAAGTCGCTAAACCGCAACCTAGCCGCTCGGACAACCCGTCATTCCAAATTTGAAAAGGAACTCTGTCCCCTGATCTGCAATTCGCCTGACCAAAAGTTCGCCTAGCCGCCAGACAGCCACTAACACTGCTGCCGAACTGAACAAGACCCCGGAAGAGGACAACTTATTGGACTGGGAAAGAGTTGCAGAAGCAAAAACCGCCTGGTCACAAGTTGCGACCTACTACTAATCGCTGGTTGCTAATCGCAGAGTCCGCACTGTCCCTGACCGAAGTCAAAACCAAATCCCTGGCTTTCCAGCGATATCTGCACAACCTACAGAGCACAAACCAGTAAACTCTTCAAACCGCACGAACACAAAAAAAAAGTCCGCAGCAACCACCCGAGCTCACTTACTGTTCATTCAAATGTAAATTTGATGTGATAGGGGGTCCTATTTATAAGCGCGGAGAGGAGTGTGATTATCGCCCTAGCCGATAAGATCACCGCCCTATCTCGCGGCGAGCATAATGAGTATCCGCCAAATCGTGGACACAACGTCAGTCCGCCTAATTTCCACGACTAGTAAGACGACCAATTCTCAACATCAGCAGACCCTATGGAAACACCACCAGTACGCACACAAGCAGACACAGCTTTAGTCTGCGCGCACCTGTGGACACTACTCCATTCCGCACACTCCAAGCCCGCAACCAAAGCACAAGGCTGATAGCTACCGAGCACGACAGACAAAGAATTCAGTCCACACTAACCGCACGACCTCCCGGACTGAGCACATCTGGACTTGGTACAAAACCAGACCAAGTACACACTACAAGCTATCCCTTGTGCAAACCCAACACAAGCGGATACAAAGACAAGTCCGCACAAAACCGACGGGCTACGCCAATAACCATCCTATTCATCCGTTACCTTCAGGGAAAAAACTGCATACCACTCCTTTGTTGACCTGTCTAGCCGCCATACCAATCCGTACAGATCACGCGGACAGATCACCCAAACTGCCCAGACCGCCACTTTCACTTCAAAAATTTCAACACTCCCCCTTGAAGTGAGAAGTGGAAACAAGCCCTAGCAATGCCCTTAACCGAGTAAATGACCCCTTCGATAGTGGCTTCATGAAGATGTCCGTGATATTTTCCTTGCTCCGCATATGTCCAACCACAAGAGACCCCTCCAACACCTTCTCCTGAATGAAATGATGCTAAATCTCAATGTTCTTGGTCCGCGCGTGACAAACTAGATTATTAACCGGTTTAAGAGCACTCCTATTATCACCGCGTAGTAAAGTCGGACCCTGCACTTCTTCATGGATGTCCTCTACTAGCCTCCTAAGCCAGATGGCTTCCCGAGTTGCCAAAGCCAAAGCCTTGTACTCCACTTCCATAGTAGAGACAGACACAGAGTCCTGCTTCTTACTGCACCACAAGATACCCACTGATCTACATATGAAGACATAACCAGAAGTTGACTTCCGGTCATCTGAATCTCCCCCATAATCAGCATTCGTGTAATCGTGCAGGTTGAAGCCTGTGTCTCTCCCATAAAGGAGACCCATATCAGAAGTGGACTTCATGTACTTCAGAATGCTCTTCGCCTCCACCAAATGAGGCTTCCGAGGTTCCGCCATATACCGACTTACTTGACCTACATCATTAGAAATGTTTGGCCTTGTAATCGTCACGTAAATAAGGCTCCCAACTATAGCCAGGAACACTGAAGGATCTGGAATTATCCTCCCCTCATCTCGTCGAAGCTTGATGCCAATCTCAAGTGGAGTAGAGCTACTCTTCCCCTCCCGCACGCCGAACCGCAGAACGATCCGTTCTGCATAGCCCCTTTAGGAAACGAGTATGTCGCTCTCTTTCCTCTCCATCTTGAGTCCAAGGAAGTGGTGGAGCTAACCCAACTCCTTCATCTCGAACCGAATATCTAGCTCTGCCCTGAGCCTAGCTATCTCCTCCTCGGAGTTCCCCGTGATGATCATGTCGTCCACGTATAATAGCACCAAGACATGAAGCTCCCCCCTCTTCTTGATAAATATGCTCGAATCTGAATCAGAGGCAAAATAACCCCAGAACTGGATATATTCTGCAATCTTCCCGTACCATGCCCGTGGAGCCTGCTTCAATCCATAAAGAGCCTCTAGAGCTTGCAAACGTATCCTGGAAAATCTTCAAACACGTAACCCAGTTGCTGGACCATGAAGATGTCTTTATCAATCTCCCCGTAAAGAAAAGCATTCTTTACGTCCAACTGCCACATCTTCCAACCTTGGCAAGCGCCAAGGCCATCACCACCCGAACTAAAGTCATTTTTGCAACAGGACTAAACGTCTCTTCGTAGTCTTCTCCGTACTATTAAGAAAATCCTCGAGCTATAAGACGAGCCTTGTACCGTTCGATGCTCCCATCCGCCTTCTTCTTCAGCTTACAGACCCACTTGCACGTCACAGGAGTAACGCCTTCAACCTTGGACACAAGGTCCCATGTCACATTTTCCTTAGGTAAACCATCTACTCATCCATGATATTATCTCACTCCTTAACTCCAGTGGCGTCTTCAAAGCTAGAAGGCTCTCGCTCGTCCAGAGGGTCTACAAAGAAACAAGAGACCAAGATCACTGCGCTTCCTTTGTTATAATGTGCCGGTGTTTTGATGGTCCTCTTCGATCTCTGAAGAGTCTGACCCTTGTTGACCACCTCCGCGGCTTCTTCTAAATCAACTCCGTTCCCGAGCACTTTTAGAGCTTTGCTCCCCCTGCTTCTTGAACCAGAAGCCTCCACCCCAGAGCTAGAAACACCTGTAGCTCCTGGTGACACAGGCAGCTCCACCTGAAGATCCCCGATAGCCTCCTCTTGTCCGCCGTCCAACCTATTTACCTGCAGCTCCATAGAGGAGCCACCTCCATATGACGTCAATTCGTCGAAGACCATGTCTCTCCAGATGACGAAATTCTTCATCACTGGATCCATACACTTCCATCCCTTCTTTCGCTCATCATAGCCCACGAAGACAAGCTTCCTCACATTTGCATCCAACTTTATCCTGAGAGCATCTGGGACGTGTATGCAGCAAGTCGACCCGAACACCCGAAGGTGTTCAACTTCAGGCTTCTTCTTAAACATCATCTCATAAGGAGACATCATGTTGATCAGACTCAGAGGCATCCAATTGATGACATAAGATGCGCAGGCCATCCCTTTCGCCCAAAAGGACCTTAGAATGCCTTTGGCATGAAGCCAACACTTATAGGTCTCCGTTAGATGACGGATCTTCCGCTACGCTACTTCATTTTGTTGTGGAGTATGAGCACAAGTGAGCTCTCTCCGGATACCGTGCTTCATGCAGAAGTTAGAGAACTCAGTTGAAACGAACTCACATCTATTGTCTGTTCTCCACTTCTTGATTTGCAGGCCAAGCCGGCCCTTTACCAGCTCCTTGAACTCCACAAATAACTGGAACGCGTCCGACTTCTCCTTCATAAAATACACCCAAGTGTACCTAGAGTAGTCATCAATCAACACCAGCATATACCTGTTGCCTCCAAGGCTGGCGGTGATGGTCGACCCCATCAGATCACCATGGATACACTCCAATGGTGCTTTACTCCTGGTCTGCGACTTGTCAAACAAAAGGCAATGAGCTTTTCCATATTGACACCCCACACAGACATGACGGTCGTCGAAGGATGACAACTTAGGCAAGCCTTTCATAAGGCTCTTCACTGCCATAGCTTTCAGCTTGTCTATCCTAACGTGTCCTAGCCGCTCATGCCAGATAACTACACTATCATTGGACCTCATCCGATCAATATAGGAGCTTGTTGATAATACAAACAAGTCTCTTACCCTTCTCCCTATATGAGCAACGTCAGCCTTTACTGCTGACACGTTGCAGAGAAATCTCACTTCTGTCAGACCGAATAGAACGTGATAGCCCGCTTCCACCGCATTGGTCACTGAGAAGAGGTTCTTCTTCATGCCCGGTACGTTATAGCCACTCCTCAAAGTCAGTAGACCATTATCACTACCTAAAGAAATGCCACCCTCCTTCTCGACTGCATGAACAATATCATCAACAGTTATGATAGCTTCGTTACCTGAGAATGTGTGCAGAGAGGAGAACTTTGACTCGTACTCGGTGAGGTGGTGACCACACCCCGAGTCCACTATCCAGTCATCTTTGTAATCGATGGTGGACAAAGCAAGGACACACGTGCCCGTTAAGAATGCACTCCCCCATCCAGCTTCCTCAACACTGGAACCAGCTTCCTCTTTATCTGCAACAAGCCCCAGCTACAGCTTGACCTTGCAGTCCTTCTTGAAGTGACCCAACTGGTCACATTTGAAACACATGAGCCCTTCCTTCTTCTTCCAATCACGCTTAGGATTATAACTCCTCTCTTGCTGATATGAAGTTGAAGGGCCATCACCAACAACAGGCTTCTTCTTCTCCCATCTCTTCTTCTTCCCAGAGAAGAGCACCTTATTATCTCCTTCAGAGATAGTGACCCCATCCATCTATTTAGCTAAGCTCTCTTGCAAAGTTAGCAGATTCTCCATCTCCAACAAAGACGACTGAGTGGCTCAGCCTTGAACACAAGTGACAAAGACCACATACTCCTTCCGCAACCCACGGATTATGTTCCTCTTCAGCTTTGCTTTTGAAATAGGCTTATCTGGGTCCAACCCTGAAATCTCAGCGCACAAGTTCTTCATCTTCAGGAAGAACGGTGATATGGGAAGATCTCCTTGAGTGGCTCTAGCCAACTCATTCTCCAGAAATTGTAGTCGAGCTACATTCTTCCTATTGAACAACCCATTGAGGGAAGTCCAAATCTCCGCAGCTGACCGACATCCGATGATGTGGTCAAAGAGTTTTGGTGAGATAGCCCGCTTGAGAGTAAACTCCGACTTCGCATTTTTCTTCCTCCAAGCTCTCACCACTTATGCATTTCCAGTAGCAGCAGTAACTTCTTGCCTGTCATCTCCACAGACGACCTCCCACAGGTCCTCACCTAGAAGATAGCTTTCCATACATGACTTCCACTTCTTAAAGTTAGTCGATGTAAGAAGCTCGATTCCAAGACCCCTTGCAAATCCTCCTTCCATTGCACTATCCCTTATTCACTTAGACTTCCAGAAGCAACAAAGCAAAATTCCGGTTGAATGCTGCTCAAGCCTCTGTTCCCTCTGATACCATGCAAAATTTTCTAAATCGCGGAATCCGGGAAACTAGGCACAGAAACACTCAACCAATCCGAAGCCAAATAAACCAGATGCAAACAGAAGAGCAAGAATCTTATACTATCAAAAATTCTTTACAAGGCAAGACATACATGGCGAGACATGATTCGCCGATGTACCCAAGAGAAGCAAAAAGAACAAGAACAAACAAGCCGCGTGGTCTCAATGAGAAGCCGCCAACCCTGCCGAGCTGCCTACGGAGTCCGGTCAAGCCACCAAGTTGTTAAACTGTAACCTAACCGTGCAGTCAACCCGTTATTCCAAAGCTGAAAAGGAACTCTGTCCGCTGATCTACAATCTTCCTGACCGCAAGGCCGCCTAGCCGCCAGACCGTCGCGAACACTGCTGCCGAACTGAACAAGCCGCTAGAAGCGGACAGCTTACTGAACTGGGAAAGAGTTGCAGAAGAAAAGACCGCCTGGTCACAAGCCGCGACCTGATGCTAATCGCTGGTTGCTAACCGCAGAGTTCGCACTGTCCCTGACTGAAGTCAGAACCAAATCCATGTCTTTCCAGCATTATCCACACAACCTGTACAGCACAAACCAGTCAACTCTTCAAACCGCGCGAACACAAAAAATAGTCCGCAACAAACACCCGAGCTCACTTACTGTTCATTCAAATGTAAAGTTGATGTGACAGGGGTCCTATTTATTGGTGCAAAGAAGAGTGTGATCACCGCCCTAGCCGATAGGATCACCGTCCTATCTCGCGGCGAGCACAAATAGTATCCGCCAAACTGCGGACACAATGCCAGTCCGCCTAGTTGTTATGACTAGCAAGACGTCCAGTTCGCAACATCAGCAGACCCTGCGAAAGCACCACCAGTCCGCACACAAGCAGACACAGCTCCAATCCGCATGCACCTGCGAACACTACTCTAGTCTGCATACTCCAAGCTCGCAACCAAAGCACAAGGCTGATAGCTACCGAACTCGGCGGACAAAGAATTTAGTCCGCACTAACTGTGCGACCTCCTGAACTGAGCACACCTATACTTGGAACAAAACCAGACCAAGTCCACATCATCAGCCATTCCTGGTGCGAACACAACACCAACGGATACAAAGACCAGTCCGCACAAAACCGGCAGACTACGCGGATAACCATCCTATCTGCCCGATTACCTTTAGGGAACAAACTGCCTGCCACTCCTTTGCCGCCATACCTGTCTGCACAGACCGTGCGGACAGATAACCCAGGCCCCCCAGGCTGCCACTTTTACTTCAAAAATTTTAACATACGCCATCAACACCTTCTTCTTTCCCTTGCTCTGACTCTTCTTCTACTTTTCTTCATTCAGAAGTTTAGGACACTCGATCTCTTTTGATGTGTCCAAGATTGTGAACGTGGAAGCACTTCAGGGTAGAATTTTCATCTTTGCATTTCGCCACCTTTCACGGCTTGTTCCAACTATGTTTTTCTTCCATACTGTTCTTCATAAATCTTCGTACTTTTTCTTGCCTCTTATGGTTCCTCATAAATCTTTTGAACCAATGGGCGTACATGCTCTCTTCATTGTCAATTTCCTCAACCACCTCTTTTTCTTTGCCCGCCTTTAATGCAAGTGTCTTCTTTTTCCACAACTTGGGATATTCCTCCGCTTGAATTTTGAGTTTTAGCTCATGAATTTTCAGATTCTCAACGAGCCTCTCTATCTTCAGGGCACCAATGTTGTGAGATTCAACAAAACCGGTCAGCTTTGGATTGAACCATATAGGGAATGATCACATGATCTTCCTCACTAGGTCTCCATGCCAGAGATACATATGATTATAATCATTTGTTTTTAATCTTATAGTTACATTAATATTTTAGATGGGTTGATCCAAGTTCCAAACATAAAGTCCATTAAACATGTCTGACATTCCAAAACAAATATCATTCAAGTATATAAAACAACAATTGTTCATTATAACAATAACACTCATGCTTTACCCACTACAGTAAACAACATTGGTTCGAGTGTGGTTCTTTCATTATATTATCTGGACTGGAACTGGAGCTGAAACCGCAACAAACCCATCTCAAGCGGTTTCAAGGTTTCTAGACTCGATTCGGACCGAAGCAGAACCGAATCACAACCCATTTATTATTATTATTTTATTGTAAATAATTTTATAATGTTGTTATTTTTTATAATCTATCTATAATATTTATAGTTAATATTACAAGTGAAACTGTTACGGTTTGGTGCAAATAAGCATAACGTGTTTACTTTTCCCCTACATTTTTATTTATTTTTGACCTCCTTCATTTATTATGGCAAGTTTGACTTTGGTTTTAGTTGAAACCGATTGGAATCAGACTGAACTGCATAGAATCAGATCGAACCGTTAGTTGCTGGTTTGGTTTTGGTTCTTGTTGAGCCGTAATTAAAACCATTGACATGACAATTTCAAAAATTATGTTGCAACCGGAACCAGAACTGGAAGCATAACCGAAAGTGGACAAACCAAATAAGGTTTTGGTATTAATTTGAAGAACCGTTAACTTAGCAGTTTGGTTCACTGTTTTAGTAGAACCGGAACCGTGATAACTCGGCCCACCGCGCGTTCTTTCGCGCATAGTAACATGCGCTGCGGTTGCGCGTGCCACACCCGTGCATGCTTTGAATGGTTGGGTGGCCTTCCTACTAGCGGCGACCGGGGACCTAATTGCCTCCGCCGCGAGGCGGGGGAAGTCCGGGGTGAGCTTGGAGATGCACGCCCATGCGCTTGCATCCCTGACGGTCGTGTGTGATTTTTTGGGTGGTTACGAGTGGTTTCTCTATCCCCACTATGAGCATTCCCCTTAATTGAGGGGTTCCTCTATCCGCAACCCAATTCTGATTTATAAACTAAAGGGGTACCCATTAGAAATAAAATAAAAATAAATAAAAGACAAAGTAAACTACCACAAACAATATTTTATACCCCTGATAAGTGTTAATAAGCATTATGTGGACAAATTATCTTGGGTTGAAGTACAAATCATCTGGAGCAATTTTTTAATAAAAAAAACACCATATGTATACTTCTATTTGATACACTTGATCACCAACCAAAGAATACAAATAATGCTATGTGATGTGCTAAACATTATTTTGTTTCCTTTATAAATCTTAATAAGCATTGTGTGGATGATGCATCTTGGTAGTTTTATTTTATAGAGATTAGAAGTTGTGGAAGTAATTTTACTTTCCATATTGATTATACCGTGTACATTCATTGCATTTTGTACGTGTCTTGATTATTACTATAATGTACTTTATCAAATTCACATATTGTATATATCATTGTTTCTTATAAAACTCGTGAGAATTCAAATATGAGCACAAAAATACATTTTTTTACATAAATAAAAGAATTCGATAAGTAATTCTAGGCTCTCAAGAGGCTCAATCCGTCGGTCTTTTTTTTAAAGTACAAGATAACTAAGCATGATCTTTACAATGTCTTTAAGACTTGAATTTCAAATCATATCACATTGTATTGCTTAAATCCCTTCACGATTATACTTTGCATGCTAATCAGAATCAATCTTATTTATAACGATTATCCTAACTATTGTCTTATAAAATTCACATTCTCGTGTTTGTAATGTTTATCTTTTATAATTTTTAATTTATTATGATCATAGTTTACAACGATTTTCTTTTTATTATGATTTTGATTATATTTTCTAAAGTGTTCCCTTATGCTTTCACGATTATCTGCTGCACGCACTCTCTATTTGCTCGATCATAATTATCATTTTACAACTAGTTCACTATTTCATGAAATAATTCACCTCCACACTCTTTTAATAATATCAAAAAGAGGAGAATAAACTGAGAAATTCAATAAAAAAAGAATTGCAAAACTACTAAGTTTAGGGGGAGCACAAACTTTGGAAGAACTTCAAATTAGTGTACTTTTACATGCCTATTTTCATTATTATCATTTGCTCCACAATCATATAAACAAAGCATTTATATAAATGATTGATTTTTCACTTATATGAGATTTGTTATTATTAAAAATGCGAGTTCATAAGAACATTGGAGTTTGTTATTATAAATGATTGATTTCCCACTTATGGGATTGGTTATTATAAATGATTGATTTCTCACTTATGGGATTTGTTATTATTAAAATAGGAGTTTGTTAAGTATCACATTTTTTGGTTTGAGAATGACAAATCTTAATCTATATTTGATCTATCTTGCTTATGTTCATATTGTAAAGGTCTTATCGGTAAATATAGATTAGAACATTGGAACACAATGAAGACACTTAATTGGAGATATGGACTAAATTGATACATACCGCGCATTGATAGTACCTATTGGCTATTGCAGGTAGTATCCATCATTGTAGAATGACAAACTGGCAAGGAGTGATTCAAAAGTACTTGACGGGAGTAAGGAGCTAATTATGTAAAGTCTTACCGCACCATGATAGCAATATCAACCAACAATTTCCTTTGGGAAACTCCGTCAATCACATAATGATTCGCGAGCCAAATGAAGCAAGATATTTCATTTTGGCATGCTAAAATATAAAGCTGTCATCTGGAAATAAGATTACCGTGCCACACTAACTATTACCTTAAATAACATCCCTAGTTTTCAAATGAAGTGACACGGAGTAGGAAATCGATGTAATAAGCATTACCACGCCACGATAGTACTAATGCAGGCGGTAACTCGTAGAGATTTATTTAAAGATAATTTCACCCCGTCTCCCATGCGAGATAAAATGAA
Organism: Platanthera zijinensis; assembly: GCA_039513925.1. Lineage (NCBI taxonomy): Eukaryota > Viridiplantae > Streptophyta > Magnoliopsida > Asparagales > Orchidaceae > Platanthera > Platanthera zijinensis. The sequence continues at coordinate 61,162,577 of CM077082.1, read as the reverse complement.
CTATTTTGAGAGAGCTTTCATCTTTGAGTTCTTGAGGAGATCTAAGACACCCTTACGATTATTGGAGGAGATTTCTAAGGCGGAGATCATCACTGCACATTCCAGATGAAGTGCGAATGCATCTATGATGACAATCCGAAGCATTCTCTTATCCTCACCTTCAGAAGTTATCTAAGAAGTATTTAGATCCAGAATATTTTATTTCTCTACTCTTGTATTTTCTCTTTATATTGTGTCTTAGGTAATTAGACTGCGGTTTAGGTCTTGGCGACTTGAGACCAATCCGTGGATAGATAGGTTAAGGCCAAACAGTTCAAGGTGCAAGTCAGTAAAACAAAAATAGTTTTTTTCATCGCCTTGATTTTTGTGTGATGAAGATTTATATTTTGTAATCATCATTAATAAAGATTAATCATGCATTTTTATTCATCTTCAAATATGTTTTCATTGATGAAATTATTATTCTACTAATCAAAGTTTTATTATTTATAAAGATTTTTGTAAAATTTTTTTTAAACTTGATGGGTTCCTCCTGAATTTTCGAAGTCAAACTCTGAGGATTTTGATCGAAGCCGCAAATGGAAGGCAGCCCGTTCAAACGAGTCGCACACATCAAGCTGCACTCACCCAGAGGCCCGAAATCACCCCGAAAGGGGAGCCAAGCCAATCGCGACACACGTTGCGCACCCAGGCAGGCGCGCGCGCGCGCATCACGGGCGCATGCACGCACAACGCGCACACGCGCAATACTAGCGCGTGCGCGTTCCCTTGCGCCTGCAGCCGCCACATTCGTCGGCTGCGCCCGCCGCCTGCGGCTGCCTCCGTCGCTTCCGGCCTCCTCCGCTGCCTCTGGCCACCTCCGCTGCCTTCGGCCACAGCCGCTGCCGGGCACCCTGCCCAGGCCGCTCGGACCGCCTGGGGACACTTTCGTCATTTCGCTAAAATTGGTGATCGAGGTGACAGGAACAGATCGACGTCATTCCCCAGCATGGATTCTGTCCTTGTGCAACTACCAGCATATCCCTCCAGAAAACTATAAAAAGCCTCTAGGCGTTCATTTGAAGACAAACAACTCCAGAGGCGAGAAACAACTCTGAGGTTTTCCGGCAAGAATTTGAGACTTAGATCGTTCCTCCGCTCCCTCTGTAGTAGGAAGACGTATCGAGACTCCAAGAGTGTGGGTTTTCCTTCTCCAAAGGAGCGCTCTCATCAAGGCTCCGACTCAACATGAGTGCTTTCATCGAGGCTCTGAGTACTTAGAGATTTTCACCACCGGAGCGCTTCCATCGAGACTCCGAGAAGTTGGTTTTTTCTTCATTGTTTTTATATCCTGCACTTGCAATAGAGAGGTGGTCATTTGTTGTAATATCAAGTGAATTGTCTCAACTCTTGTAATAGTTTCAACTCTTGTAATATCAAGTGAAATAGTGGATTTTGGCTCGGCACAGATCCGACCACTTGATTTTTATCCTTTCAGGGTTTTCAACGTCAAAAAAAACTGTCATTTGTTGGTTTTTATCCTTTCAGGGTTTTCAACGTCAAAAAAAACAGGCCCTTAATCAGGACTCAGGCAAAACAATATTTAAGAGCTCAATCAAAATTAGATGAATTTGATGGCATCAAGGACGTTAAGAGCATTCTTAGAATTCAGATGACATTGTAGTGTCAAATAAGGCAGCTGGGGTCACGGAACAAGCTAAAAGTTTGTTTCCAAGTAATTATCAATTATTTTTCCCTTATTCATAAATCATATTTGTCTATTTACAGATTTTATCTATTAGCAGCTCTAAAAATAATTTAAATTTACTATACATAGATATTTTTGTCATCCACATTAGTAAAAAAAACAAAAACAAAAAACTTTGGCCATCCTCTTCACATTGCTCATCACAAGGAGAGTAATCATAGCCATCTAAATCTTTCCAAACAAACCCTACCTATCTAAATCTTCTCCATCAAATTGAATTCGTATGAACAACTGATGAGTTCCACCATCATTTATAGGAGAAAAAGAGCCCCCATGATCTCCACCCAAGGAAAATCATGGGTGGCCCCCATCCCCCATAATCTCTCATAATGATGGGAGTTATGGGGGCGGGACCCGCTCCCTCCCCTCATGGGGGAAACCGCCGCCAGGAGAACCGCCGCCGACGGGCGGCTTAGCCACCGTCGACGGCCGGCCCCCCGACCTCCGCCGCGGCCGGCCCCGCCGTCGGGACGGCCGCGACAAGCGGCCTCCAAGGCCAGACCGTGGCCTCCCTAGCCGCGGCTGGCCACGCCGCGGCAAGGCCGTGGCCGGTCACGACCGCCCCAGTCGTGGCCAACCATGGCCTCCCTGGCCACGGCCAGCCACGGTCTCCCTTGCCGCGACCGGCCCGCCGGAGGGCCACCGCCATGAGCAACCCAGCCGGTCGCCCCCGCCGCTGGCCGCCCAGCCCCCGTCATCGTTATGGCGGCTCGCCGTCATGAGAGGCCTCCCCGCAGTCCGATCAAGGGGAGACCCTCCTCGCCGTCCGATCAAAGGGGTAACCACCCACTACCCCACCACTTTAGTGGTGGGGCCCGCCATGATCCTCCCCTGAAGGCTATAAAAGGACCCTCAGGGGTTCCTTATTTCTCACCTTTTCTCCTATTCGGTTCTTCATCTTCTTCCTCTGGTGAGAGCCCTCCCACCTCCTCCACCGAGTCGGCCTCTGCTCGCCGTGAACCACCGCCAACCATCGGCGTCCACCAGTATCCACCAGCGGCCACCCGCGGCAATAAGCACCCCACCAGAGCGCTGTCAGCAAAGGGACGCCCAAGACCGTGAGGAAGTCGAGCAAAGAAGACAGTCGAGGCCAGCAAGCGCGCGCCGCCCCGAGCGCACGCGCCAGAAGCATCCTGCGCATTCCCACGTCTAAGTCGCTTCCGCAGAGCAGCCTGTTCCCCGCAGAAAGCTACAGTCTTTCTCTCTCCCCTCAAGTTGTAACGGGAGCGGCCCGTCGCCCTGATTCACCCAGTGTATTGTAATCACCAAGAGCTAGTGGAGTTTGACCGGCACCGACCCGGTCACGTGGTTTTTTTACCCATTTCAGGGGTTTTTCCACGTCATCAAGACTTGTGTCTACCGTTCATCTTTATTGACTGTGTGTGCGCTCGACCGCTTCGTGAGCAAAGACGGTCCAAGTTAATCCGGTCCGACCGGGGCATCAAGTTAGTCTGCAAAAGTTTGGCGCCGTCTGTGGAGGCCTGCCCCCCTCACGCAACACCGTGGGGACCTGTCCTCCTCACGAAGAAGCTGCGAGCATCCCTCGCGCAAACCAAGTCGGGAGCAACCCTTGCGCAACACCGTGGGGGCCTGCCCCATAACGAAGAATCCGCGAGCATCCCTCGCGCAAACCAAGCCGCGAGCAACCCTCGCGCAAACAAAGCCATGAGGGCCTGCCCCCCTCACGAAGAAGCCGCGAGCATCCCTCACGCAAACTAAGCCGCAATCAAACCTCGCGCAACACCGTGGGGGCCTGCCCCCCTCACGAAGAAGCCGCGAGCATCCCTCACGCAAACCAAGCTGCGAGCAACCCTCACGCAACACCGTGGCGGCCTGCCCCCCTCACGAAGAAGCCGCGAGCATCCCTCGCGCAAACTAAGCCGCGAGCAACCCTCGCGCAACACCGTAGGGGCCTGCCCCCCTCACGAAGAAGTCGCGAGCATCCCTCGCGCAAACTAAGCCGCGAGCAACCCTCGCGCAACACCGTGGGGGCCTGCCCCCCTCACGAAGAAGCTGCGAGCATCCCTTGCGCAAACCAAGCCGCGAGCAACCCTCGCGCAACACCGTGGGGGCCTGCCCCCCTTACAAAGAAGCTGCGAGCATCCCTCACGCAAACCAAGCCGCGAACAACCCTCGCGCAACGCCGTGGGGGCCTGCCCCCCTCACGAAGAAGCCGCGAGAATCCCTCGCGCAAACGAAGCCGCGAGCAACCCTCGCTCAACACAGTGGGGGCCTGCCCCCCCTCATGAAGAAGCCGCGAGCATCCCTCCCGCAAACTAAGCCGCGAGCAACCCTCGCACAACACTGTGGGGGCCTGCCCCCCTCACGAAGAAGCCGCGAGCATCCCTCGCGCAAACTAAGCCGCGAGCAACCCTCGTGCAACACCGTGGGGGTCTCCCCCCTCACGAAGAAGCCGCGAGCATCCCTTGCGCAAACCAAGCCGCGAACAACCCTCGCGCAACACCTTGGGGCCTGCCCCCCTCACGAAGAAGCCACGAGCATCCCTCGCGCAAACTAAGCCGCGAGCAACCCTCGCGCAACACCGTGGGGTCCTGCCCCCCTCACGAAGAAGCCGCGAGCATCCCTCGCGCAAACTAAGCCGCGAGCAACCCTCCCGCAATACCGTGGGGGCCTGCCCCCCTCACGAAGAAGCCGCGAGCATCCCTCGCGCAAACTAAGCCGCGAGCAACCCTCGCGCAACACCGTGGGGGTCTGCCCCCCTCACAAAGAAGCTGCGAGCATCACTCGCGCAAACCAAGCCGCGAGCAACCCTCGCGCGACACCGTGGGGCCTACCCCCCTCACGAAGAAGCCGCGAGCATCCCTCACGCAAACCAAGCCGCGAGCAACCCTCGTGCAACACCGTGGGGGCCTGCTCCCTCCTCATGAAGAAGCCACGAGCATCCCTCGGGCAACACTGTGGGGGTTTGCCCCCCTCACGAAGAAGCCGAGAGCATCCCTCGCGCAAACTAAGCCGCGAGCGACCCTCATGCAACACTGTGGGGGACTTCCCCCCTCACGAAGAAGCCGCGAGCATCCCTCCCGCAAACCAAGCCGCGAGCAACCCTCGCGCAACACCGTGGGAGCCTGCCCCCCTCACGAAGAATTCGCGAGCATCCCTCGCGCAAACCAAGCCGCGAGCAACCCTCACGCAACACCGTGGGGGCCTGCCCCCTCACGAAAAAGCCGCGAGCATCCCTCGCGCAAACTAAGCCGCGAGCAACCCTCGCGCAACACTGTGGGGGACTGCCCCCCTCACGAAGAAGCCGCGAGCATCCCTCGCGCAAACTAATCCGCGAGCAACCCTCGCACAACACCGTGGGGGCCTGCCCCCTCACGAAGAAGCTGCGAGCATCCCTCATGCAAACCAAGCCGTGAGAAACCCTCGCGCAACACCGTGGGGGCCTGCCCCCCTCACGAAGAAGCCGCGAGCATCCCTCGCGCAAACCAAGCTGCGAGCAACCCTCGCGCAACACCGTGGGGGCCTGCCCCCTCGTGAAGAAGCCGCGAGCATCCCTCGCGCAAACTAAGCCGCGAGCAACCCTCGCGCAACACCGTGGGGGCCTGCCCCCCTCATGAAGAAGCCGCGAGCAACCCTCGCGCAACACCGTGGGGGCCTGCCCCCCTCATGAAGAAGCCGCGAGCATCCCTCACGCAAACTAAGCCGCGAACAACCCTCGCGCAACACCGTGGGGGTATCCCCCCTCACGAGGAAGCCGCGAGCAACCCCCGCGCAACCTAAGCCGCGAACATCCCTCGCGCAAACTAAGCTGAGAGTATCCCTCGTACAAGCTAAACCACGGCTACCCCGCGCACTAAAGAAAGGCACGAGTATCCTTCACACAAAACAAAGCCGCAAGTATCCTTCGAGCAAACTAAGCATCCCACGCCCAGTCAAAGCTGCGCGGTCAACACCAATCAGCACGGACAAATGTCCAAAGAAATATGAAAAGTAAACAATGTCATAACAAAGCAAAGCTAAAATAAAACAGGTACAATCGGTGCCTAGAGGCAAAATACAACGTGTACACCAAAACAACAAAGCATACAACAACAAGTGTGCACTGCCACTACTCTCCCTCGGCATCTAAGTCAGAACGCTCGTCATCAGAAACATCTGCAAAGCTGAAATTGGATGTATCACACCCAAGACGCTTGCCAACAAAGTGAAAGGCCTTCGAAACACCGCGACGAAGCACTAGCTCGCGTATGTCGTCCATCTGAGGCTCCACCTCCTTGGACCAAATATCATCACGAACCTCCTCCGCAATCAAGTTGCGGTCTCGCAGGTAGTCCAACGACTCCAAGTACTCCGCAAGCCCCGCAACCTTCAACTCTGATGCATGGTCGTCAGAGGACAGCATATCCACCTGCGCCTTCGCCGCCCGAAGCTGAGTCTCAAGGCCTGAAACCTCCTCTCGTGCCGCCTGCAGCTGGGTCCCTAAGCCTGATGTCTCCTCTTTTGAATGCTTCAGCATCTGGGTGGTCCTCTCCACCGGAGTCTTCTCCACGTCAAAGGCCGCACGTGTATCCTCTAGCTCAGACTTCAGCTCCGAACCGATCCAACGGAACCGCGCAATGTCCCGGTCATGTTCCTCCTTCAAGGAGGGAAGCGAGCTCATCGACAACCGAAGCTTCTCCTGTAAAGCAAGATACCCGTCCTTCAGGCCCACGTAATGATCATTCCAGGTCACTGCAATCTGCACCCGAGTCTCTATCTGTAAGAGAAAAACACGCAATCAGCCTCCATCAACAAAAAAGAAAGAAAAAGCAAAAAGAAAAAGGAAGTTACTCCCTTACCGCATCACTCATCGCCCTCAAGGAAGAAGACATCCGCGGAGCCGCTGTACTGGCAGGCACCTGAAGAACTGGGGAAGCATGTATCTGCACCCCTGGGGCTGAATCATCAGAAGCTACCACCACGACATCAAGATCATCGGCAGGGGCCATCACCGCTTTCCTCTTACGGCCGCCTCCCTGAGAAGTCGCCACCACCTGAACTGTGCCCTCTGAGATACCACATCCCAGCATCCACTTTTCCTCCACATAAACATAGACATTGAAGAGACGGTTGGCCAACTCGCGAGGCTCAGAGAATCCGAGCACCGGAGAAAAATCCCGCTCCTCTTTCACACGACGGCAGCGGTCGGGAAGCGGATTCCACACCTCAGGAAGACCCCAGGAGTTCTTCACATATCCAAACAAAGTGTGGCCATGACGACGATCTTTACGAGCTTTGAACTCCAACCAAACCTTGTTGCTAGCACCTCCACCCGCTCGCTACCATCAGAACGCACGTCGCACTAATCTCGAAACTGGTCAAAAGAAAGCTGGCTCCCATGCTCGCGGAAGAAGACAATAAAGCCCATAATTCGGGCAATCCCAGTCGGAGCAAACTGAGAGATAGGCACTTCGAAGAACTTCAGGATCTCAATCACCTCCTCGCATGGCGGAAAGCGGAAGCTGGATCTCAGGGAAACTTCGCATATCGTCAACCAGCCGCGGGGAGGATTCTGAACCCGCTCCTCGGGTCGCGGGATCCTCACTTCCAAATCAGCAGGAAGCCCGTACTTCGCCCTCCAAATGTAAATGCCATCTCCAGTCAAAGAAGAGCACAGTCGCATCGGGCCAGAAGAACGCTTCGAAACCTGTGCATGACAGAAATAAAAAAGTCAGCCCAAAGATGAAAAGCGCACGACCAATCGCCAAAAGCGTGCGCGACATGCAAAAAAGGGCACCTGCGCAAACGCATACGCGATAGGGAAGTACACGACCGCACAACGCGAACCGCGCCAACGCACGCGGCCCATGCCTGCGCACGCGCACGCACGGCCTGCGCACGCACGGCCTGCGCGCGCAGCGTAGTCGCGCACGGCCTGGTCGCGCGCGCGGCCCGATCGCGCGCGTGGCCCGCGCGGGCGGGCGGCCCGCGCGGGCGCGCAATTTTGTCGCGTGCGCGCGCGGCCGCATAATCCGCGCGCCCGCGGCCTGCGCGTGCGGCCCTCCCACGCACACGCTGCTTGCATGCGCACAGTTTGGTGGAGATGCACACACCCCGCCGGCACCCGTGGTCTTCGCCCACTCCCGGCGCATGCTCGCCAAACCTCCACGTGTCGTCATACCTTGGAACCACTAGCCGCCGCCGCCTCGGTCTTCTCGCCGACAATCACCATGACGATAGGGAATGAGAAAAATCTCCCCTCTCATGCTCACTTCGCTCCCGGACAGCAACAATTTGGGGGGCAATTGATGGGTTCCACCATCATTTATAGGAGAAAAAGAGCCCCCCATGATCTCCACCCAAGGAAAATCTTGGGTGGGCCCCACCCCTCATAATCTCTCATAATGATGGGAGTTATGGGGGCGGGACCCGCTCCCTCCCCTCATGGGGGAAACCGCTACCAGGAGAACCGCCGCCGACGGGCGGCTTAGCCACCGTCGACGGCCGGCCCTTCCGACCTCCGTCGCGGCCGGTCCCGCCATCGGGGCGGCTGCGGCAAGCGGCCTCCAAGGCCACGTCCGGCCTAGCTGCCGCTGGTTGTGGCCGGCCACGCCCGGCCTAGCTGCCGCCGGTCGTGGCCGGCCACGCCGCGGCCAAGCCCGGCCGGCCTAGCCGAGGGCGGCCAAGCCGCGGCCGGCCTAGCCGAGGGCGGCCGAGCCGCGACCGGCCTGGCCACGGCCGGCCATGACCAGCCCTTGCCGCGGCAAGGCCGTGGCCGGCCACGGCCGCCCCGGCTATGGCCGGCCGCGACCTCCCTAACCGCGGCTGGCCTCGCCACGGCAAGGCCGTGGCTGGTCACGGCCGCCCCAGCCATGGCCGACCATGGCCTCCCTGGCCATGGCTGGCCACGACCGCCCTTGCCACGACCGGCCCGCTGGTGGGCCACTGCCATGAGCCACCCGGCCGGCCGCCCCCGCCGCTGTCTGCCTGGCCACCGCCGCCGTTACGGCGGCTCGCCGTCATGAGAGGCCTCCCCGCCGTCCGATCAAGGGGAGACCCTCCTCGCCGTCCGATCAAAGGGGTAACCACCCACTACCCCACCACTTTAGTGGTGGAGCCCGTCATGATCCTCCCCTGGAGGCTATAAAAGGACCCCCAGTGGCTCCTCATTTCTCACCTTTTCTCCTCTCTGATTCTTCTTCTTCTTCCTCGGGTGAGAGCCCTCCCACCTCCTCACCGAGTCGGCCTCTGCTCGCCGTGAACCACCGCCAGCCACCGGCGACCACCAGTATCCACCAGCGGCCACCCGCGGCTACCAGCGACAATCAACACCCCACCAGAGCGTTGTCAGCAAAGGGACGCCCAATACCGCGAGGAAGCAGAGCAAAAAAGACAGTCAGGCCAGCAAGCGCGCGCCACCCCGAGCACACGCGCCAGAAGCATCCTGCGCATTCCCTCGTCTAAGTCACTTCCGCGGAGCAACCTGTTGCCCGCAAGAAGCTACAGTCTTTCTCTCTCTCCTCAAGTTGTAACGAGAGCGGTCTGTTGCCCCGATTCACCCAGTGTATTGTAATCACCAAGAGCTAATGGAGTTTGACCGGCACCGACCAAATCACGTGATTTTTTACCCATTTCAGGGGTTTTTTCACGTCATCAAGACTTGTGTCTACCGTTCATCTTTATTGACTGTGTGCGCGCTCGACCGCTCCGTGAGCTAAGACGGTCCAAGTTAATCCGGTCCGACCGAGACATCGAGTTAGTCCACAACAACAACAAAGAATCATCTTTCTTCCTAAACTTGATCTCTATTCACACATTCATTTTATGAATCGCGATTCATACACACATTGAAGTGCTCAATAGATCGTCGGAGATGAATCTTCATTGTCGGGCCCGGCTAAGGATAAAGAAGACAACGGCCGTTCATGTTTAAATTTGGTTTCCAAATAACAATTTAAAACTCAAATAAAATGAAAAAAGTTGAAATACAGATAAACATTTATGATCTGCAAATAAAAACCGCTTAAAATAAACATTTTGTAGAGGTTCTTTTGACAATCTGCAGTGATAATTTCTTCTTCTTTCGTTGCATGTGGCTCTAGCCACTGTCATCCCGAGCCAAGATCAATCACTTGAGAGATTCATTATCACAATGGTCATACCTTTTTTGTTCTTAGGCAAAGGCAGTTTTGAAATACCCGTACATTCCACAGCATGGGACGGAAGCGGCAGTCATGAACGAATGCTGTGGTGGTTATGAACCATCATTTATGAATGACCGACTTAACCTAAGGAACTTCATTCATTCTTATGTTCAAAACTAGTTTTATTTTCTTGATCATACATTCTACGGCGGTGACAAATATATGCTGCCCCAACACATTGTTTTAATAATGCAAAAAAATGATTATAATGTTATATTGTAGACAAATAACATAAAATAGTTGCTTATTATACCATCATGGAAGCTTATTCAAGGCATGAATGGAGAAAGACAGCATATGAAAAGTTGCAGTTCTTTTTAACAAAAATACAGCCCATCTAATCAGAACTGTACAAGCTTTGCTAATTGATCAACTAGATAGTATAAATAAGAGGGAACATACTGAAGCTAACAAAGGACTAAATTCTAGAATAAACTTCTACAACAAAGAAGGGTTTACAGTACTCCGCAGAACATTAATTAGCTCGCTTTCTCAAAACTTGTTTACGAATTTCCTTTTGGCCGAGAGTTGCAAAGGATGATCCTAATGGAGTTCTTTCTACAGCTGTCTGGTATAAATCCTTCAATCTGCAAACAAAAAAAATCTATATTTAACTCACAAAAACATAGAGAAAATTGAAAATTCAAGTCTTTAATCACCTCGGCAAGCTGATGAACAGAACAATAACACATACTCCGATGATAAGAGGAAATACTGGGGCTGGTGTCGGTTCCTGCACCGATAAAATTAGAAAAAAACAATTCAGAACTTCAAATCAGGCTAGGCTTGAAGGATTGGGGTGCTTGAAATTGACATGTCTGCGAAGCAATTTACCAGGGAGAAAAATATAAACAAACTAATAGATTACAATTAGGAAACAAAAATACACTGCATCATAACATCTACTTATTATTTGAACATATGCACACAACCTAAAATTAATTGGATTTAGGTAGATGGGCACCAGTTCTATACTAAGCGCATAAGGCTATTCTAGTATCCAAATGTGGGACTAAATTCTCAACAACCCTCTCAGATGTCTAAATTTTGGCCTCATAACACCTAAATTTATTTTTATTTGGGTGGCGTGGGAGTAAGCCGCTGGGCCTAGGCCACTCTAAAATCTTGCTAGAACACATGCATCCATCCCTAAAACAATTGGTTAGAGGCGGAGGGATCAATGATCTAATACTTGCATGAAGAATGATATATGGATTTCTGATATTACTCTAAATTCCAAACAAATACCAAATACTTAAATCATTAGAACTACAACCTTACAGGTAAATGATACTAGTGGTTTGAAACATTAGCATCTACTGGTCATAATGAAGCACAAAAAGAAACTGTAAAAATACAAACAATTTACCAAGATGCAGAAATAACTGGATCAAAAATTATACCTGTTTGTGGTAATGCTCTATAACTTTATATCTAAGAGGACCAACATGAACTTGGGGCTGCTTAGCCAAGTCAATCTCAAGAACCTCGGATTCAAATCTTCCACTCTTCCACCCAAGGCCAGGTCGAAGCTGTACGAGGTGTCGTCCCTTCGCCAAATCTCTTATCTGGAAGTAATACGAAACTGGCAAAGGAAAGACGAATTCAACCTCAGAAGGGTCGCTTGCTGACCTTATTTCTATGGAGAGATGGGGCTGTAATGTTTCGAGGTCATGCCCTTCCACATGACCACTTAAAATCGTCATCTCAGGCACTTCAAAAACAACGAACTCTACTCCTATTATGTCTTCAGTTCCAACCTGAATAAGAGAGCAGAGAATTTCATGAAAATATTTAAACAGGATAGCATGCACTCCAACATTAGATTTTCCTACTGTAAGACGGAAGAATAAAAGAAAATGTAAAAAGTAAACACTTGAAGCATTTATTGAAATTTTGTTACACAGATGATGCGACAACATGAAACCTTTTATTTTGTAATCATTATTATATTTTACTTTTGATGGGTAGAATGGATCTTAGACATCTTTTGATCATTTAGGTTTTGTGACGGCGCGCCACGATCGACACGCATATATTCCAGCAGGCGGTGGTTATCCGTCGCCCGGATGGACGATCAGAGTCCGTGGTTGCGTCTGGATGGTCGATCCGAGTCAAGTTCATATATGGCTTCTTATATTTTGAGTTGTATTTGCCCCCTGATCGGCCAAGACATTTTGAGCCGTCTGATTGGATGGTTTTATTTCGGTCTCTGTGCAGTTATTTTTACTTGGGTTATATAAAGAGGCGGATGGTTCACAGTTGGAGGCATCGATGGTTTTGGAACTTTTCCTGGAACCGCTCGGTCATTCGGTGCGACGCCGACGTTCTTCTTCCTTCCACTGGTGCGACGCCGACGTTCTTCCTTCCGCTGGTGCGACGCCGGCCTCCATCCCTCCTCTTCTTCCCAGTCCAGCCCAGCCCGCCGCCCCTTTAGCCGCAGTTTCCTGTTTCCCTGCCGCAACCCCTGTCGCCGTTCATCTCAGTTGAGCCCTCCACCTCCCTCATCTTTCTCAATCAACCCACCGCTGCCCAAGGTCTCATCCCCTCCCGTCGGCCCTGTTCCTGTCGCCATTTCCCACCCCGTTTCTCTCATTCGAAACCTTCTCTCCGGCCTAACTACTACGCCAACTTCCCCACCACCTGCTGCTTCTTCCCCACCCCCTCCAGTCACCATTACCTGCTAATTTTAATTAACCCCCACCACCTCCCTGTAGTCGGTTAAGCATTTTCACTCCATTCCTTCAGCAAGATTATTACTGGAGACCCCATCTTCAACCCTATTCAAGTCAACATTTTGTCCATACCTCTTCTTCTTAACCCCGACATTACAGCGACCTTGGATGCCCGCAACCACCGCCATCGCCGCCTCCTGCACGTGTAAGTTGTGGTTTGTAGTTTTATTCTCTCCAGTTGTTTATTTAGGCACTCTCATATTGTGGTGGATGTGTTTTCATGTGCTATTAGTTCTTTTGTCGCGTAAAATTTGCGGGACTTATTCTACTTGTGCTTAAATTTGTTGCGCCTCAGTCAAGTTAGAATCAATATTCATTTTCCTTAAATTAATTATTTGCAACCGCACAAGCCTCTGCCATTTTGTTATAATAATTAATTACCTGTTGCAATTTTAAGTGGACCACTCTTTGCATGGTACTACATGACATTTGCATTTAAGATTACATTTAAAAAAGCTCTTCAAGCATCGACCTTACTGTTTGGACGGCTAAGACTGAGATTTGCAGTCTCGATTGAGGACTTTTTTGATTGGACAGCTCGTATTAAGATTTTTTTGTCATTTTTATTTACTTTTGGATTTTAAAGGATTTTAAACGTTATTCAAAAATCTTTTTAAAAAACATTACTGCTACGAATATCAAGTGATACAACCCAAATGAAAAGTGCATACAATTTCAGTGGTTCCCGAGACCCAGAAATAAGAGGATGGCGTCACAAGATAACCATGACGGCAATGTGAACAAGAACATGGATAAAGGCAAGACTGCAGTGAGATTCTTATTTCTTGAATTAAGTTTTAATTCACATAATTTCATATTTCAGTTTTATTTTTGGAATAAACATTGTCTGTGCAAATGAGTTTAACTCAATGATATATCACTATGGAATAAATGTGGGTGAGAGAAAAACATAAAAGCGATACATATTTCTGAGGAGATTATTTTATTAAAAACTTCTGTTTTCACGAAAATTACGATCAGGATAAGAATTAATTTAAAACTCTGCATAGGGAAATATGAGGGATTCGAATCCTATGATGTAGAGCCATCTACTGATGGATTCATCAGTAGGGGTGAGCCTATAATTTCGCCCTTCGGGGGTATGACCAATTCAAGTTTGCATACCTGAGCATTTCCTATTTTATGTAACAAAAATTAAGGGGTAACTTAAGGGTCGGTATTAAAAATAATGAAATAACTGATTTATTGTAATGTATGCATATTGTTATCTTTCCTTGTTTGCATGTATAACTATTCACGAAATACTTTTCTCACATAGTTATATTTTTATGGCTAACTCTTCGTGAATTTATTTTTTTTAGGCAACAGAAACCACTGCCAGTGCACCAAAGAGGATTCCACCAAAAGAACTGGCGAAGGTATGGCTGAAGATATTTGTAGGCATTGGTGAAGCTCATGAAAGACATAAAGACTCTTGTAGAGACCCTTATTGTGACTTTTGTATTGAGTATAAATAAATATACTCATAAGTTCTTTATCAAAGAATGTAAATAAATAATGGATGAATAAAAGATGATCTTTGTACTGTGTTTTCAATGCTGCGACTCTTTTTATTGAAATATTGTTCGATCCTTGAAATCATTTGGGAAGCCCAAAAATTTGGGTTTTCACAGATGCATATTGATCGCTAGAGGTGGGAGTCCTCCGACGCATCCTCCGCACCCCACGTGCTGAGGAGGATTGGAGCCGCACCACTATTTTCTTTACATATTTCCCGAGCGCAGGAGGCCCGTGCAAGCTCGCTATTGATAGTGGGAGTTGTGTCAACATTATTGCTAAGAAAGGACTTGAGAGGATATAGCTAACACCCGAGCCCCATCCCCATCCCTACCGAGTTTTGTTGGTGGATAAATCCACAATTCATGTCACGCAACGGTGTATGAATCCGATATGATTAGCATCTACTGAGGACCAGGTTTGGTGCGATGTTATCCCTATGGATGTCATGTTCTTCTTGGGAGACCCTGATTTTACGATCGTGACGCTACGTGTTATGCCCGGTCCAACACGTGCGTATTCTTCGACAAGGGTTGAAAGATTACTCTTACCCCGACTCAGCCCAGGGATCCTCCCAAGGGCAAGGTTGACTCGTCAGTTAGTGCGGGGTCGTCGAGACCCCTACATGTCTTGAGAAGGGGTGATTTCCTGAGAGAGAGCCTAGAGACTGGGGTCATGTTTATCGTAGCGGCCACGATGACGACCGAGGTCCTTATCGCGACTGAGATTACTGATCCGGATGTTGGGCAGTTGATGGATGACTTTGTAGACATTATGCCCGAGGAGCTCCCCGATGAGCTTCCCCCACTGAGGGACATCCAACGCGCAATTGATCTGATCCCTGGGGCATCTTTGCCCAATCTTCCGCATTATCGCTTAAATCAGACTGAGCATGCCGAGCTTAAGCGGCAGGTTGATGATCTTCTGCGGAAGAAGTTTATACGAGAGAGTGAGTCCGTGAGCCGTGCCAGCCCTTCTGACCCCGAAGAAGGACGGTAGCTGGCGCATGTGCATTGATAGCCGTACCATAAATAAGATCAAGGTGAAGTATCGTTTTCCGATTCCCCGCCTCGATGACCTCCTGGACTCGATGACTGGTGCCCAAATCTTTTCAAAGATCGATCTTCGCAGTGGGTACCGCCAGATTAGAGTTAGAGAGGGGGATGAGTGGAAGACAGCTTTCAAGACGAAAGACGGCTTGTACGAGTGGATGGTGAGGCCGTTCGGATTATTGAACGCACCCAGTATATTTATGAGGGTGATGACTCAAGTACTGCGGATCTATATGGGCAAATTCTTAGTCGTAAATTTTGATGATATATTGATATACAGCCAGGGCCGCACCGAGCACTTACGTCACATTCGCCTGGTGTTTGAGCTCCTCCGAAGGGATCATCTGTACATAAACTTAAAGAAGTGTTCGTTCCTGTCCACATCCGTTCATTTCTTGGGTTATGTAGTATTGGCGTCTGGTATTTCTGTCGATCCTGACAAGGTTAGGGCGATCCGAGAGTGACCCACCCCGACGAACATACATGAGGCTCGTAAATTTCATGGACTCGCCACCTTCTATAGGAGGTTTGTCCATGCCTTCAGTACGATCATGACGCCCATTACGAGTTGTCTTCGTAAGGGTGATTTTGTTTGGACGAAGGCTGCCACCCGAGCCATTGAGGAGATCAAGGAGAGCCTGTCTACTGCTCCTGTTTTACGTTTACCAGATTTCTCCCAGCCCTTTGAGGTAGCTTGTGATGCGTCGAGAATTGGTATCGACGCAGTCCTTAGTCAGGAAGGCCAGCTGGTGACCTATTTTAGCGAGAAGTTAAACGAGTCCCGACAGAAATATTCAAATTATGATCGGAAGTTCTATATCATTGTGCAAGCTTTGCGTTACTAGCGACATTGTCTCCTGCACAAGAAATTCATTTTATATTCAGACCATCAGGCTCTGCGATATCTCGACTCCCAGAAAAAATTGGGTCACCGTCACACCAAATGGTGGAGTATATGCAGGAGTTTCACTATGTTCTTAAGCACCAAGCGGGTGTTGAGAACAAACCGGCAGACGCCTTGAGTCGCCGAGTCAGCATCCTCCACACTATGAGTACCCGAGTTGTGGAATTTGAGCAAATAGTTTACGCTTATCCAGAGTGTCCTGATTTTGGGGACATCTACACAGCACTTTCGAGGGACGCTCCTGATTTTCGAGAGGGATATTCGATCTCTGACGGGTATCTATTTATGGGTTCACGCCTATGCATGCCTCAGACGTCCCTCAGAGATTTTCTTATTTGAGAGCTTTACGCAGGCGGAGCTGCGAGTCACTTTGGTAGGGATAAGACGATTGAGTTGGTTGAGGATCGCTTCTTCTGGCCCGGCCAGAAGAAAGACGTTATTAGAGTTTTGACATTATCGAGTTTGCCAGACAGCAAAGGGGACTCGCCAGCCCACGGGACTATACACTCCACTACCTGTCCCTGAGAGACCCTGGTCTAACATTAGTAAGGATTTCATTCTAGGGCTCCCTCGCACTCTGAGGAAGCTCGATTCGATATTTGTTGTAGTGAATCGTTTATCTAAGATGACACATATCATTCTTTGCCGAAAGACCGCTGACGCCTCCCACATGACGGCATTATTCTTCAGAGAATTATTTAAGTATCATGGTCTCCCCACTTCCACAACCTCTGATCGTGACGTACGATTCATGAGCTATTTCTGGAAGACCTTATGGAAGAAGACGTGTACTGTAACGACCCCACGTTCCAGGCACCATCACAATTTTCATTTATTTTCTCATTTCACAGAGTTGGCAAGAAATAGAACATTTAACATTTATGAGTACATAAAGAAAAGTGCAGAAAAGTAAAACATTTTATTTATTTTACATGATCAGTACATCGATCGTACAAAAGATAACCCAGTATATGTATACAAAAAAGTGGGTATCTAATATCTGTGCTACATAGAAAAGTATATCATATGACTGCAACAAAATATGACTATGAGCAATAGATCAAAATTATAGTACTATGCTACATATCAGGGACACTACAGACTACTAAAAGCAGAACTGGAACTCATCATGAGGGCAATCTGGATCACGACAGGAAGCTTTGTGGGCATCCAACACTCCGAAGACCGCGGTGACAACCTCGACCCAGATTTTGTACATCTTCTCGCGACGTATAGGAGGCCGGCTAGACGTGCCAGAAGTGGCTTCCTCCTTGACTTATTTAGTTACATTTTCTATTAGTCAAAAGACTAAATGAATTCTCAATGTTCCCTTCCTTATTATGATGTCTTATTCATATTTTTACGGATTTAATATTTCATCTTCTCTTGATTTCGTTATCTCTCGTTACCTTGCATTCATATCATTCCTTTTTGCATCTTCTTCTTATTGTTTACCTTCTTCTTTTTAACATATACTTGTATATCTTTTCATGTGGTTTGCATTAGTTTTATTTCCTTATCCTTATCTCTTATACTTTTTCTATTGTTATCGGGCAGTGTTAAAGGAATATTAACATTTCTTATCATTTATATAGCGCGCTTGCGTGCCTTTTCATATTCGCACACATTCCTTAACGTGTCTTTTCTTATTCGCACATTTACTTTCATTTCATTATACATTGGGAGGACATTCACCTCACCTCCACTGTTGGATTGACCCTTAACTTAACCCATTTCATTACATTATTCATTTACTTTTTTATTTTTCTTTATTACATGATTTATTTAAATTTCACTTCATTTCAACATAAAACATAGACATGTTTAGGAATAATACATGAAATAAAAACAATTATAAAAAGGGCGAGAACTCACAGTGGCTTTCCCTTTCCCTTTATCGTTCATGTTACCGTCATTGCGTCTTCCGCTTCCATGCGACGCCATTTCCTATAATATACCATCCTTAATTATGTTAAGAACATCAAATTGATGTCTCTAACTAGGTCAAGCATGTCATAATCCCCTTTGATGGGTTTTAATTGACCTAATTAGGTCAAAGATTTTTTTTAATGACATAGGGTTTTGCTGCCCTAAGTGAAATTAGTGGACTTTCACTGTTTTAGTGAAAGGGGCAAAAATACTTAGCCTCCAAATAATTATTTGGATTATAAGAATAATATTTCCCTAAACAATTTGTCATCCAAAGACTGTGGGGATGGGGTTTTACTCCTATGGGAGAGATATCCACGCTAAGGATCCTTAGGGTTTCCCCTTTTTACACCCTAAAATCAAAATCAACTTAACCTTAACTAGGGTTCCACCAAAATTCCTTGGAATCACGGATTTGGGCTTAAAATCTACTACAGAAACTTTTTATATGCAAAGAACCAAAGAAAATAAAAAAACCCTAAACCCTAGGATTTCTACCCTTTTTAAAAATCTTTGAAAAAAAAACAAGAGGACTAGAGAGGAAGAGATTACCTCTCTAATGGAAGAGAAATCGGAAGAAACAGAGGTTAATCGGGCTCTCGGGAGGGATCGGCGCCGTGCGGCTTCCGTCGGCTTCTGGCTGTCGCCCATACTGTCTCGCAGGATCGGGAGAGTAATAGAATGAACAAAGGGTTTTTCCTTCTATTTGTTATTGGGGGCCGCTTCTCCCAAGCACGACACGCGGGTCTTTGAACCGGGACTTGCCGGTTCAACCCATTTCAACCGGCTCTCTCTTCCTATTTTCTATAAGCACATCAATTACACACAATAGTTAAAAAATTAATGTTGTAATATTAACACACCTTAGATTTGGTGGCGTCACAATTCTCCCCTCCTTATTAAATTTTCGTCTGCGAAAATCTTCAATCTGAATCTACATCAAACAACTGAGGGAAGAGATTTCTTATGTCTTCTTCCTTTTCCCACGTTGCTTCATGAATACTATGTCCTTTCCACCAAACTTTGATGAACCGAACTTCTCGATTTTGGAGTTGTTTATTTTGCCAATCAACAATCTTGTAAGGTTTGGTTGGGCTTGATAGATCCGACTCTATTCGAATCTGTTCAAAGGGAACTATTTTCTCTGGATCTGCTATGTATTTCCTCAATGAAGAAACATGAAATACATCATAAAGGTTTTGAAGAGCATCAGATAATACTAGGTGATAAGCCACCGGTCCAATCCTTTCAGAGATGGCGAATGGCCTTACGCATCTTGGACTAAGCTTCCCAAGTCGACGAATTCGTGAAGTTCCCTTGAAGGGCTTTATTTTAATACATACCATATCGCCTAAATTAAACTCTACTCTTCGATGCCTGACATTGTAATATTTTTGCTGTCTGTCTTGAGCTACTTTCAATCTTTTCCGTATAAGTGTAAGTTTATCGTTCATTTTATCCACTTGGTTCTTTGGAAATAACTTTTGTCCGCCATCTTCTGTCCAGCTTAGCGGGGTACGACACCTTCGCTCATATAATGCTTTGAATGGTGTCATCTGAATACTTGACTGGTAGCTATTATTGTAAGAAAATTTCACCAGCGATAAGTATTTTTCCCATGAGCCATTTAGATCGAGTACGACCATTCTCAATAGATCTTCCAACATTTAGATAGTTCGCTCAAACTGATCATCTGTTTGTGGATGGAAGGCGGTACTATATAGCAACTTTGTTCCCAACTTTTTCTGTACTAGCTTCCAAGTATCCGATATAAAACGTCCATCCCTATCAGACACGATAGATCGGAGAATCCCATGATATTTTACAATAACATTGATGTATTGATCGACTAACTTTGTACTTGACTATCATTTTCATAGGAACGAAATGTGCAACTTTTGTTAATCGATCAATAATTATCCATATACCGTTGTTTCCAGCTTTACTCCTTGGTAGTCCCACGATAAAATCCATAGTTATGTCATCCCATTTCCACTCAGGGATCGATAGTGATTGTAAGTATCCACCAGGCTTTTGATGTTCTGCCTTCACAAGTTAGCACGTGTCGCATTTGACAATATATTGGATTACGTCAGTCTTCATTCATGGCCACTAAAAGTCCTGCTTAAGATCTTGGTACATTTTCATTTTCCCGGGGTGAATTAAATAAGTTGTATTATGCACTTCATAAAGTATTTCTGCTCGGAGTGTATTAACGTTAGGAATACACAATCTTTCATTCAGAAATAATAATCCATCATTTTCTGTAAAAGCAGTTGATTGCCCACTTTTTACCTTTTCCAAAATCTTCACAAATATAGGATCCTGGTTCATCGCCTTCGTTACCCTGTCTTTAATGGAATGCTCTGCCATTAGTTGAAAGAGTAAACCTTGAGTCTGAGAGGTAGTCATACATGTAAGCAATTCAAAGTTTTGTATCTCTCGCAAAAACTCCTACTCGGTTAGTGGAACAATCATAGGCGCTAAGTGCTTTCTACTGAGTGCATCGGCAACTATATTCGCTTTACCCGGATGGTATTTGATATCAACGTCATAGTATTTGATAAGTTCTAACCATCTTCTCTGGCGCATATTTATTTTCGTCTGGGAGAAAATATATTTTAAACTCTTGTGATCTGTAAAAATTTCACATTGAGCATCATATAAGTAATGTCGCCAGATTTTAAAGGGAAAATACGACAGCTGCCAATTCCAAATCATGAGTTGGGTAATTACGCTCAGAATCTTTCAATTGTCTCGAAGTATAAGCTATGACTTTACCATTCTGCATTAAAACACAACCAAGGCCTCTCAGGGATGCATCACTGTAAATTTGAAAACCTGTGATAATCGTACCTTTAGAAGGTGATTGTGCACATAGATCATACCTGTGATAATCGTATTATCGGCTTTAGCCCCTTGCTAGTTCATATTAAAAACTTTAGGCTGCACCTGTCTTTTTTCTCTGGTTTCCACCACGGATCCAGACGTTTCGATCCCCATACCTTTATCAACTCTATCAACTCGACTGGTATCAAGGTGATGAAATGTTGGTACCTGGCTGGGAACACTTCTTTGAGGTAATGCTTTCCACAACGGGCAATCTTGTCAACGATGTCCCGGCTTTTGACACTTAAAACAAACTTCGGACCCCTTTAGACATTCGCTAAAATGATTCTTCCCGCATTTCGGACATAAGGGCTTCATCGAGTTACTGCTGGCTCCGCTTTCACTTCGAGTTTGCATTGGAGGGCCTCCTTTCTTCCTTTTCCAGTTTGAATTTCCACTTTTCGTGAGGAATCCATACTCTGTCCCTCCGGAAGCCTCTTCTTTTGAAATTCCATTTGTCTTTGCGAAGTCTCTACATCCATCTTAATTAACTTTGCAGTTTCTACCAACACGTTGTAATTCTTGATCCTTTGCGAGATTAGATGCACACACACATCTTCTCGTAAACCCAATTGGAATCGGAAACAACGATCACTTTCTTTGGCGACCATGTCTCCTGCATAATAAGCTAATTGTGCAAACTCAACTTCATATTGAAGGGTTGCACGATTTCCTTGCATCAATCGAAGGAATTTCTCCTGCAGCATCTATTTCTCTGACGGAGGGACAAAACAATTAACGAATTCCTTCAAGAATTAAGCCCAGAGGATATCCGAATTTTCACGCCCAGCAAATCTCCCTTTTCTCATACTGTCCCATCACCGATCAGTCTCTCCTTCCAGCAAGAAAACAACTAAATAAATTTTTCGATCGCCGAGACATTTCATAGCATTGAAAATTAGCTCGATCCTCTTTATCCAGCTTTCGGTTTCCATCGGAGATAACCCACCTCGAAATAAGGGCGGTCTCATATCGAGAAATTGCTTCACATATGGATCACTTGACGTTGGTGGCTGTGATACGACAACAACACTATT
This sequence comes from Platanthera zijinensis, assembly GCA_039513925.1. Lineage (NCBI taxonomy): Eukaryota > Viridiplantae > Streptophyta > Magnoliopsida > Asparagales > Orchidaceae > Platanthera > Platanthera zijinensis. The sequence goes on along the minus strand of CM077082.1, from coordinate 61,140,622 downwards.
GCCCATTCGAATAACTTCTGTTAATGCTTGCATGATTTCCGATAAAGGATGATTTGATCTCTCTCTATATCTTTCTTCAGCTCTGCGACTTTGTTCTCCTTCAAGTTCGTCTCTTTCACGTCTACTTAAATAGGTGCGGAAAGGTTCCTATAACAGGAAGGTTTACAATGTCATGTATTTGTTTTACTTACATCCTATGTACTCTTGTTTCGCTGAAAGTTCAAATAAACCGGCCTCTGATACCATTTAATTGTAATGGCCCCATGTTCCAGGTACCATCACAATTTTCATTCATTTTCTCATTTCACAGAGTTGTCAGGAAATAGAACATTTAGCATTTATGAGTACATAAGGAAAAGTGCAGAAAAGTAAAACATTTTATTTATTTTACATGATCAGTACATCGATCGTACAATAAATAGGCCAGCGATGCTCTATGGTTATGAGTGTTGGGCAGTGAATTGTTTACATGAACAAAAAATGGGAGTTGCGGAGATGAGAATGCTTAATTGGACACACGAGACTGAATAAAATAAGGAATGAGTGTATCAGGGATAAGACATAAGTGACACCAATTGCAAGGAAGATGTGAAAAGCTCGACTAAGATGGACTTTGGACACATACAAAGGAGACCATTAGAGGCACCTGTTAGGCATTGTGAGAGTTTAGTATCTAAGCATGTTAAACGAGGGAGGGGTAAATCAATAAATACTTGGAATGAAACTATAAGGAAAGACACGGTGTACTTAGGCATTAATGAGATTATGACTAAAGATAGGGTGCAATGGTAAGAATCCATATAGCCGTCCCCACTATAGTGGGATAAAGGCTTGAGTATTGATGTTGTAAGTAAGTACAGTGCTGGCTTAGATAAGGTAGCATCTTGTTGCATTAATTATTAAAAAAATTATCTTTTTCATAGTAAAAGTTTAATAATTAATAAGAAATAATTGTTTTGAAAAAGTATATAAATGATGTAATTGAGGTTGTAATACTCACATTATCTCAGAGGCCTCAACTATACTTCGTTGAAATATTTTCATCTCGTCTAATTCACAAAATCAAATTTAGGGCTTCCCAAGAACTGTTGGTTCAAGTTTTTTCCAAACTGCAAACTACAAAGTTCACGAAATTGTTGAGCAAAAGCATAATGCTCCTGTATGGGAGCACTTTGACAAAGAGCGTGTTGACAAAGATTTCAAAGAGAAGTGCAGAGTACAGACAATGCGCGATGCTGCTCACAACAAATGGGAACTTCATACTTACACGAATCATAAAATCTTGTTTAACTAAACAAGCTCCTAAATCTAGTTAAGCGTAAATTTCATCTTCCGGGTAAATCTGGACGTACGACAAAATGAGAGAATTGCAAATGAAAACATTATCCAATATGGTTTGTCAACCCATAGTAGAAACACCCATGTGTATGGGCTTAAGAGTACGGCTTCCCCTTCTCATTAAGTGAGATCGCATCGATGCCCACTGCTTTGAGATTAAAGCCTTTTAACACAAAAATATATAAGGTTTTAGGATTTTATGGTTATACAACAACACTCAAGCCTTTATCCCACTATAGTGGTGTTGGCTATATGGATCATTTGTCGCCATTGTGCCCTATCTTTTGTCATAATCTCACTAAAGCCTAAGTACATCATGTCTTTCCTTATAGTTTAATTCCAAGTCTTTATTGGTTTACACCTCCCTTGTTTAACATGCTCAGTGACTAAACTCTCACAACGCCTAACAGACGCCTCTAATGGTCTCCTTTGTACGTGTCCAAAATATCTAAGTTGAGCTTCTCGCATCTTCTTTGCAATTGGTGCTACTCCTGTCTTATCCCTGATACATTCATTCCTAATTTTATCCAGTTTCGTGTGTCCACACATCAACCTAAGCATTCTCATCTCCGCAACTCCCATTTTTTGCTCATGTACACAGTTCACTGCCCAACACTCAGAACCATAGAGCATCACTGGTCTAATTGCAGTATGGTAAAACTTGCCCTCAAATTTTAATGGTACTTTACGATCACATAAGATCCCTGACGCGCCTCTTCACTTCAACTTACCCGCTTGGATTCTATGTGTCACACCTTTATCAATACCTCCATCTTTTTGAACTATCGATCCAAGATATTTATGGTTATATAATATTAAAATATAAATATTAATCCAATATTTAAAGCATCCTCAATATATCCCCAAAATATGAAATCTGATGCGTAAAATAAAAATAAATATGCTCCTAACATCTAAAACCACGATTATTATATTTCTCTTCTAAAATTGCATATACCTTGCAGTTATTTAAACAGTGCTATTTAGCTCCCTCATTTTTAAAGGATTTGCTCACTTGTTGCATCTCATTTACTACCAAAGCAATCTCTGCCATTATTGTTTCATTTACTTCAAATAAATCTCACCAGTATTGATTTTGTTATTTGCAAATGCAGGCACCAAAATGTACCATTTTAAGTGCTATAAGTACAGTCAAAACTAATATATATATATATATATATATATATATATATATATATGATCATAACTTTAATAAGCTCAAATCATTAAATAACTATAGTTCATAATGATAAAATAGTTTATATTTCCAGCTGAAGGTAGAGGGTAAAACATTACCAAGCAGTCAGCATAGTTCCTACAAATCATGGCATATACTTAAAAACGAAAATGTGACTAATAAAATCAATTAGATGGTCATCGTTTGTTCTTAAATCAGAAGTATAAAATGATCACTGTTAACAAAAAAACTTGCCTTAACAGTAAGGTGGTCTGGAGAAGAACGCTCAATTCTTGAGCTTACTAATCCGGTTTCTCCCTTTGTTGCTAATTTTATTCTATAAGTTGTATCTGGGAGGAGTCCCCTGAGACGGAAATTTCCAGCACCATCTGTAATTGCTTCCTCATAAAAACCTTTAGACTCGGAACGTGCCTCCACATATATGCCTTCCTTTGGCTGGCCAGAAATTAATGTTGCAGTGCCCAAGACACTGTAATAAAGACAGATTAACACATTAAAAATACTTACGGATTTTATAATCAAAGAAGTAGGAAGAAAAGGAAATGATATATATATATATATATATGGAGGGTTATTTATTGGGACTACCCCTCGAAGTTTGCGTAATTATAGTTTGCACCCCTCTAACTTTCGAAATTACAAAAACCTCTCCATCAATGTTTACATTTCATAACATCATGCACATAAGTGCTCCCTTAGAGTAAATCTTCATGAGGATCCCTAGTTTGAAAAAGAAAATGTACTCACATATACACATACCTACCTACCTACCTACATAAGAGAAGAAAAAAATTTAGCAATCATCATCATTATAATTAACATCAAGTATCTCATTCCCACAATTTGGGATTGGGTATAAGAGTCTTTATCTTCCAGTTGCAACCAAGACTATACAAATGATCTTTAACAACCTTCATACATGATAGCTCTACTCATTATCCTACCTAATCCTACGATAATAATTTGGTATATTTTGTGTGGAAGCACATGCCATAGTGTCCCGAGTTTGATTGATAACAGACTATATATTTAATGTACGCAAAGTATCATATTTTTTGCAGGTAACAAGGAAACACAATGGATAAAGAGTTCTCAGTTGGGCGATTGAATCTATCAGCACAATGGTATGGATACCTGAGGTTATCAACAAGGCGATAACATCCAATCCGCAAGACAGTTCATGAAAGTGACTGATGATTCATGCCAAGTCTATGCACCGATAGGGAACCTGAGGTAACTCAACTGGGTGAACCATGCTATCAGAATGCCGACAGAAGATAGGGGCTATCGACGCGGGCGATTCCCCTGGCTTTAAGGAAAATCAATAACGGCTCAGAAGGTTCGTACTAAATGTTTTTCCCATAGAGGTATCGACATACCCATACATGGTATTGGTGTAATGCTTCAATACTCCGCTTAACATAGTTTTATGGACGTTTGAGGATTGATAAAGGCTTGCGTACACGTGTAGTAGCATGTGAAGTGGTTTGGGTCTCCGATAATAGAGTTTTTCACTTTATACGGCCTTGTACATGGCCATGTACTCAAACCTGTAGCTTAAGCTTGAAATCAATCCAACCTGAGAGCTACTCGGCCTAGAGAAGTTGATGCGGAGCAGAGACGAACACGAGCGTTGGAACTCCGCTTGCGTCAAATCTGAATTGGAGTTGGAGGCTCTCTCGACGATCAGGAAGTTGAACACAATGATCATAAATTAAAATGCTCCCACTACTCATATATATAGAGTAGAGGGGAAATAAATACAGATTACATAATTACCCTTAAGGGTATAACAGAAATGAACTAATAATGCGACTTGAATTTCAACTCTCCCCCTCAAGTCGAACGAAATATGTCGGTCATCCCAAGCTTGTAGATATCGTCGATGAAGACATCGGATGCCAAACTCTTCGTGAAGACATCGGCCAGCTGGTCTCTGGAATGGACGAAGGGGGTAACTAAGTTTCCTTTGTCAAGGTGATCTTTGATGAAATGACGATCCACCTCAATATGTTTGGTCCTGTCATGCTGGACTGGATTATGAGCTATGCTGATAGCCGCTTTGTTGTCACAGTACAAAGAGATAGGTGTGTCCTTCTGAAGTCCAAGGTCTTGCAATAAGGTACGCAACCAAAGACCTTCACAGAGACCCTGTGACATTGCCCGATACTCTGCTTCTGCGCTGGACCGTGCCACTACATTTTGTTTCTTGCTGCGCCACGTCACCAGGTTTCCTCCGATGAAGGTGCAGTAACCCGTTGTAGATTTTCGGTCGTCATGGCTACCAGCCCAGTCAGCATCGGTGTAGACATCAATCTTTAAATGATCATTTTTGGAGAACATTAGCCCCCGTCCAGGTGCCTTCTTCAAATACCGAAGGACACGGTAGGCAGCCTCCTGGTGCTTTACCCTTGGGGCATGCATATACCTACTCAAGATCCCAACAGCGTAAGTGATGTCTGGGCGAGTATGTGAGAGGTATAGAAGTTTTCCTACCAATCTCTGATAACTGGAGGCATCAGTGCGATCACCATCACTATCCTCATCAATTCTATGGTTTTCCTCCATAGGGGTATTAGCAGGGGTACACCCGAGCATGCCAGTCTCCTTTAGCAAATCCAACACATACTTACGTTGTGAGATGAAGATGCCCTTGTCAGAACGGATGACTTCAATCCCGAGGAAGTAGCGTAGTCTTCCCAGGTCCTTTACCTCAAACTCAGCTGATAGACGCTTTTTCAGCTTTGCAATTTCATCCGAGTCATTTCCAGTGATCACAATATCGTCAACATAGACAATGACTATGACGATTTTCCCTTCATTCCTCCAGATAAATAAAGTATGATCTGAGTGTCCCTGCTTATAACCAAACTTGATCATGGCATTGTAGAATCTACCAAACCACTCCCTTGCAGATTGCTTTAGCCCATACAAAGATCTCCATAAACGGCAAACGAGATGCTCTTGTCCCTTTTTCATAAAACCTGGGGGTAAAGTCATGTATACTTCTTCCTTGAGGTTACCATGTAAGAACGCGTTCTTAATGTCCAGTTGGTAAAGTTCCCAATCTAAGATCACCGCGCAAGATATGATAACACGGATAGAGTCCATCTTTGCCACCGGGGCAAAGGTTTCCTGGTAATCAACCCCCTGAGTCTGTGTGTAACCACGAGCAACCAATCTAGCTTTGTATCGCTCAACATTCCCATCCTGATTTTGCTTTACTGAGAAAACCCATTTGCAGCCAACGGGTTTCTTGCCTGGAGGAAGAGGAGTGATATCCCATGTGTGGTTTTTTTCCAAAGCGGACATTTCTTCCTTCATTGCTTGGACCCATGCCGGAATACCAGTCGCTTCCTGCCATGTCTTAGGAATGGAGATTTCGGATAGAGAAGATATAAACACCTGGTGGGGCTTAGAGAGATGATCATAAGCAACGTGGTTAGAAATAGGATGTTCCGTACAGGCAGCCTTACCTCTTAGCAGAGCAATGGGAACATGCAGGTCAGCATCGGAATCTGAGTCCAATGACGGCATTGGCATTGGTGGAGCAACAGTGGACTGTTTATCTGATTTTCGGCGGTGATAGACATGAGGTAGAGGAGTGAGGAGAGATGGGTGATGATATGTGGGAAAATATGTAGGTGTCGGTGTGGGTGTATGGGAAGTAGCCGTAGTGGATGATGGAGTGGGTACAGGAGGTATGGAGGGAGTAGCTATGGCTGGAATTAGAGGAAGAGGAACAGGAGAAACAGGTAAGGTATCAAGGACATCGCGCTCCCCCTGACGACAAGTAGGAGTCGACTCAAGGTAATAAGGTTCCTCTTCCCGAAACGTGACGTCCATGGTACAAAAAAAACGTCTTGTAGGAGGGTGGTAACATCGATATCCTTTTGTGGTGTTGGAATATCCAAGGAACACACATCGGAGAGCTCGAGGATCAAGCTTATCCCGAAGAGGCTGATGGACATGAACAAAACAAACACACCCAAAGATACGGGGTGGTAGAGAGGAAGGAGGAATAGCAGGCGTAGTGGAGAGACGAGCCAGAGGAGTCGTGTAGTCAAGGACTCGGCTAGGAAGACGGTTGATAAGGTGAGTGGCCGTCAAAATGGCATCACCCCAATAATACTTTGGAAGGTGCATGCTGGTAAGAAGGCAACGAGCGACATCAAGAAGATGTCGATTCTTCCGCTCGGCCACACCATTTTGGGTTGAGGTATAGACACAGGTGGTTTGATGAATAATGCCATGAGTAGAGAGGTAGACGCCGAACGCCCCACGGTCATCATATTCCCCCCCATTGTCACTACGGAGGATACGAATGGTACTACCAAACTGAGTTTGTACCATCTTATGAAAGGTTTGAAAGACAGAAAAAACTTCACCTTTTTTCTTTAAAAGATAGACCCAAGTAGTGCGGGAAAAACAATCAATAAAAGTGACAAACCACCGATAGCCGGATAAAGAAACGACAGGGGATGGTCCCCAAACATCTGAATGTATAATAGCAAAAGGCATACTACAAGGAGAAGATAAATGAGAAAAAGAGTGACGGACATGTTTTGACATAACACATACGTCACAATTTAAATGCTTAACAAAAGGAGATAAAGCAGGAAATAGTTTGGACAGATAAACAGGGGAGGGATGGCCAAGGCGTAAGTGCCAGCGTCTAGCCTCGACCACACTAGCTGGAGCAGAAGAAGAGAGAGCAAGGGATGGGCGTGTAGCGTCCAGATAGTACAGCCCACCGTGATTCCTACCACTGCCAATGATCCGCCTCGTACCCAGTTCCTGAAAAACACAAGAGCCAGGAAAAAAGGTTACAGAACAGTTAAGAGAGGAAGTAATGTTGCTAATAGAAAGGAGGCTGCGGGGAAAAGATGGGACATGCAAAACAGATGAAAGAGGAAGAGAAGGGGAACAAGAGATGTTCCCCTTTCCAGCAATAGGAGATAAAGTGCCATTAGCGGAGACAACTTTATCCTTACCGGACAAGGGAGTGTAGGAAGAAAAACCTGTGGAGGACCCGGTCATGTGATCAGTAGCTCCTGAATCAATGATCCACTCAGACGGTGGAGTCGCGACAGCATGGGCAGCAGGCATCGTAGCAGTAGCAAATGAAGTAGAAGTGTCAGACTGGGAGTGCAGCAAGCGACGAATAGCATCCAATTCAGAAGTGGTAAAATGGCTCGGGAGCTGGCCCGGATGATCCTCCTGAACCTCGGTAGAGTAGGCAGCATCCTGAAAACGAGTCCCAGTCGGACGGTATCCACCACGACCTGGGCCACGCCCACGCCCACGACCACGTCCGGATCCTGGTGGGATGAGGTGAGGGTGAAGCTTGAAGCAAACGTCACGAGAATGTCCCCGACGACCGCAGTGATCGCACGTAGGAATAGTGCTGGTATTACTAGAACCACCACGGCCAACACTAGCAAAGGCAGAGCGATCAGCAGCAGGGGCAGTCATGCTGAGGGATCTGCGACGATCTTCGTCTCCAAGAACCATACTGAAGGCCTCGCGTATCGAGGGAAGAGGGCTCCGATGAAGAATATTTGTCCGGACCATATCAAGCTCCATATTCAAGCCCATCAGAAAGACGTGTAAGCGAAACCGTTCTTCCTTTCTCTGCAACAGGACTGCATCGGCAGTACAAGCTGGAGTGAACTGATCGAAGTAGTCTAACTCCTGTGAGAGGCGCTCGAACTCGGAGTAATAAGAAGAGACCGTCAGAGAACCCTGTCGCAGCTCCAGCAAGCGGCGCGTCAGTTCATAGACCTGGGTGGAATTGCCGATCTGGGAGTAAGTCTCACGAGCACGAGTCCAGATCTCGTAGGCAGAATCCATCAACATATAGCTGCGGTACACCGTCGGAGACATCGAATGGAGGAGCCAGGAGACCACCAGAGAATTCTCGGAATCCCAACGCTGCCAGGTAGGGTCAGCCACGGGTGGTGCCACTTTTGTCCCATCGATGTATCCGAACAGCTGGTGACTCCGAATACCATGTTGCGCAGCCCGAGACCATTCCAGGTAGTTAGTTCCATCCAACGGAACAGTGGTAATCTTCAAGGACCCTGCGTGTCCTGAGGGCCGCTGGCTTTCACGCATGGAGGGGGCCATAACAGGCGGGGAAGTAGAGTCGACAGCAGCAGAGGAGTCCTCCATGAATACGAAAGAAAAAAACAAACAACTTCAGTCACCAATGTTCAGCGGAGGAGGCATCTGAAGCATGGCTGGAAGGATCCGCAGAAAAAACAGGAGCAGGCGGCGCTGAAATCAGGGACCGGGGTTGACTGCCGGCGCTGGAAGGGGTTGCCGGCGCAGGAAGAGGAGGCCGGAACAGGGGTTGCCGGCGCTGGAAGGGGTTGCCGGCGCAGGAAGAGGCCGGAACAGGGGTTGCCGGCGCTGGAAGGGGTTGGAATAGGCGCCGAGCTAGCTGCCGGCGTTGGAAGAGAAGACAGGCGCCGATCTTGCTGTCGGCGTTGGAAGAAGAGGCGGACGACGATGGAGGCGCTACATACGGAGGGCGGCGACTCCTTCAGCGCACCGCGCCATCAGCGGAGGAGCCGCGGGGGTTCATCGCCGGCGAGCCAAAACTGCAGGAAGGCGGAAGGCGGAAGGCGAGCGCGGAAGACGAGCGCGGGCTGCGGGTTAGGGTTTCCGCCGGGTTCTCCCTCTGATACCAAGTTGAACACAATGATCATAAATTAAAATGCTCCCACTACTCATATATATAGAGTAGAGGGGAAATAAATACAGATTACATAATTACCCTTAAGGGTATAACAGAAATGAACTAATAATGCGACTTGAATTTCAACTCAGGAGACATGGTTTGGCAGTAAGACCTACCACTATGTAACATGCAAGTGCCCAAACCTACCTCTGCTACCAAATTTGACGCAGGGTAGGCCGTGTGACTTGAGTGTGTCGACGCTATTACGACCCTATGTGATTGTGATGCAAAACGACCTCAATAAAGAGAGCTTAATGGAAATGCAAAAAATGGTTGTTTAAACTATTAATCTGGAAATTAACTTTGCAGTGTTGAATTTATAAGTGTGGCAAATTAACACAAGTCGAATTAAGAATTTTAAGTGGCAAATAAAACACATCAACATTCACATAAAGCACTATCCACCACAATTTCCACGATTAAACTTTATAGCATAAAGACAACAATAAACAAATGCGCTAAGAAATCAAAATACCCAAATAGGTATGTAATATTTTCCAGCAGCTAATAGTGAAGAAAATAAATCACGTACAATAATACTTTGATGAGTAAAGAAGATAAGACAGTGGTGACAAGCGTGGCTCCACGAGACAGAGCTGGGAAATAGGGGAGTTAGGCGGCAGTTAAATTCTGGATAGGAGATGTTGTTGTGGTTGTTTTAAAGGGTGGCTCCACAACAACAAATAAGAGGAAGGCGTACAAAAAAAGGGAAATATTGTTGGGGTTAGGGCGGCAAGTGGTTCCACGACAAAAAATGGGGAAGGGAGAAAAACAAGAATTTCACTGGAAAACGTGACTCACAGCTGCTGCACAGACAAAAGAAGTGAAGAAGTCGAGCAGCTTTGAGAAGCAACAAGGGAAAACGACGGGGAAGGAAGAGAATAGGACTACCGGGTTTGCAGGGCGTGGGACGAACGATTGGGAAAGGCAATTGGACGGATACAAAAAGAAAGAATACATGGGTTTGACGGGAGAAATCAATAGGAACTGAATTTCTAAAAATAAATGGAGGCATCTCGCTTCGAATTCGCGGCGTCGCACCACAGGTGATTTCCGGTCTGAAATCTCTCACAAATCAACAATGAAAATAACCTGTAGCACCCGCTCCTATTTATAATAAGAGGGAGAGGTTGGGCACCAAGCGTGAACGGCTATGATTGGCCGTTACGCCCGAGGACCTAAAATGCCAAAATAAAATCCAAAATAAAATAAAAAACATAAAAATAATAACGAGCCAGGCGCCCTCACTGTCTCGGATCACTGATTTGATCATCGCCTCCTGTACGAATATACAAAAGTGGGCCCCACCGACGTGCGAACCGTAGTCTGATGACGATCTCCATCACTTATGGTAACCATGATTCATTATGAATCATCGGGGAATGGGACCGCGTCCCATCCCCAGTATGATTGCATTAGGGATACAACGTACGATTCCGTATTAGGCATGGTGTGTGAAACCTATTCATGGGCGTAGACCCAAATCGATGATGTTTGCTTTCACGCTTCCATTAAGAATTTTCGCTGCAATTGCGAATGTGGTTATATCACCATTATAATGCTCGATTTTCAAGAGGGTTGTCTATGTTGAATTTAGGTCTTGATAATAAAACAAAATTCCCAAGGCTATAAAGGGTTGAGAAAACTTCACATGCTATTGCGAGTATACTATAGAAAAACCATAAATGGTAAAAGGTGTTTAATTGTAATCGATTTAGGAATTGGCTGAAGGGCTAAGGAAATGGTATAACTGGCCTCACTTTTGGGCGATTAAATTGGGAGTTAGTAGAAAGGCCCGAGAAAGGGTATAATCGGTCTTTCCCTGAGATGAATGATTGAAATAGAGTTTTAGTAGAAAGTCTCTATGTAAAGGTATAACCGGCTAGACTTTAGTTTGGGCAATTGAAATGTCTTGAGTGGGTTGAGTGCTTGGGAATTGATGGTGCACTAGAATCATACAAGATATGTTAGGTGTCGTGGTATACCATAATAGTTACCCAACATGCATTCATGTTGCATTGTCCACAACTAGCCTCTCTAGTTGTTGTCCACGGCTATCCGTGTATGTCTTGACTTCGTACTCCTCTTCCTCACCTCACGAAGATCCAAGCTTATTCTCCATTGACGAAAAGCATCTAAAAATCTCAATCAACGTCTAAGGGAGAAGGTTGAATAGAATTTGAATCCCTAGTCTATGTTGTACTGACACTGACACGCGACACGACACAACACGCGACTCGTCAATTCTAAAAAATGTCATATTCTGACACGTTGTGACACGTATATTAAAATCTTTTTTAATTATGAAAATAAAAAAATATTTAAAAAAAAATAAAAAAATGAACAATTAACAAATATTCAAATAAATTAAGTCATGTTTAAATATTACTCATCAAATATTCAAATGCAAAACTTAACAAATGGTAAAAAAATGATAGAATATTAACAGATTATCATTATATATCATCATTAAAAATAATGGATTCTCAAAAAACTTTTTTTCCCACTTTCAATCTTCCTTTTTCTAGGGAAAATATTAACTTCACTACTTGAAATGTTAGAAGGGGCAAAACACTTTTTTAGGAGCAAGACTCGTTATTCTAGCATTCAGCTCTTCTTCTAGTTTCTCCACCTCAAATAAATACTCCTTGAGACTTTACACACTTTCCACTTTCTTTTCCACCAATCATTAACAAATTTGCTCTCACTCTTATATATGAACTTATACAACAATTTTCACAAATATTGTACTTCCAAGACAAATTGTCTCTCGCCTCACCATGATAGCAAGCTTAGGGACACATGTGTACGATTGAGCGGGACACGCGAGTTCCATGTGAGTCAGCGTGTTGGACTTCCGACACGAGTGTCAAAAAGTGTCGGAGAGTCGGACGGGTGTCGGAGAGTTCGACATCGACACGCTAGGCATTTTGAAGAGTCGGTGCTTCATAGTCCCTAGCTCTCAAAGCTCAGAATTCTTCATCGCGATGGTCAATTAAGAGAAGAATCCAATTTCCCATTTTTTATTATTATTTCCTTTAATTGTGGATTGCAATTTGTGCGATAGGAGAACTAAATTGATTAGGGTTAATCAAAGGTTGAAGAAATTGGACCTTTTTAGGACATCTAGGTTGTTGTAAATCCATAGAGAAATTTGTCTAACAGAGAGACAAGACTGCAATATCAACGGAAGTGCACACGCATCTGAGGTAGGGTTATCATACGGGCAATGGTGATACTATCTCTGGACAATGATATGGGCGAGTTTACTCACGTAGTTCCCGAGCTCTTGCCACGATGCAAGATTGTTGGCGATGTTAGGTCTTTATTTTTTGAAACATTCATTTACTATAATGTACTTTATGTCTTATTATGTGTTAATGGTAGCCCCAATAGGTATATAAAGGAGGAGGCCAAGTATTGTAAGAATCCATTGATATATCTTTAATTAAATGAGAAAAGACAAGTGGACGGTCAAATGTCCATAGATCATGCCCTAGTAATAGGTTTCCTAGGAATCATATTTACAACGGAATACAAAAAAACCCTTACTAAGGCTATATGTGAAAATCAGTAAATCAAGAAAATAAGAATATATCTATGAGAAATAAACTTTCACAAAAGACAAGATGATTTTTGAGAACCAAAAATGCAAAGGAAATTCATGTCTCTATGAGTAGTTGAGTACACACACAAATGTAAAGAACTCCACACAGTCCATCCAACGATCTCACAAATGGAATATGGTCGCACGTTTTTTGCAATGAAATACTAGCTTCGTTATCATTAAAGACATTATCTCCTCTCAATCTCTTTCTCTTTCTCGCTTTCTCGCTGCAAGAGCAAAAGACCGCCACCCTTTTTATTTCTCGGTCAAAACTAAATAATGCTTCTTCTTATGGGGTAGTTTCCAAAACATGCTCCCTTATATATAAGAGAGTGCGAGAGAGTGAGAGAGTATTTCAAAAATCCTTAATAGAGGAATATGTGACATTATGGAAGTCGTTACAGTTCAAAACCGAAAATGTTAATTCCCATTAATTAATTACTATATAAACAATTCTGAATTTAGTGTTATTTAAATTTAATATAAATAAAACCAACACGATTAATTAATCAATTTAATACATTCGTAATGTGTGACCCTATAAGTTCATATTACTTTGACTGTAAGACTAATCTTTTGATAGGCTATAGATTACAAATTTCAAAAATCTCCTACTTGAGATAAAGCGTATTAACCATAGTCTCACAAACAATAAGCGATATCTAGCAATGCATCATTGCTACACAGCTAATAAAAGAGTTTTTCTTTGATTTAGTCCATTTGTCCTTGATATCCAGACTGAACTTGAGGCATAGAATGTGTCATCCTCTTCATAATTCAATCTTTGTTATTCTTGATCTCTGAGTAGACTATATTAAGCAAAATGAGCTCAATATCCTATATTGACTCAATGTAGCATAACCATGCATTTCACAGTTTCACTCCATTAAAGGGCTCATGGACATCACAACTGTATATAAAAGGGGAAAATTTCATCTATACACTACTCCTAATTACCTAAACGACTTATGATGCACCAACTAACTAAACATATAATAATTGTAGTGACTTCAGGTCAAAGAACCACATAAATCATTGTCACTATGAGAACTACTTGTAACATATATGTTGGAAGAGCTCAAAAATTTATATGTATTGCTTGTGTGTCTAAATACAAGGAGAGAATACAAATATATAGGAAGAAGAAGAGAGAAGATAATCCTATACAAGATGTGGGACTAAAAGAGGAGAGAAGATAAAACAATAAATGGGCTCAATAATGGGCCCTTTACATGGGCTATTTTAACACTCCCCCGCAAGCTGGAGCGTACAAATCGTATGCGCCAAGCTTGGACAAGCATTGATAGAAGAGTGTCTTGAAAAGAGCCTTCGTGAAGACATCCGCAACTTGTTCTGATCCTGGGACATGCCTTAGGTCAAGCTTCTTCATTTGAACCTTTTCCCGGATGAAGTGACAATCGACCTCAATATGCTTCGTTCTTTCGTGAAAGACCGGGTTCTTTGCGATGTGTATGGCGGCTTGACTGTCACAAAGGAGAAGAGCCGGTGATGGTATTTTTACACCCAGATCAGTTAGAAGACTCTCAAGCCATGTCAATTCTGATACAACTGATGCCATTGCCCGGTACTCTGCCTCGACTGAAGATCGAGCAACGACAGCTTGTTTCTTACTTCGCCAAGTAACAAGATGTCCTCCAAGGTAAGTGCAAAAACCACTCGTAGATCGCCGATCATCGAGAGAGCTAGCGTAATCAGCATCTGAATATGCCACCAGTGTTGGAGCAGAAGAGGAGGTCCTGTAGACAAGTCCCTGGCCAGGAGCGGTTTTCAGATACCTAAGAATTCGTTCTACTGCTTGAAGATGAGATTTTCGAGGAGAGTGCATGTATCTGCTGACAAGACAAACAACAAAGGAAATATCCGGTCTGATAACTGTGAGATATATCAGTTTTCCAACAAGGCGTCGATAATATTCAGGATTCTGGAGAAGGAGATCGGAGTCAGATGCCTGGGCACACAGTTTGTGGTTCACATCCATAGGAGTATCACTTGGCTTGCAGCCGGACTGACCCGCATCATGAAGAAGGTCAAGACAATATTTCCGTTGAGAGAGAGTGAGCCCATCCGGCCTTCTGGCAATCTCAAGACACAGAAAATAGCGAAGAGGTCCCAAATCCTTTGTCTGAAAGACTGAGTTTAGATGGATTTTGACGGCCTGTATCCCTTGAGAGTCATCTCCAGTAATGATAATATCGTCGACATATACTAACAGAATAACCGTTCCTGCTGGTTGGTGACGAGTAAAGAGCGAGAAGTCGGCCGAGCTCCGAGTGAAGCCAATCTCGCGGAGGACCTTGCTGAATTTTTCAAACCATGCCCGTGGAGATTGTTTGAGACCATATAGAGCCTTTTTAAGATGGCAGACCTGAGACTCCCCCGTGGTCTCAAACCCGGGTGGTTGTTGCATGTAGACAGTTTCCTGGAGATCCCCATTCAGGAAAGAATTCTTAATATCTAGCTGAAAGAGAGGCCACCGGCGATGGACAGCAACAGAGATGAGGACGCGAACACTATTAAGTTTCGCTACCGGAGAGAACGTTTCCTCATAATCTAGCCCCTCCTGTTGAGTGAAACCTCTAGCCACAAGACGGGCCTTTAGGCGGTCAATTGTCCCATCTGCAACATGTTTGATGACAAAGACCCACTTGCACCCAACTGGTTTCTGGCCCGGTGGAAGGGGAACAACAGACCAAGTCTGGTTAGACTAGAGAGCAGACATTTCTTCCTCCATGACCGCTCGCCATCCTGGATGTTGAAGCGCCTCCTGCACAGAATTAGGAATAGCAACCGAAGAGAGAGAAGTAGCCAAAGTGTGTAAATGAGGAGAGAGGTGATGAAGAGAGACGTAGTTTGCCAGCGGATGAGCAGTGGAAGGCAATACCTGATCATTTGGATGCGGAGTATCCATGGTAGAGACCGACGGTAGAGGGGCAACGGAAGTGGTAGAGCGACGAGTGTAGACGCGGATAACTGGTGGTTTGGAGGGAACGACAGTCGGTTCAGAGGGAACGACAGTCGGAGGAGTAGTGGCGGGAATGACGGGGCGTGGGATGGATGGAGGAGAAGGTGTGGGTGGTAGATGGTCGGGTGAGGGAGCAGGAAAGAATGGTTGATCCTCGTGGAAAGTGACATCAGCAGAAACGGAGAGCTTGCGTGTAGTAGGAGAATAACATACATACCCCTTTTGGGTACGTGAATAGCCAACAAAGATATGCTTGGCCGCTCGAGGATCCAACTTATCCGAGGAAGGCCCCAAACGTTAGACGTAGCAGAGGCTACCGAATTCACGAGGTGGGAGAGGAAAGGCCGGAGTGGAGGGAAAGAGTATGCTAAACGGAGTAGCATAGTTGAGAATAGAGGAAGGGAGACGGTTAATGAGAAAGCAGACAGTCGAGACCGCAAAGTTCCAATATGGTTTAGGGACATGCATTTAAAGCATGAGTGAACGGGCAACATCGAGTAAGTGGCGATTCTTGCGTTCGGCAACACCGTTTTGTTGCGGTGTGTAAGCGCGGAAGTTTGATGTAGAATGCCGAACTCAGAACATAAAGCAGTAAATTCGTGACTAGTGTATTCACGAGTATTGTCAGTTCATAGAACTTTGATGGTCGTGTGGAATTGTGTACGGATTTCGAGGACAAATGCCCGAAAGACACGGGGAAGCTCGGAGCGTTCACGAAGTAAGTATAGCCAGGTAGTGCGAGAGTGATCATCAATAAATGTTATAAAATACCGGAAACCGGAAATACTAGTAATTTTAAATGGTCCCCAAATATCCTAATGCACCAAATCAAAAGGAGCAGCGCTCCGAGTACAATGTGAAGAAAAAGATGAACGAGTCTGCTTGCCGAGGATACATGAGTCACACTGAAAGGGGGTAAAAGAAACATCCGAGGTACTGGGCAGGTTGATGTGGAGTAATGTGATGAGTAGCGCCAGAGTCCACAATCCAGCCCAAGCCGGTGGAGAGACAAGCGGTACCTGTGTTAGAGACGGAGGCAATGGAGGCAGATGGTGGGTGGAGTAATCCCTGGAGATGCTGGAGCTGAAGACGGACACTTTCAAGATCAGGAGGACCAGCATCGGTAGCAACAGAGGCCGTCGGGCGAGGAGGATAGCCAACTTTCTTGTAACAGGTGGCCTCGAGCTGACCATCTTTCCCGCAGAAGGAACACTTCGGCCGACCCCGGCCACCACGACCACGGCCGCGAGATCCCGAACGAACCCCCCGAGTAGAAGGAGGAGGAGGGAATGGTAGAAGTGGAGGTGCCTGCTGAAGAAGGGCCGGAGGAGCCGTAGTATCTGGAGGAGGTGGTACACGGAGAATCATGGAACACACATCAGAGAATGATGGTGTGGTAGAGGAAGCCAGGACCTGAGCACGAATGATCTGAAGGTGAGGGGGAAGACGGGCCATGAGGATGGCAGTACAGGCAGCTTCCTTCTGAGCGCGCTGAGCAACAACATCATTGGTGAACGGCTGATGTTGGATCCATGCTTCAGCAAGAGTCTTCGCACGAGCAACAAAGGAGGTCATATCCGAAGCCCCTCCAGCGTCAAGAGAAAAGAGGTCAATGAGGATGTCGTAGAGATGCTGGAGGCTGTCCCGTCCAGAATATAAGGAGTGTAGCTCAGTCCACATATCTTTGGCAGTCTCATGATACATAGCCATTTGATATGGCTCACCATCTAAAGAATTCAAGATCCAGGTCTGAACTCGGCCATCATTGCGGAGCCAGTCATCGGTAGGAGGGGTGGGAGGAGCCTGAGTAAGGTGAGGGAGAAGGCCCTTGGCCTGAAGAACCCGTCTAACTGAATGTACCCAAGGGACGAAGTTCTTCTTTCCAGAAAGAGAGATGGTAGTGATGCGCAGCTCATCACAGACTTCTGTAGTGGTAGCCGGGCGGTCAGTCGGACAAGCTGGGTGATCAGCAGGCGGGCTGGCCGTCGAGCCAGAGGAGTTGCCGGAAGAGCCCATAAGGACAGACCGCAGAGACAGACAACCAAGGTCGCTGCGAGAAGGGCAGGAGGCCGCTGCGAGAAGAGAGCAAGGCCGCGGCGAGTAGAGGACAAACCGCCTGCGAGAAGATAAGTAGGCCGCCGCGAGAATGACTGAGGAAGACCACGACCAGAATGCGGATAGGCGGCAGTCCGCACGGTCAAGCCGGACACCAGCGAGTAGTCAGTTCGCGACCAGAGGGCAGAAACAGAAGAGAGACCGCCCCGGTCAAGGTGAAGCCAGCTGCGGTCAGAGAGCGGAAGGAAACCGCGAGGTCGCAAGCGAGAAGAAGCAGAGAGAGGCGGATAAGAGCAGCCCGCAAGAGGGAACCCGCAGCGGATTGACAGAGATCGCGGGAAGCAAAGGGGAGACTACTGTCTTGCAGCGGACAGAAGACGAAGCCGCGCGGACAAAGGGCAAAGCCGTAGCAGCTGTGCTGCGGGCAAGAAGGTGAGGAGCTCGCAGCGGATAGAAGGTGAGGCCGCAGCGGGTAGAAAAGAGGTGGACCCCACGAAATAGAGAGAATGGTGGCTATAAAAAGGCCATAAGAGGGTGGAACCACAGAGTGGGAGAGGAGAAGAGGAATGCAGAGGCAAACCGCAGAGCTCGCGGATAGGAGACCGGAGCAGGAAGGCTCACAAGCCACAGGAGAAGCGGAGAGGGGCAGGCGGATGGGGCGGGTTGGGCGGCCTGGGCGGTTAAAAGAGAACGAGACCGCACAGGTCAGACCGAAGGCTCTGATATCATGTTGGAAGAGCTCAAAAACTTATATGTATTGCTTGTGTGTCTAAATACAAGGAGAGAATACAAATATATAGGAAGAAGAAGAGAGAAAGTAATCCTATACAAGATGTGGGACTAAAAGAGGAGAGAAGATAAAACAATAAATGGACCCAATAATGGGCCCTTTACATGGGCTATTTTAACAATATATAACAATCATAAAGTATTCTCACAGTGGGTCTGTACAGTACACTTGTTCTTTCACAAGTACCAATTTGATGAATTAATATCCAATACCATGACCAATGAGATTCAGACATCAGTCAACCGACATACTAGCCTTAATATATCATTATTGTCTATTCTACAATAAAACCTTAACCATAAAATATTTAAGAATAACATTTCCTATGAAGAATAAGATCTCATATTCAAGTCACGCACTTGAATTCTTATGAAAACAAATACTTTAAGGGCAATTATTATATTCAACAATACTATCTATATAGAAGATAATAAACATAATAATAAAAATGTCCTACATATATAAATGAAACAATAGTACTAGTAATCAATAAACATAAGACCAACAAAGTCAAAGTCCATAAGTCTCCTACAAGAGTTGATCATGTAAGTATCTAATACCAAGTGAATTCACATGACCATCAAGTTTCATCTGAGAAGAGTACTCGGTTAACTTATACGGGTAACCTAAGAAAATGTGTTAAAGAATTCGACACCATATGTTTGGGAGAATCTTAGCACTAAACGAGTCGTCTATAGATCCGCTGTGCCATCTAAGAGAAATTGATGAAAAGGACCCAACGACAACCAACAACACCTCTAGATGTGGCGGGGACAAATCTAGGTTCCTTATGATGTCAATGCAGAGATTTCCTCACCAATATATGCTTTCCAGCAAGGTATATGAAGAGCTTCATGATAGGTAGTAGGTATGGTAGTGGTAGAGAGTAACCAAGCAAATTTGTTGCACGAAGGACTAAGATTGGCGTATGATACAATATTAATAAGAGAACGTTGTGTTCTCACCCTTACCCCTTCCACAAAACAATATAAACATCCTGGTACAAGTCTTACAATAGCAACCATTATATGAATAATCATCTTAATATGAGGAGCAAATTGGTAAATTTCATGAAATCCCTCTTATTAGCTCAAACTGAGCCCCCCCCCCCGTTCAGTTTTATATTTCGGCTGGGGCTCCTGAACGGTTCTCCCGATTTCCGCAAGCCGCAGCCCCGTCTCCCGTTTCCGCTTCCTTGCTCAACGACGCCTCCTCTTGCCTTGGCCGACGATATCGCCTTCAACTCTTGCTTCCCCGCCGCCTCCTTCTCCTCCCCAAGCCGCTAGCAGTGACTCTCCTCCTCCTTCTATCAAGGTCGACGTCGGCCGACGACCTGAAGCCCTCCTCTCCATTTCTTGAGTCCGACATCAAGTTTCTCCTCCTTATTTGACTGACAACAGCCTCATCCCAATCTTCCTAGGACGATAGCCCTATTTTCCCGGCTTTTTGGCCGATGATTTCAAGAGAAAATGCCTAGGGTTTGGTTTCCTCTCCTCCATGAGCCCGAATTTGACTTCCTTTGGGGTAAGATTCCTCCTCCACCCATATTTAGATTTTTCTATAACCCTAATGATTTATTTGTGCCCCAATTTACGTATAGTTGTGATTCATGATTTTTGCCCCTATCGTAATCATCTAACCTTTGGTTATTTGTGATTCCCGATGTCGTTCATCGCTTCAATTGACGGTTCGTGAAGGAAGCCCTCTCCGATTTAGGGTTTCACCTAGTCGAGCGCCGCCAAATCTTCGTCTCTGCGTGGTGCCTCCTCTCCCCTCACCCTTGAGGGAGGTAAATCTCTTAGCCCGCTCGTGATCTAGTTATATTCTAAATAATTGCACGTGCTAGCATTGTGTTTCTTATTAGGTCATTGTCAATTTCATTATTTTTAAACATGTTCAAATAGGGTTTCTGTTTTTTTCTTACGCTGCTTAGCCGCCGCCAATTTTAGCTTCCTTAAAGCAAGTAGAGATCTCTCTCTCTTGCAATCATTGAGTTTAATTCAATGTCTCTGCTCTTATAATTACATGACTTCATTCGTGAATATGTTGTTCCGTCAAATGAATCTAGAACTTGAATGCCTATATGACAAGTTAATAGTTTGAGGTTATAATATATTTAAAATATTTGCAATGACTTGTGTTTGTGATCGTGAATGACCTTATTTGGAAATCACTTAGATGATTAATCTTCTCATCTGATATGTAATTTGAGGCATAGTAGATTATTGGGAATGAGCGACAACTATCACGATAATAAATGTAACGATTTCTGGTTAGCAATCAAATTGATGATTTGTGATTTTATATTAAATGTTCAGATTAATCGCATTTTTACTTGAGAGATAATCGTGTCTTGGAATGAGTCAATCTAAATGAATATTTGGTGTCCAGGAAAAATAGCGTATTGTAATCGTATCACTCGTGAATGCTTGAACCCGCAAAACATAAAGTCCACAATCTAGTTTTCTTATGACATCGAATCTTATTCCTTATGCTTGTCTGGTTGTAAGTCTGAGTAAAGTCAATTCTTCATTTGATCATTCACTTTTAAGTGAATTTGTTTCTGCCAAAATCTTTAAAAGTTGAATCATGTAACTCATAATATCATAAGCAAACATTAAAATGTGTTGGGGTCACTTGAGTTGCAGCCTTCACGGAGCCAGTTGGGACCCACAAAGCCTCCTTGAGCTGGGCCTGAGCCGTGAAAACGGCCACGATAAGTAGGAAGTTTTTCTGATAAGACATGTCTTTGGACTGAGTGTGAATCATGCGCACCCACAAGAAACCACCTACACACTTCAATGATTATAACTTATGATATTGTATGAGCAAATATATATTATTCTCCGGGGTAGTCTCTTGATTCTAGTTATTTCTGTTGAGTCATATACTTGTCTGTTTTGGTAGCATCGTTTCATGGAAACTGGTACTTGTATATTTTCGTTTCTACTGTTCTGTACTTTACTTTGCTCACCTGATTATTTCAATGTTTTGAGCCTTTTCTCTTTTTGTTTTGTAATTGTCTTAGCGTTCGTGCCACGCCGCCAGGTTCCTGAGCTCATTTTGCGTCAAGCTTCTGTTTTTCAGAGATTGATCTTCCCGCCGTGTCAGATTCTATGTTTATGCTTCATTTCTTTTACTGTCAGGCGTTTCTTTTATGTAATAAATATGATCAGTAAATCATGGACAACTGCTAGGATAAATATTATATGTACTAAAACATAACATTATTTGCATGTTCATCCTTTTTTGAATCATAATTGCATGAAATCTGTAGCAGTTCCCTGAAAACATGAATTTTATAAAATATATGTGCATTTAAAATTCTCACTGTTTTAAAATCTAAAACCTTCCGCATAAAAATTAAACTGATTTTACTTAAAAGTTATTATTTTAAACCTATTATTAGTATTCTCTGCATCCGCCTTTGCAGACATGATTTTCTTTCCGCCCATGCCAGTGACATCACGGCCCGCCCAAAGCGCACTCTGAATTTTGTTGAGACGGGTCGTGACAACACTAATGATAAGGAAAAGGTGAAAAAGGAGTCAAGTGTTTAAGAGTTGGTGTTATTTGTGGGATATCTGGGGAAGGAACAAGAATGATAGTGAACAATGAAACATAAGCGGTAGAGAGATGAGGAAGGATCTCGAGGGTAAGAGTCCTTCCGTCCTTGGAGAATAAAGGGTAAACTAAAAGAATGTGATATCAAAAGAGACATATTGAGGTTTAGAGATTGGGTCAACATAACGATTTCCCTTCTAAGTAGGAGAGTGCCCCCAGAAGATACATTTGGTGGGGTGAAAAGAGAGGTTATCTCGACCAAAAACAGGAGTGGACGAAAGCAATACAACAAAACACAAGACAGATGAGGGGAAAAGATGTACTATCCAGATAGAAAAGAGAAAACAATGTCTTACCCTAAAGAGCAGAAGTAGGTAGACGGTAAAATAGAAGATAAAAAATGAGAATCGCATGAACACAATAAGAGTGTAGAGCATTCATCTGACATAAGAGTGTCCAAGAAACATTGAAAAGATGACGATCATTTCTTTCCGCCACTCTATTTTATTAGGGCGTTTACACACAACTAGTCAGATGAATAATATCGTTGGAGGTATAGGAAAAATGAGAACTTGATGGGGATTGCAACACACATCGCCTACACGACGACCAGAGCAGTCCATTTTATGCGGATTGATGATCCGAAAATTTTTAATTATTTTTCGGTATTTTTTGGATTTTTGTTTTCATGTATTATGAGGGCCGTCATGACTAGAGAATCATGATCATCTATGATGGCTTTGTCGTCTATAAATTGGGGTAAATGGTTCAATTGGAAGGCACTGAAAAATTGAGTAAGAAGAAATTCTTCTTTCAATCAATTAGTGTCGAAGCCTAGAAGTTATCTCCTCCTCATCTCCTCCACACCTCCAAGCTGGCCACCCCTCCAACACCTTCCTTGTCTGACCCCCTTCCTCACCACCTCTACTAGCCGACCAACACCACTACCTCAAACTCCCCTAAAAAATCCCTCCACTTCCCCCATTCAATTCCATCCATCTTCAATTTTCCGACGAACGCTGGAAAATATTTTTGGCCACCTACATTAAGCCACCATCACCTAAAAATTTCTTACATTTTCCGTTTTCCGGTGATTGTCGGAAACCACTTCTACCACTTATGAAGACCACCTCTAGCCAGCCACCACCCCACCACTACATAACCACCATAACTACCTCACCCACTACCCCAATGCCTCCACCTTAAAACTCCACCACAATCCCTCAAATTCCATTAACTTCCAATTTTCCGGCGATCACAAAAACTACCTCCAACGGCCATTTCCGGCCGCCGCCCCTACCACCAACATAACTACCATAACCACTCTCCACTACCCCCACTCTCCCATTTCCTCCACTCTATTAAAATCAAGGCCTCATTCCTAAATTTACTCCTCACCTCCTATTATCTCCACTCCCCCCATTAACTCCTAAACAACCACACGTGGAGCCACTTTCCAGCCTACAACTGTGCCCCACCTCTCCCTTACAACAACCTGGCATTAATTACAGCAACCTTGAAAGACCATCCAGTCCACTCTTCTTGCTGCCAACATCTCTTGTAACCCTAACAATGACAATTCTAGAAACCAGGAAAGGCCATGCAGTCCACTCTTCTTGCTGCCAGCATCTCCTGGAATCTTCCTAGCTCCAATTTCAGTAACCTGAAATTAATTCCAGCAACATTTCCCCATATCCCAGGCCATCCAGAAGCCACTGGTAGTTTATATCAACAGATGTTATCTGTTACCAGCCTTCTCCTATTCCTCCTAGACTCTAGTCATTTCCTCAGCCACCCTCCAATACACCCCTGCCCATCATTCAGCCGATGTTGAAGCCCAAGATCAAAAGGGCCCATTGTATTTTTCTTTCTTGTATTTAGTCCCACATCTCCAATATACACATACTTCCTCCTCTACTCTATATAAAAAGTGGAACTCGGACAAAATCCCGGGTTGTTTTCATCACATGTGATTCTCTTAGCCTTGCACAAAATCTTTTTGATCGCGCGCGAACCCTCCCGGCCTCAAAATTTCTTGCATTTCGGTCCTACGCTGACCCAATAACCCGTTCATTAAGCTCAGATACTGGCTCACCGTAAGGTCCTTGCCCACGCCTCTGCTCCGCGTCGTCTGGGCTGCGACCTCCTTCCGGAATCTTCAACAGCGCCTACAACTTCTTTGGCATTTCCAGTAGATTCCACGTACTCGCCAAAACATCGCAACCACATGCTTATGGGAACTAATAAGCTTTGGGATGAGACATCCTGATGCAGTACGGACGTCACACCCGCTTGCCACCCTGGAGTCCCACCAGGGGGCCCACCATGGCGTCGCACCATGGCGGCTTTATCAGGGCCGCGGCCCATACACCCCAACCCATCCCCACAACAGGGCCGATAGATTGTTGAGGCTGGGGCTCGATCCCCCGACCTCCTTGATAAAGAATGTCACGGCCCCCTTACGGCTACCGCTACAATTTACATATCATTTCATTTAAGCAAGGTAAGAACCATCAGAGTATAGCCTATATGTGAAAGAGTACAATAAGTAAATGTTATGACAAACTATAACCATCCATTTCATATATATAATTGATAATAATGTACAATAAGATCAAAAGGTAGCCTTAGACAACTCAACTAAGGCTTACCATCCCTGAATAGACAAAACGGTAGCCCTATATCTACACAAAAAGGGGCTTATCGACACGTACATTATACAGACTGACTCACACAAAACTACATGAAATAAAACTGAAAGTCCTCATGGGGACACTCTGGATCTCGACACCTCTCTCTGTGCGCCTCCGGTACTCCAAGGACTGTTGGGTAGACCTCTACCCAAAGGCGATACTTCTTCTCTTGCCGTGGAGTGCATGGTCGACACTGACTACTGGTGGCTGGAACCGCCTCTTCCTTGACCCGTTATTTCATTTTTTAATTAGTCCAAGGACTAAGTGAATTGTTACCTTTCCTTAAATATTTATGAGTGTGAGATGTCTTTGTTTTATGATCGTACACTTGTCTTTGGATTCCCTTATGTTTAATCTTACGTATGACTAGTCTTAAGTTTAGGTGTCCTTGTCTCACACCTATTTTATGGGCTATATGAAGTGTAACTAGGTGTCCTTGCCTCACACCTAAAGGTAATGTGTTTCTCGTGCCCTTGTCTCGCACGTTCACATTCCTATCTGTGCCCTTGACTCGCACATGTCCGTGCCCTTGACTCGCACGTTAATATTACTTCTTATTAGCCCATAGCTTATTATTTTATCATAATACTTATCTTAATCGCCGTTAACTACTTATCTTATTCAATATTTTACGTTCACAGCAAGCGTTAGCAGCATGACAATGAAATAATTGAAAAGACATGAAAAGTAAGAACTCACTGGGGCTTTTCCCTTGCCTTTATGTCTTTGTCCTTGTCACCATCTTGTCTACGATTTCCAGCATTTCGGAATGTCATAACCTAAATGAAATTATTCATAATTAATCCATACATACTACATACTATATTTTTAGGTTCTACTTGACCTACTTAGGTCAAGAGACAATATTCCAATTAGGGTTGTGTGTTCCTAAGTGAAATTTAGCTTCTTTGAACCATTTGAGTGAAGGGGAAGCCTTACCTAGCCTCCAACTAATTATTTGGAGTTAGGGGACTGACATTTCCCTCAAATCTTTTACTAGCAAACCTTGGGGAGGAGGCATACTTGCCACGAATCCATTCCACATCCTAAAACATGTGCCAAAATGTTGAAATCCCTAATATTTCACTTAGGATTTCTCCAATTGACTGAAAACGGAGGATTAGGGCATGAGGAAGCGCTACAGAAACTTTCTCCATGAGTTTCATGAAAGAAAACGTTAAAACTCGTAAACCCTAGAAATTAAACTCACTCCAACATCATATCGAAAGCAAAAGGAGTGTAGAGGAGGAGATTACCTTGCTATCGGAGGAGGAATCACGCGAAACGGAGGAGATTTGAGCTCCCGGGACCGATCGGCGGCGTGCGGCTCCTGCGGCTTCCGTCGGGCTTTCTTTCGTCGGGCGTGAGAACTGAAGGAGGAGAATGAAGCTTACGGCCTTTTAATATCGGGCGATCGGCACCGCTTAATTAGCGGAGGACACGCAGATTTGAACCGCCTATAGCCGGTTCAACTCAAGCCCCCCACCTGGTTTTTCATTATTCCCAGCCGGTTCCTCACCTTTACTTATGTGGTGTTACATTTCTCCCCTCCTTAATAGATTTTCGTTCTCGGAAATCTTCATTCTGAATCTTCATCAAATAAAAAGGGAAAAAGACTTCGCATTACTTCTTCTTTTTCCCAAGTAGCCTCATGTATACTCTGCCCTTTCCACCAGACTTTAACGAATCGAACCTCTCGATTTCGAAGTTGTTTGTTCTGCCGATCTATAATCCTGTATGGCTCAGTTGGACTTGATAAGTCAGTTTCGATGTGAATCTGGTTAGAAGGAACTATTGTTTCTGGATCTGCTATATACTTCCGCAAAGAAGATATATGAAACACATCATGAAGATTTTGGAGCGAATCAGATAATGCTAAGCGGTAGGCTACTACGCCAATCCTTTCAGTGATTGGAAAAGGGCCTACATATCGGGGACTCAGCTTGCCAAGTCGTCGAATTCGTGAAACTCCTTTGAAAGGCTTGATTTTCAGGCATACCAGATCACCTACTTTAAACTCTACCTTTCGATGTTTGGCGTTAAAATATTTCTGCTGCCTGTCTTGCGCTACTTTCAACCTTTCCCGTATGAGTCCAAGCTTCTCGTTCATCTTGTCTACTCGTTCCTTTCTGAAAAGTTTCTGTTCACCATCCTCTGCCCAGTTTAACGGGGTGCGACATTTCCGTCCATATAAGGCTTCAAATGGTGTCATCTGAATGCTTGATTGGTAGCTATTATTATATGAAAATTCTACCAAGGATAGGTATTTTTCCCATGATCCTCGTAGATCAAGAAAAATCATGCGTAGGAGATCTTCTAATAGCTGGATGGTTCGTTCAGATTGACCATCAGTTTGCGGGTGAAATGCAGTACTGTAACGTAATTTGGTTCCCAACGGTTTTTGCACTAATTTCCAGGTATCCGATGTAACCTTCCATCTCTGTCGGACACGATTGATCGGGGAATTCCATGGTATTTCACAATACATCTATGTATTGGTCGACCAATTTTTGCACTGGACTGTCGTTCTTCATAGGAATAAAGTGTGCAACCTTTGTAAGTCGATCAATAATCACCCATATTCCATTATTGCCAGCTTTACTTCGTGGCAATCCCATGAAAAAAATCCATGGTGATATCTTCCCATTTCCATTCAGGGATGGGTAAGGATTGTAGGTATCCGCCGGGCTTCTGATGTTCTGCCTTGACAAACTGACATGTATGGCATTTAGTAATATATTTGACAATGTCGGTCTTCATACCTGGCCATCAAAAGTCTTGCTTCAAATCCTGGTACATTTTGGTTCTTCCAGGATGAATTGAATATGTTATATTATGCGCCTCATAAAGTATTTCTGATCGCAGCATATTGACATCAGGAATACATAACCGTCCATTGAGAAATAGCAACCTATCGTCTTCTCGCAAAACAGTTGCTTGACCACTTTTAACTTTTTCAAGAAATTTTACGAAGATAGGATCCTGATTCATCATTTTCCGTACTCTTTCCTTTAATGTCTGTTCACTCGTCAACTGAAAGAGTACGCCTTGCGTCCGGGAGGTAGTGATACACGTAAGCAGTTCTAACTTCTGCAGATCTTGCAATAACTCTTTCTGTTCTGTTATAGGCACAATCATGGATGTTACATTCTTCCTGCTGAGTGCATCAACTACAACATTTGCTTTGCCGGGATGATATTTTATATCAACATCATAATCTTTAATCAGTTCCAACCAACGTCTTTGTCGCATATTGATCTCCTTCTGGGAGAAAATATATTTCAAGCTCTCGTGATCTGTAAAAATTTCACAGGACATACCATAAAGATAGTGGCGCCAAATTTTTAACGCAAACACAACTGCTGCCAGTTCCAAATCATGAGTCGGATAATTAAGCTCTGCATCTTTTAATTGTCGCGAAGCATAAGCGATAACTTTCCCATTCTGCATTAATACGCATCCCAACCCTTTTACAGATGCGTCACTATAGATTTGGAAACCTTCATTGCCACACGGCATGACAAATACCGGTGTTGTTGTTAACCTTCTCTTTAATTCTTCAAATGCTTCTTGGCAGTCATCAGTTCAAATGAATGGAATATTCTTTCACGTTAATTTGGTCAGTGGTAAAGCAATTGCTGAAAAATTCTTTACAAATTTCCTGTAGTAGCCTGCCAACCCTAAGAAACTCCGAATTTCGGTGACAGTCGTTGGTCTTAACCAGGTCATAATCGCTTCGATCTTTGTTGGGTCAACAGATAATCCATGTTCTGTAACCACATGACCCAAGAAAGAGACTTCATTCCGCCAAAATTCACATTTTGAAAACTTTGCGTATAACACATGATTCCTTAGTGTTTGTAACACAAGTTTTAAGTGCTCCGTGTGTTCCTCCCGGTCTTTGGAATATATCAAAATATCGTCAATAAATACAATGACGAATTTATCTAAGAATTCTTTGAACACACGGTTCATTAAATCCATAAAGACTGCTGGTGCGTTTGTTAATCCAAACGGCATAACAATGAATTCAAAATGTCCATATCGCGTACTAAAAGCTGTTTTACATATATCGTTTTCCTTGATTCGCAGTTGGTGATATCCTGATCTCAAATCAATTTTTGAAAATACCTTTGCATGGACTAATTGATCGAACAAATCGTCAATGCGAGGTAATGGATATTGATTTCGGATGGTCAACTTATTAAGTTCACGGTAATCAATACACAGTCGCAACGAACCGTCTTTCTTCTTTACAAACAGGACTGGGGCTCCCCACGGTGATGTACTTGGGCGTATAAAATTCTTATCCACTAATTCTTGGATTTGGCTTTTCAATTCCGCCAGTTCCTTAGGAGCCATTCGATACGGTGCTTTTGCGACAGGCGCCGCTCCAGGCACCAAGTTAATGGTAAATTCTACTTCTCTTGGCGGGGGTACCCCTGGTAAGTCTTCCGGAAATACATCCAGAAAATCACGAACCACGGGAACTACGATCGGTTCATCTTTCATAGCAGTATCAATTTTCTTTAACACGACTAATGTCGCTTCACACCCTTTGCGCATTTTCTTCTTCGCCTTTAGAGAAGATATCAGAACTTTTGAAACTTCACTCATTCCTTTAAACGTACACTGTATCCGATCATGTAACCTAAATATAATTTCTTTCTTCTTACAATTAATGACGGCCTCATGACTCGACAACCAATCCATTCCCAAAATAATATCGAATTCAGATAGAGGTAGGATTGCAACATCTGCTTCGACTAGTGTATTCTCAATCGTCAGCCACACCGAACATCTAAGCTTTGTATTCATTTCTATATTGTTGGGCATTTTGACTGTTATATCTTCATGGGACCGATAAGGTTCCATACTTAATTCTTTCTCTGCCGCTGCAGCTATGAAGGAATGACTCGCTCCAGTGTCGAACAAGACCTTCATAATATGATTGTGGACAGAAATCATACCAGTTATTACTGCATCATGAGCTTTTGCCTCCTGTTGATTAAGGTTGAAGACTTGGGGCATCACCCATCTTTCCTCCCTAGATTGTATAAATGGACCAGATGCCACTGATTCAATCACCTTTCCTTTGTCCAAGTTGTGTATCGTCGAGGTTTGACCCGGGCCTCCAGTAGTCTTCTTTCCAGCTTCTGTTTTCCACAGGGGACATTCATGTTTCATATGCTCGGGGCGAAAACATTTAAAACAAACCCCTGTTCCTTTTAAGCATTCCCCTGGATGAGCTTTTCCACATTTCCCACAGATAGGATGGCTGGTAGTACTACCTGTTGCAGGGGCTGGCATTGGCGCACCCTTTTTAAACTTCTTCCATTTAGACTCTCCACTTTTCCCCGAGAAGGTTTTGCTTTGCTCTTCTGGCAGCCTCTTTTGTTGGACTTCATTCTTCCTTTGAGACATATCCACATCTTTTTCAATTAGCTTTGCCGTCTCCACTAATTCATTATAGCGTTGGATCCTCTGCGAGATCAAATGTACTCGAACGTCTTCCCGCAACCCTAACTGAAAGCGGAAACAACGTTCTCTTTTATTAGGGACCATATCACTTGCATAATATGCGAGCTGAGTGAATTCTGCTTCAAACTGCATCACTGATCGATTCCCCTGAGTTAAACGAAGGAATCTCTCTTGCAGGATTCGTTTCTCCGATGGCGGCACGAACCAATCAAGGAATTCATGCAGAAAGTCATTCCACCGAATAGTTGTGCGTCCGTAGAATTTCCCTTGAGTTAGACTATCCCACCATCTGTTCGCCTCGCCTTCAAAAAGAAACGTAACCAACTCAACTTTTCGATTCTCTGGACACCGCATTGCCTTGAAAATCAGATCGATCCTCTTGAGCCAGTCTTCCTTCTCCATTGGTGTGACACCACCACGAAAGATTGGTGGCCTCATCTCCAAGAACTGCTTCAACTGTACATCAGCCGTTTCTTGAGCAGGTAGGGGTGCAACATTACCTGCCCGGATGGCCTCCGCTAAAGCTTGCATAACTTCTGCCAGAGGAGGATTTGACCTTCCAGAGCTACCACTCTCTGATGTCATTTCAAGCTCCTCTTCCCTCTGTCGTCTACTTATATACGTTCGGGGAACTTCCTGAAATAAGAAAGGCAAGTCAGGAATCGGGAACAGTCTGATCATATCACGGGTGGTATTTGTTGTCATCATCTCAGCATTTCCTTAACGCACTCATATTGCCCCAAAGTTCATAATCTGCCTCTGATACCAATTCTTTGTAACGGCCCCCTTACGGCTACCGCTACAATTTACATATCATTTCATTTAAGCAAGGTAAGAACCATCAGAGTATAGCCTATATGTGAAAGAGTACAATAAGTAAATGTTATGACAAACTATAACCATCCATTTCATATATATAATTGATAATAATGTACAATAAGATCAAAAGGTAGCCTTAGACAACTCAACTAAGGCTTACCATCCCTGAATAGACAAAACGGTAGCCCTATATCTACACAAAAAGGGGCTTACCGACACGTACATTATACAGACTGACTCACACAAAACTACATGAAATAAAACTGAAAGTCCTCATGGGGACACTCTGGATCTCGACACCTCTCTCTGTGCGCCTCCGGTACTCCAAGGACTGTTGTGTAGACCTCTACCCAAAGGCGATACTTCTTCTCTTGCCGTGGAGTGCATGGTCGACACTGACTACTGGTGGCTGGAACCGCCTCTTCCTTGACCCATTATTTCATTTTTTAATTAGTCAAAGGACTAAGTGAATTGTTACCTTTCCTTAAATATTTATGAGTGTGGGATGTCTTTGTTTTATGATCGTACACTTGTCTTTGGATTCCCTTATGTTTAATCTTACGTATGACTAGTCTTAAGTTTAGGTGTCCTTGTCTCACACCTATTTTATGGGCTATATGAAGTGTAACTAGGTGTCCTTGCCTCACACCTAAAGGTAATGTGTTTCTCGTGCCCTTGTCTCGCACGTTCACATTCCTATCTGTGCCCTTGACTCGCACATGTCCGTGCCCTTGACTCGCACGTTAATATTTCTTATTAGCCCATAGCTTATTATTTTATCATAATACTTATCTTAATCGCCGTTAACTACTTATCTTATTCAATATTTTACGTTCACAGCAAGCGTTAGCAGCATGACAATGAAATAATTGAAAAGACATGAAAAGTAAGAACTCACTGGGGCTTTTCCCTTGCCTTTATCCATGTCTTTGTCCTTGTCACCATCTTGTCTACGATTTCCAGCATTTCGGGATGCCATAACCTAAATGAAATTATTCATAATTAATCCATACATACTACATACTATATTTTTAGGTTCTACTTGACCTACTTAGGTCAAGAGACAATATTCCAATTAGGGTTGTGTGTTCCTAAGTGAAATTTAGCTTCTTTGAACCATTTGAGTGAAGGGGAAGCCTTACCTAGCCTCCAACTAATTATTTGGAGTTAGGGGACTGACATTTCCCTCAAATCTTTTACTAGCAAACCTTGGGGAGGAGGCATACTTGCCACGAATCCATTCCACATCCTAAAACATGTGCCAAAATGTTGAAATCCCTAATACTTCACTTAGGGTTTCTCCAATTGACTGAAAACGGAGGATTAGGGCATGAGGAAGCGCTACAGAAACTTTCTCCATGAGTTTCATGAAAGAAAACGCTAAAACTCGTAAACCCTAGAAATTAAACTCACTCCAACATCATATCGAAAGCAAAAGGAGTGTAGAGGAGGAGATTACCTTGCTATCGGAGGAGGAATCACGTGAAACGGAGGAGATTTGAGCTCCCGGGACCGATCGGCGGCGTGCGGCTCCTGCGGCTTCCGTCGGGCTTTCTTCCGTCAGGCGTGAGAACTGAAGGAGGAGAATGAAGCTTACGGCCTTTTAATATCGGGCGATCGGCACCGCTTAATTAGCGGAGGACACACAGATTTGAACCGCCTATAGCCGGTTCAACTCAAGCCCCCCACCCGATCTTTCATTATTCCCAGCCGGTTCCTCACCTTTACTTATGTGGTGTTACAAAGAACTCTCATGCGAGTTCTCATCACCAACTGATCCGCCACACCTGCCCGCCACCCTGGAGTCCCACCAGGGGGCCCACCTGGAGTCAGCACCAGGCGGCTTTCATCAGGGTCGCGACCCGTACACCCCAACAAGCTCTTCGTCATGGAGTCACCATCATACGACAGGTTGTTGAGGTCGGGGCTCGATCCCCAGACCTCCTAGATAAGAGGCCTTCACCAGCGCTCTCATCACCAACTGAGCGTGGGCCCCCTGGTGGGACTCCAGGGTGGCGGGTAGGTGTGACGCCTGTGCCGCATCACATCCCCTCCCATACAAGACATTACATGTGTGTGGTCAGGAAACTCATTTATCTTATCATAACCAGACCTGAGATCTCCTATGGTGTTGGAAGGGTCAGTCAATTCATACAGGCTCTCAGAGAGTATCGTCTACAAGTTGCTTTAAAAATATTAGAATACATAAACGAGTCTCCAGGAATATGACTGTTGTTTGAAAGAAGCAAACACTTAACGCATTAAGACACATTCTGATGCAAACAATGAAGATGACGAAGGAGATCAAAAATTTACTTTGGTATTCTGCACGTGTCGAAAGAAATTTAGTCATATGCAAAAGCAAGAAACAAGCAGTAGTGTCCAGGTCAAGTGCTGAAGCTGAATACAGAAGTATGACACAGACTGTTTGGGAATCGAAGTGGTTAAGAACACTTCTAAAAGACTTGGAAGAAATCTATGATTGTTTTCTACCTATGTTTTGTGATAATAAAGCTGCAATCTACATATCTAAAAATCTTGTATTTCATGAAAGAACAAAAATATATTGAAATTAATTGCCACTTCATCAGAGATGAAATTGTCAAACATCAAATAAGCACTGTGTTTGTTCCCTTAACAAAGGAGTTGATTGATGTCTTCACCAAACGAATTTCTTCCTCTATTTCAGATATTTATGTCAAGCTAAAAACGATCAATATATATTGTCCAGCTTGAGGGTGTAAGATTAAAAGCCCATAAAAGGTCCCATTGTATTTTTCCTACTTGTATTTAGTCCTA
Source organism: Platanthera zijinensis (assembly GCA_039513925.1). NCBI lineage: Eukaryota > Viridiplantae > Streptophyta > Magnoliopsida > Asparagales > Orchidaceae > Platanthera > Platanthera zijinensis. The sequence continues at coordinate 61,106,550 of CM077082.1, read as the reverse complement.
CATTTCCAACATATACACACTTCTTCCACTTCTACTCTATATACAGAGGAGAACGCTCATGTAATAACTTGAATTTTTAGAAATAAAAAATTCATTTATTTCAAACTCTCATAGCCCCCATACATCGCAACCAGGAGATGATCCTATTACTCTTGCTCTGCCATGGTCCAACAAACATTCCAAGTACTTCCCAGGGATTCAGATCAAGCCTAATTTCCTCATTCCAGCCATCAGAGGCTTGCAGAAGATCTACCAAGTGCAATATTTCCTAATTGTGTAAGTTTCTAACATGAAGTTATTCTTTTATTTGTTGATTGTGTGTTAAATCCCTATATGAGGGGATATTAGTTTGTAATTGTTGTTTCCAAACTTGGAGTCGTTTTAAGGTTTCATTTGCTTAATCATTTGATTTAAGACCAACTTACATTTATACGATATCACACATTCCCTTGTTTGCTAAACTTTATTTAATGTGACATCTTTTATTTTTTATTTTTGAAACATATTATTATTGCAAGTTAAAAGTCATCAGAATCATATTATTGCATGTATTGATCACCAATTAGCCACTCAATAGGACCATACTCCGTCAGATTTTATCAAAGCACGGGTTCGGGTTTAGCTTAGAATACCACGGAAAAAGAACCGCCATTCCTGAGACACATGTCCACCATCTATGAGTCAGTCGAGAGAGTACACGCAATAGCCCGGGGATAGAATCAACAGTCATTTACGCAGACACCTAAGGTGATTATTTAAATGATCATCACACCCGTGATGAATTTTTTTAACACCCCACCTACAGAACCACCTGACCGTGTGCCCCTCTAGAATGAAACTGGAGGGCTGTAGAGCCTCTGCAAAGAAGATCTGTTATGTCCGTCAACTATCAATCATTTTCATTGTGTAGCATACACGAGTGTAACTGATGTAGGAGTATTCACAATAAAATTATTTATAAATCATATGTTGATAGCAACAGTAAATTACAAAGTTTCAAAAAAGGATAACATATGTTGATATGTATATGTGTTAACCTTGCAACAGAAAATTAGAAAGTTAATTGCTCGGCAAATAAATGCCAAACAAATGGGCTCTTGCAAGGTTATCAAAATAATTAGAACTAATGCTTATGGACTAGATATTCTGCAGAGTATAAGAATTTCACCTGTATTCAACATAGAAGATTTGACTCCATTCCTCAAGCTACATTATGTACCCTTCGCCTCCCGCCGCTTCAGCACCTCATCCCTAGATTTTTCCTATTACTTCACTACAAACCCAGTTGTTGCTTACTACCTCACTACAACCCTAGCTTTCACCTGCTACCTCAATACAATCCCAAGTTTCACATACTATACTATAGCTCTAGTCTTTGACACTGATTGACCAGCCCGCTTCTTTCATAACAGTATCACATTTTACGACACATGTATCATCTTTGCTTCTTCCACAACAGTACCACACAATCCATGGCATCGACAATAACAACATTACCATCATCAGTACCTTCTTCAATATGACTTCAACTCCGACATCTTCAACACAATCTCAAATAGCAGCAGCACCACTGGCAGTGCCATCACCAGCTTCAGCAGTACCATCCTTGATTCCATCGATACCACTAAATTCAGCAACACCGGCTCTAGCCTCCGTAGCAGTTGTACCCTCAAACCTGGTCCACAAGTTCAGGACACCATCAGAGTTAGAGAGATTCACCTTGCCTTCGGACGAGAGCACAATCATCCTAATTCACGGTGAATACTTTCAAGACAGGGGAAATTAATGGGGCTCACGAAACACATAGACCAACGGGAGGATCAGAACCGTCCATTTTATGCGGATCGACAATCTGAGATTTTTAGTTATTTTTTGTATTTTCTTGAATTTTTATTTCATGTATTTTGAGGGGGTTGTCATCATAATCGGAGAATCACGAGCGTCCATGATGTCCCTGTACACTAAATAAGGATAGAGGGTTTAACTGGAAGGCATTGAAAGTTTGAGGAAGAAGAAATCCTCCTTTCGATCACCCGGGACCGAAATGGGAAAATCCGAGTGTCGAAGCTTGGAAGTCATCTCCTCCCTATCCCCTCCACACCTCCCAGCCGACCACCCCTCCTCTATCTTCCTTGGTCGACCTCTTCCTCCCCACCTCCCCTAGACGACCAACACCACTACCTCAAACTCCCTTCCAAAATTCCTCCACCACCTTCCCCATCCAATTCCAATCATCTTCCATTTTCAATAAGGGATGATAATTTAATGTAGGGTTTTGTTAAACACAAGTAAAAGTCTTAACAACGGAGCAAAAAATTAACGTGAGAAAATAATTCCACAAGCGTTAGGATTAAGATGACACAATACAGGAATTTAAACTTACGACAAACAGGTAAATGTTAACTATGGCCAAGCTTTGAGATTAAGATCCAAATAAAATTATGCATACATTAAACTAACACAATACGAGCACGATGTGAAGAGTATACCTTCGGTTCACAAATGTAGCAAATGGAGTTCAGGTTTGAACCAGGGGTCAAAGGAGTCTGACTTCGAATTGCAGAGGGAAACAAGTCAGGAAGGTTGTAAACTGGAGAAACTGGAACAATGGTTGCCATAGGACTCGACTGGATTAAGATGACTGGGGATGGTTTGACAGTGATTGAACGGAGGTTAGGGAAGGTGGAGATGGCATATGGTGGTCGGAGGAAGCAAAAATGGTGTCGGGAAACAAAGGCGACAGTACTAGTGGAGTCAAGTTGCGGGATGCTGAAAACTCTGGATCCGATGGGAGAAGTGTTGAATCTATCAGATGGTGAGTAAGGAGTGGTCGTCAGAGACCACGAGGGATGGCAATGAAGGCAAGGTCGGGCAAGGGATCGTTGGTGCTGGAAGAATAATCAAGCAAAACTGCGGCTGTGAGATAACGATCGTTCATCTGGGCATTTTGAGAAACAGGGAAGACTGTTTCTTTTTTTAACCCAAAGCTCCCTATAAGAGAAAAAGGGGATGTTTATATAAAGATTTGGACTTATGGTTGATTTAGGCTCTGTTTGGGGGGACTTATATTCATCGGCCAAGCGATTGCGACCGCATGAACCAGACCTTAATTAAGGTCCGGTTCATGCGGTCGCAACCGCTTGACCGGTGAAAATAAGTCCCCCCAAACAGAGCCTTAGTCAAAAGCGTATATTTGGTAGGAGCTCAATTAGCTAAATTTTGAATTTGAAATACCAAAAAATTAAATGAGGCATTTATTCCAGGGACTCAATAATCTCATTAATAATAATTTCTATAACTAAAGATATAATATTTTATATCGTTAATTTTAGGATTTTGTAAAAAATACTCATTTTAATTTACTCATAGCATCGCTTTCCCCAATTAACACTTAGTTTAATTTGACAGATCATTTGCTCATGGCGTTACCAGATGATCACCCTAAATAAGTCGTAACAACAAACGTGATAGATAAGTGTGATATAAAGGCACCAGTGCTAATAACATGCATGAAATAAATAAAACTTGTGCAAAATAAAATAAACTTGTGGATGAACTTGACTGTACGTAGTGAATTCTAAGTCTATAGCCAACTTTCAAGCATCACTGAATTTGGATATAATTTCTGAGCTCTCGTAGTCTTTCCGCAAAGTGATTCCATGGATCATTTATGTTGAAGCCAAGGTAACTACTTTTCCTAACCACCCCACTCACCATAACTACCTCACTAAATAATCACCCATCAACTACCAAAACATTGTTTGTAACTGCTGTTTTTCCACAACTGCAGGACATGCCCCCTCTCTCAGCACCTATGCACCCCATTCAAAACACTCCTTGACCTTAGTCGACCCCCTCATCATCTTAATAGTGAATGCCCGACACCTGCAACCCCCTTCCTTGCCTGGCCAAGCCCTCCTTCCACAACAAAAATCTGCTAGCACCCGAAATTCAGTGCAGTCTTGCAGCGATACAACTTTACAACCTTTAAATCTCCAGCATTTCACTCTTCAGTCTCCTATAGTTTATGTAAGCTCTCGTTTGAAGTCAATATCACTTATTGTTAAATATATATATTGGGGATTTCAATTTGTAAAAGTTAGCTCGAAATTAATTATACTTGAAAGGTTTATTCGTTGAACGTTTAATTGAAGCAATCTCTCTTTAATTTTAATTTGATCTTGTTTGTGTTTCTAATGCTTAATAAAGTGAATGCTTGTGAAATCTACTTTTAATTTCAGAATTGACGGTAAACAATCTCATGTGCATTGCATTGAACAATGCCCCCATGACACTTCACTAACGTTATATCACTAGAGTTTACTTACGACGTGACTACAAACCACATTCACCACAACCGTGCTAAGTCAATATCACTAATGCAACTCACTGAATTTTCTACATTTTAAAAGCAAATCTTACACATACATCTTGCTAATTTTATCTTTGAAAAAATATAAATCTGGTTCATATTTTCACATATTCAGCTATAAAAAAAACAAATTGATTTAAGTATAAGCTACATAAAAGCTACAGTACAATTATGAAATGCTCACCATTAGAACGTGTTAGAATATGCATTGTATGTCACAATTGGCCAGTGATATTTTTTTCTTTTCCGTATTATCCGCCTCCATCTATAGAAATGAATGCTTGAAATGAATTGAACCATCAATTTTCTCTCGTGCAACATGGTATCAGAGTGCTCAACGTGCCCTAGCCGACTCTTGATCGTTTATGATCGTCCCACTCTTCCTCTTAGCTCGCTCCGCTTCCGCTCAGACCGCTCCGCCGCTCGTCGGCCTTTTCCGTGCGCGCCCGTCTTCTGCATCCATTTTTTCCTATCTTCCGCATCGGATCTTTCCGGTCTTCCACACATCTCTCCCGTAAACAGTCGCTCGCCTCCAGCAAGGCCTCTTCAACATCCCTTTCTCTTCTCCAGTGACTGTCCGACGTTGTTTCCTCCATGCGATGAGTTCCTGCTCCTTTTTGGCACCATTTGCTCTTCTAGTCGTTGCATGAAGTGGATTTCTCTTCCTCTCCTCTTTTGGATTAGTGCGTGCTCTTATAATATGCCAGTCTTGGATGCCCTAAGTCTTTGGTGGTCTCCAAATTTCTATTATTGAACCACAATGTCAAGCAGTATTGATTCTCCTGCTCCCTCATCAGCAATTGTTCCTCCAGTGAGCTCTCTCTGTGGGATCCATGATCATAATACTCGCCTCTTTATTTATGTCAATCGTCAAACTCGGGAACCGGAAAAAGTCTCACCGTATTGGATACAATGGGATTCAGAGAACTCTTTTGTCATGACTTGGCTCACAAATTCTAGACAGGAGCCCATAGCTCGCAACTATTTATTTCTCGACACTATTACTGACATTTGACGGACAACGAAGTCTACTTACTCTAGGAGGGGTAACGCCAGTCAGATCTTTCAGTTAAAACGGAATATATTCGTACTTCGACAAGATGATCGTGCTCCTTCTGTATATTATTTGGAGTTTACATAGTTGTAGCTAGAATACAATCATTTTGATCCCCGCACATTTGTTAGCCTTGTTGATGAGGCGATAGTTCGAGCCCGAGAAGACCACAATCGAATCTTTGAGTTTCTTCATGGCCCTCACCGGGACTTGATCAGATCAGTGTTCAGATTCTGGGGCGTTCACTGCTACCGTCTCTCCATGACGTCTAAAGTATTGTGCAACAAAAATTCAATCGTCGACAATCTTTGCTTCCGGACTCTTCTCCTGAGAGTTCTTCCCTTGCTGCTACTTCTTATATTTTGGGTGTTCTCTAGACCCGTGATTCTAAGATAAAGGGATCTGATAAAGACCATCTGCTTTGTGATTATTGTGGGAAGAGCCGTCACACCAAGGATACTTGTTTCAGACTCCATGGGTTTCCTCCACCGAGAGGGAGTGCTACACCTTGTGGTGGTCGTGCATTTGGGAGACCTCTGGGTCGTCATGTCTTTCCTCGCTCTACTCATCTCATTGATGTCTGCACTTCTCGATGCATTCTATGCTAACAAAGTGTTTGCCCTTCGTCGCATGATGCAAGGTCTTTCTAAAGAGTCTATTGCCTTATCATCCACCTTTTATGCTCATATTGGGACTCTAGATGCTCATTCTGCTACATCTCATTCTTCCACCCAATGAATCATTGACTTCAGTGTGACAGCCCAACCTGCGTAAAACAAAATATTTATTTTCTCGCGCGCTTATATATATATATATTTTTGCTTCCCCGAAAAAGGCACAATTATTTTCGACATATTTTGAGTTTTGATTTGCGTAAAGTTGTTTTGGATTTGCTTAAGTGTGCTGGTTTCATGGGCTTATTATTCCTTGGCTGGTTTGATTATTGAGGCTTGCTTTTGGGCCTTTGGAAGTGGGCTTTGCTTCAGAAATTTTTGGCTGTATGCTGGCTATATTGCATAAATGTTTGCTGGAGATAAAATTGGTTCGTTTCATGGACACTTGGAGCGGTGCTTTGGCTGGACATTGCCGCTTAGCCGCTGATTTTACTGTATAAATTGAGCCGGGCCGCTATCTTTCTCCCGCACTGCTTTTCGTCGACCTCCTGCTTCTGCGATTTCCGTCTTCCTCCTCCTCTAGCTACACCTCTCCTTCTCTCTCCCCGTGCCTCTGCGTATTTAGAACCGGCGTCGCTGAGCTGCTGGGCCGTTCGATTCTGTCGTGCGATCGACGTACCGACGCTGCTTTACCGCCCTTGTCGGAGCCTGTGCGGTTCTGCCGAGCCCTCTGTGCAATTGCTGCTGCTGCTACTGTTCTTCTTCCTCCTAATACTGTGCTGCTGCTCTTCTACTAGGGCTGCTCTGGTTCTCTTTTCTTCTGGTAAGGTTGCTGCTCTCCTTTTGCTACTGCGTTCGGTTCTTCTTCTTCACTGGCCACCTCTGCCTCTGCTTCTTCTTTTATTTTGTTTTCTCAGTTATTGCTCTTGTTGTCTCTGCCCCTAAGCTAGGGATCCTGCTGCTTTCTCCTTTGACTGGTTTAGTTTATGTGCTCTATTTAACTTTTGATTTTCATTTCTGATGTTGGGATATTATGTTGTGAGCCAAGTTTGGATTTATGCGTTGCCGGACAATGATTTTAAGAGGACGGGAAGTCCATTTGGAGGCATTATTGCGGTTGTTCGGCAAAGTATAAAAACGGATTTGGCTTGATTGGTTTAGCTTTCCGATGTTTATTAAACCCTTTATGCTCTATGCTACGTGTAAATTGTGACGCAACCCAATGAACGTACAGTGGTTTCCAAGATCTCGAAATCAGAGGATGGCGTCACAAGAAAATCGTGACGGAAACGTGAATAAAGGCAAAGCTGTGGTGAGATTCTTATTTCTTGAATTAGTTTACTCACTTCTTTTCCTATTTTGCTGCAGTTTTATGTAATAAACAAGTGCCTGTGCATATGAATTTCGCCTTAATGAAATATCGCTAAGGAATACATGTGGGCGAGGGAAGAACATAAAAGCGATATAGATATATTCTGAGGGGATCTATTTTATTCAAATTCTTAATTACGCGTCAAGATAAAATTCATTTAAAAACTTGCATGGGGAAATGTGATGGTTTCGAATCCAATGATGTGGAGGCATCTACTGACGGATTCACCACGTAGGGGTGAGCCTACGGAAAGCCCTTAAGTGGGAAGCCCTTAAGTGGGTGGTGGCCAATTCAAGTTTGCATCACCGGAGCATTTCCCATTTTATGGAACTAAAATTAAGGGGTAGTTTACGAATTAGTGTTGAGAATACTTAAGTGATTATGTTCTTGTACTGTATGCATATTGTTTTCATTCCCTTTGTTTGCATGTATAACGTTTCACGAAATACTTTTCTCACTTAGTCATAATTTTATGACTAACCCTTTGTGGACCCAATTTTTTAGACAGCGGAACCAACCTCAAGTGGAGCATCCCGGAGCCTAGCAACTGAACTGATAAAAGCAATAATCGAAGCGCGGGATTGGCACAGAGCTCGTTGTACTGGATCTACGTGTATATATTGTACAAAGTCCGTATAGTTGTTGTATCTTGCCTGTAATAATCATGTAATATAGTAATATATGCAATAAAAGCCCTGGTGGATGTTCTTTGTACTTGCTGTTGTGACCCTTTTATTCAAAACCATTGCCCGATCCTTAATTGTGAAGAGCCCAGGATTTGGGTCTCTACAATCAGTGCCACAAACATATGACTAGCTCCGCCTTAGGTTTCATATCATATACCCATTTATTTGGCCGTGAAAAAGAAAGCCTTGTTGATGGTCTCTTTCCTTTATCGCTGGAAAGAGCTCCAATTCCTACTCTCTCACCTTATTATCGGTTCTTCATGTTCTCAACTTCACTAGTAATTTACTTTATATTAGCCACTCAACCAATTCTATGAACTACTTTGTAATTTTTCTTCCTTCCTCTTGAGTTTTTCAGGACCGGACGACGGGGAATGTGATTGTCATTTGGCTCTGGTAGCATGCTCAATGGTATTTATGTGCATGAGTCCATCCCAGTGCCACCAACACAAACTCTTCATTCCATCACTTCTCATCCTTTGTATTCCTGACATTGTCGCTTGGGACACCCATATACTCCTATTATGAAATTATTGTTTTCTGCTATGTCTACTATTGTTTGTTATTCTTTTGTGTGATGCGTACCCTTAACAAATATCGACGTACTACTTTTAAACGTGTTTTGTTGCCAGTTCTATCCATTTTGTTGTTATTCATACCGATGTATGTGGACCTTGCCCAATACTTCCATTTCTAGTTGTGCTTGGTTTGTAACATTTATTGATAATTTTCTCGCACTAATTGGTTATATTTGCTGAAACAAAAAGTGATTGTTTCCTATTTTTAAAAAAATTCAATAAAATGATCTTCACTCAATTACATACCAATATTAAAATCTTATGCAACGACAATGGTCACGAATATATGGATTCACAGTTTGAACGATATCTTGTTGATCATTGTATTATTCTCCAAACCACTTACGCTTATTCCCTTGCCTAGAATGAGGTTGTTGAGCGTAAAAATTTCCATCTGTCAGAAGTTGCTCAATGTCTTTTATGCACCATGCACCTTCCAAAATATTATTGGGGTGATGTGGTTCTCACTGCAGCATATCTCATCAATCGTAAGTCGTTGCATGTCCTTGGGAATGACACCCCTCTTGGCATTCTCCATGTGCCTCCTCAACATTCCACTAAGGTGTTTGGATGTGTTTGCTTTGTTCATATCCACCACCCCGATCAAATAAACTTGATCTTTGAGCGCTCAAGTGTCTTTAATGGCTACTCTCCCACACAGAAGAGATACAAATGTTTTCATCCACATACAAAGACAGTCATTGTCACAATGGATGTCACATTTCGTGAATTTGAGATATTATGCTCCCTCGGGTGACTATATTTCTATGCCCTCTCCTACTGTTCCTCTGCCCGTTTCACCACCTTATCCCTCACTTCAGGGGAGTCTATACTTTTGGAAGCGAGCCCCTCTAATGTCACTCTATATATTCCTTCTACTGCTCCGAGCTTGCAGGTGTATACTCGGTGCACCAAAGGGACCAGCACGCAAGACCCTATTATACAACCAGAACAACCATTGGATCCTGACTCGGGGCCTTCTGAACCACCCATTGCTCTCAGGAAAGGTAACCGATCTTGCACCCAATATCACCAATCACATTATGTATCTTACCCTCATCTTGGCAGGATGCACATGAGATCCCTATGTGGTGAGAGGCGATGCTTGAGGAAATAGCTGCTCTGGAGAAGAACCAAACATGCCATTTGGTGCACCTTCCACATGAGAAGAAAACTGTCAGGTGAAAATGCGTGTTCACTGTCAAACAGAACTTTCAAGGAGTTGTTGAAATGTGTAACGCGAGGATGGTGGCAAGAGGTTATACACAACCCTTAGAATCGACTATCGAGAAACATTTGCGCTAGTGACAAAGATGAACACAATTAGAGTTCTGTTATATTGCGCTGCCTGCACGGGGTAGGATCTTTGTCAACTTGACGTGAATATGAATTTCTCCATGGGAACCTGCATGAGGAGGTTTATACAGCTATTCCACCGGGCCTTACTCCCAAAGGTTTCGAGAGACAAGTTTGCAGATTAAAGAAAGCTCTATATGAGCTAAAACAATCTCCTAGAGATTGTTTTGAGAGACTTCACAAAGCTATGACATCCTTTGGATATCACCAGAGCAATGTTGATCATAGATTGTTCATCAAACATAAGATATGTAAACTTACTATCCTCAATGTCTATGTTGATGACATTGTTACAATTGGCTCGTGTTATTTTTTCTTTTCTGTATTTTATTATCCGCCTCCATATATTAAGGGGATGAATGCTTGAAATCAATTGAAGCATCATTTTCTCCCATGCAACAAAACATAATAAATATTGAATAAAACATTAGGAACTGTCGAGAGTGAGAATCAACAGGTAGAGAAGCAAACGATGGCAACTATAGCAATGGTGTTAAATTTCAATGGCATTGGAACTACATAAAGATTCAAAAACTTAATTGATTACCCAAAGAATATGCTAACCTGTACGCAATGCGTTTTGCAAGGAAGATAACTTCCTTAGAATCTCCTGATTCTAACTCTATCGCCAATGCTGTTGGAGAAAATGAGTACTCCTAAAATGCATAAAAAGCCATTTTAAAATATAAGTACCTTTAATATTAGTAATGAAACAATAATATGGTGATAAATCAATAAAATTATACTTTCAGGAAAGTCATATATACTAGCCTAAGATTATGCCCAAACATTGTTAATGATGCATAGGTTTCCTTAAAGTACATAAATTGAAAAACTACTAGGTACCACACCAAAAACAATTTTTTTAAAATATGAAAATTAGATTACTGAACCATTCATAGAACAAGTAGAATAGATATATTCCTAGACAAACTTACTGGCATTGAGAGAACAGATACAACAAGATGAAAACCTGAAGAACACAATCACAAGTACATTTCTTTTAGAAAAATTTAACGACCACAAAATTCCACAGTAGGTACTAGCAGTAAGTACCCAAGTATCTTCAATGCCTCGAAGACCATTGCATGAATTTCATGAATGCAATTCAAAATTGACAGTATAATCACATTGCAGTTGCATATAAGAGCACAAAAGACAACACAAGTTTCTTTTAATCAAAGGACTTACTCGCATTTCTAGCTTGAATAAATTTTGTTTCATTCATAGAAAATTTTAGAAGACATTAAGGACAAATCCATCAATTATAGATGAGGCAACGAATAATAAACTTAGACGGTTTTGAGATGCAAAACAAAAGATACAAAGAAATATTCAGGGCATTCTGAACAAAACTGTTAGGAAATTAAGTGAAACAAGAGAAACATCAACAAAAAACACAAGATTTACATGTTTCAGCTCAAGATGGTCTTCATCCACGAGTATCAACAGGTCGTCTCATTAGATGGAAAAATAGAAACCTTTACAAGGTGAAGAGGCACTCGGTTTTCAGTCAAATGTCCAAACCCTAGAATAAGAAGAGTTTTGTACATAACTCGGCACACAAAAATCCCCAAAATATCCTTCAGAAATACAGAGATAATATACAAAAATATTGGGTGTGGAAGCACAGGTTCAGTCGTAGCCCTCTTCGAGTTCATGCCAGTCATCTCCCTATAGGAATTGGTCGTAACAGTCTGCTGAGGGCTTCTTCTTCATCTTCTCCAGTCCAGATCTAGGAGCTGAGCAATCACCTTCTCATCTTCTGCCAGATTTGACCAGGTAAACTGATGCGGAGCGGAGACGTACACTTGTAGCGGAGGACAAGTTTTGGGTCGTTCGGGGCTGATTGGCGATTTACCATATATGGTGTGCCCGGATCGATGATCTGACTCCGCAGTTGCGTTGGATTCGCATTGCGAATCGATTTCATATATAGCTTTATATTTTTCGGATATTATTTTATGTAGTTTTGGCCCCAAAACCAACGCCCAATCATAGTAGTTGATTCCGGGTGCCCTAATTTTCATTTATTATAAATAGGTTGTTTAGGTCTGTCGTCTTCTTCATTGTTGAATGTGTCAAGAGTTTTCCTCCTTCACTCCGGTGATCCCCTCCGCAGTGCCGACTACATGGACCCCCCTTGGTGACAACTCCTTGGGTAAGCTTTTAAATTTTGTTATTTTCCCTCCATAGACCCCCCTCCCTTTGCGGTCTAGCCACTGGTCCCCTCCAGAAGCCCCCAAACGCCCACTTCAAGCAATCGACCTCCCTCTGTTTTCCCTCCAGCCACTACTCTATCCAGCTCGTCACCCCCTCACCAAGCTGCCACCCTTGCTGTTTTCCTAGACCATGCCAGCCAGGCAATCATAGTCGTTGATTCCGGGTACCCTAATTTTAATTTATTATAAAATAGGTTGTTTAGGTCTGCCGTCTTCTTCATTGCTGAATGTGTGGAGAGTTTTCCTCCTTCATTCCGATGATCCCCTCTGCAGTGCTGACCACATGGACCCCCCTGATGACGACTCTTTGGGTAAGCTTTTAAGTTTTGTCATTTTCCCTCCATAGACCCCCGCCCTTTGCGGTCTAGCCGCTAATCCCCTCCAGAAGCCCTCCAACCGCCCACTTCAAGCAGCCGACGTCCCACTGTTTTCCCTCTAGCCACCACCCTATCCAGCCTGTCACCCCCTCACCAAGCTTCCACCCCTTGCTGTTTTCCCAGACCCTGCCAGCCGGACACCTCAAACCGCCCCCCCAATTCAGGCCGTCGCCCCAATAACAGCTTAGAACTGTCGGATCTTCCCCCTCCCTCCGTGTTCTAGCCTGGCAGTAGCCCTCCCCTTCAGCCTGCCCCATTCCCCCATCAAACCACCTCCCGTGAGCCACCTAGAACCCACCGCCGCGGACGCCGCTTCCTCTAACCCCCCGTCAGCCCTTCCCCACTTTGATTTCCAGCTACCACCACCCCCATCTACTGCTTGCACCTTCCAGTGCACCGCCGCTGCCCCCTATCACATGGAACCACCACCTAACGTCTTTTCCCCACTGGATCTCATCAGATCTAGACATTCCAAGCCCGGATCCAGCCTTCCCTTACACGATCCGGTCCACCAACGATCAGAATCCCTCTTTGAGCCCTCCAACGTTCAGATTCATTTAATTACAACAACCCTTATTTTTGTGTCGTGTTATTGTATTGATATTTAGTTGTAAAACATTGATCATGATGCTTGTTTGGGATTATGGTTTGTTATGATATTTGCTCCTTGAAAAATCACTAACCACGGGAAGGACCGATTCGCCGCACGCTCGTGCTTTGACCCTCCACGCGGAGGAAAGCCTAAGCTTGCCTCTCCTAAAAGAATTATTTTGAGCTTGCTGAAAATATCTCTTGTGATTTACTTATTTGTTATCTATTTTGAATTCACAAAGTTGGATTTGCATGGAATATAGGGTTAAGTCACCGTTTTTCTACCGCTTATAGATTCGTCATGCGTCAATTGATATCATAGCAAGGTTGTGCGCGCTTGTGATACACAATCGTAGAGTCTATAAGTTCAACATGTCTATGTTTCGCCAATATTCCCCTCCTCAATTTGGAGGTTTAGGGTGTAACACTCTAATATTTCGCGCACTCACTTTGATTTATTTTCTCTCCCCGATGATGAAAAAGACACTTAAGTTTATAATTTAATTGATTTAATTTATGTTTTCAATTGGTTGGTTTGCCCTTTTAAAAAATGTGGACTTGCTGCCTTTGCTGGTTATTATATGAGCTGGCTGGTTTGGTTTAGTGGGCTGAATATTATTGTTGGCTGTATTTTGTGCTGGAGGATAAATCTTGCTGGCTTGTTGAGGTGTTGGTTGGGTATGAATTTGGATTCGGGCAAAGGACTCTGGAGCGGTGCATTGGCGTGACCTTGCCGCTAGCCGCTTAGTTCACTATTATAACTCGATGTCGAGCTAAAGTTTCTCCCACTCTGCTATTTCGTCGACTCTCTGCTTCTGCGAATCCCGTCTCCTTCTTCCTCTGGCTGCTCTGTGTCGGCAGTGAACTCTTCTTCTTCTTCTTCTACTCCTTCTTTCTCTGCACCTCTAGCTGCCAGAGCTAGGTCGTGCTTCCTATGCTGTCGTTGTCGTGCTTTCGTGCCGACGATACCGCCGCAGCTACTGTGCCAATTTCGCCTCTGCTTTGCCGAAATCAATTTGTCGTCGCTTAGGGCACCTACTGCTGCTTCTATTCTACTTATACTGCTGTACCCGAGCTGCCACTTAGGGCTTGCTGCTGCCCAACTACTGTTGCTCTTGGTTGTTGCTCCCAAGCTCTCGGTCTAGTTGTACAGTGCCCTTTCTCCTCTCCTTCTTGCTGTAAGGAAGTCCTTTCTCCTTTTCCCTTGGCTGAATTGGGTTTATTTACTTTTGCATGGTTCAATTACTATACTTAGGCTGTTTTTGAGTATTAGGGGTACCAAAATTACTGATTTTTCTATTGATTTTCTTAAATTCAAATTGCTGATTTTATGGGGGGGCTATTTTGTGCTAATTAGCCAAAATTCTTTTGAGTTTAGTGCATTTTGTTTCACTTTTGAGCTGATTTGCAAAGTTATTTCGAGCTATGTTGGCTATTTGTGTCGTTTGGTCGGTCAAGATTAAGATTTTCAGTCTCGGTTGAAGACTGTTTTTGTTGGATACCTTTTCGAACATTTTTTATATTTCTTTTACTTTTCGAGATTTTAAGCGTATTTTTGTAAGCATTCCGCTACGAATATCAAGTGACGCAACCCAAATAAAATGTGCGTATCATTTCAGTGGTTCCCGGGGCTCAAAAATAAGAGGATGGCGTCACAAGATAATCGTGGTGGAAATGCAAAGAAGAATATGGATAAAGACAAAGCTGTGGTGAGTTTCTTATTTCTTGATTTAGTCTACTTACTTTTTTATTTTCCGGCTTTATTTTCTGAAATAAACAAGTGTCTGTGAATATGAGTTTAACTCATTAAGATATCGCTATGTAATAATATGTGGGCGAGGGAAAACTTAAAAGCGATATATATACTTCTGAGGGGATCATTTTATTTAAAAACTCGCGTTTTCGCGACAGGATAAAATTAATTTAAAACTCTGCATTTGGAAAATGTGAAGGTTTCGAATCTTATGATGTAGAGGCATTTACTGATGGATTCACCGGTAAAAGTGAGCCTACAATTTTGTCCTTCGGGGGTGTGGCCAATTCAAGTTTGCATTTTGGAGCATTTTCCTATTTTATGTAACTAAAAATAAGGGGTAAAATTTAGATTTAGTTTAGAGAATGAAATTAATGATTATTGTACTGTATGCATATTGATACTATTCTCATTGTTTGCATGTACATTTCACAAAATATTTATCTCACCTAGTCATAATTTTTATGACTAACCCATTGTTGACCTTTTTTTTAAGGCAACAGGAGCATCTCCTAGTGCTCCTAAGAGGATTCCGACTGAAGATCTAGCGAAGGTATGACTCAGGATCTTTGAGGGCATTGAAGAGGTTCACATAAAGCATAAGGACTCCTGTAGAGACCCGTTTTGTGATTTCTGTATTGAATATAAGTAGTACTCATGTATTTTTTTATCAAATGTTGTAACAGTAATGAAAATGAATAAAATATTGTTTTGGATATTCTTTGTACTGTATTAAGATGTGTTGCGACTCTTTTATTGAAATTTTGTTCGCTTCTTGAAATCATTTGGGAAGCCCAAAAATTTGGGTCTTCACATAGGGTCCACTTACACCCGCTCCTATAAAGCCCCGTCAGGGAGATCCTCACATCACTACAATGATTATTCTCGATCGCAACACACCACCAATAGAGATCGTGTGGATCCACCGACATGATCACACTATGCTAAAGACGATCATTGCGATAACTGTCATCATTCATATACTTGCACACAAGCAGATCGTGTTGATCCTTCGACATGACTCGATAACCTTAGGGATGATTATTATGAGGATCGTCGTTTTGAGAGAGAACTTGAAAGTCAGTTTCGTACTATTGCCCCTTTCGTTTGACAGTTCATCGAGTCCCGAGTCTTTCAATTATTGGCTCGTGGATATAGAGCATTATCTTGATCACTTTGAGTTATTCGGTGAACTTTGCATCAAGTTCGCGAAACTTAGACTTTTAGATCAGGCGAGAGTATATTGGTCTGGCGTTGAGAGGACCCACGAGCGAGATCGTCTTCATTGCATCACTAGTTGGGTGGATATGAAGTGTATATTGTGTCAGAGGTATCTGCCTTCGTCGTATCGGAGTCGCTTGCTCGAGCAATTATTTTCCCTTTAGCAAGGATCCATGTCTGTCGCTGAGTGCAATGATCATTTTGATGAGTTAGTTGTCAGGAGTGATACCTGAGAGGACCAAGCCATGACCACTTCCTCTTTCGGTCTGGACTTCGATCTGACATACGTAATGAGGTGGTTTATCATAGCTCAAAGTCCCTCGAGTAGACATATCAACTCGCACTTTGTTATGAACAGTCTTTGAGATTCGCAAGAGCTGGTCGACTAGACTCTCACCTTGACCTTCGCAGTACGAGTCCCTCCCATATCGAGGTCACCACGATGCCTACCATTATCCCGTCAGCCACGACAGAAGTGATATCTGATACGGATTGCTCTCACCCCAGTGAGGTGTTTAGCCCAGTGAGTTATCTATCTTTTGTGTCCGACTCTTCTCTGGCGACCTTGACCGAGACTGAGTCAGATCAACCTATTAACACCCATATCATAGACTCATTTCTTGATACTGCATCTACATACGCATTCTTGAGAGTAGGTCTATGTCCCTCTCCCCTTGGAAAGCTGAGTCCTGAGGTTTGTTGGTCCTTTTCTAATTATGGAGCGTATTGGCGAAGTGGCGTATCGTCTAGCTCTACCTGTTGAATTACAGAAGTTACATGATATTTTTCATGCATCTGCACTTCGACGATATATTCTGGATCCTGATCTAATAATTTCTGTCAGTGACGTGCAAATAGAAGCTGATTTGTCGAGCCCCACTGAACCTTATTAGATTTGTTGATCGACAAAGAAAAAATCTTCAGAACAGCGATGTGAATTTATAAAAGTCTGGTGGAGAGGCCACCCCGCCAATGACGCTACGTGAGAGGAAGAAGATTTGACGATGAACTTGTTTTCTTCTTTCTAAGCCAAGAAGAAGAATGAATTTTCGAGGACGAAAATTCATGATAAGGAGGGGAGAATTTGTAAGATCCGAACTCGATCTGTCTATTAACTAGTTGTGTTTATTTTGATAAGAAACGAATCAATTAATATCCTCTATGAAGAGAACAAGAAACGAATCGACGTCACACAATTATTTATAATATTCGAGCTTTTCCGATTGATTTTTTGTGACGATCGTTTAGTAGTTAATTAATATTTCGACTTAAATATCAAATTATGTTCTCGTTTTGATTTTGTGGCGGATGACTGAATTGATGATGGTTGAATTGAGTCCATTGGCTTGGAAATAGAAATCAAATTATCTTGGTTGCTTGGGGGCACAATGGATGGTTGGTTTTTTTTATTATGTATATGGACCTGTTGTTTTCCTGTGTTTGGACCGGGCTGCTCCCTCTTATTTATGGAGCCCTAAGGGAGGTGGCTGGCTTGGACTATTAAATATATTACTTATAAGGGAGAGGCTGTGGATGAAATATGGATTAATATATAGTAAGGTCTATCTCTCCCGTACTCTATCCAGCTCTTTTGCTGGAGCTCGTGCCTGCTGGTTCCTGCATAGGGTTTCCCTGCTCTTCCTTTTTTTCTTGTTTGTTGCTGCTGCCGCTTCTTTGTTGCTATTGCCGCCAATTTCTTGGACAGCTACTGTTGTACGTGGCTGGAAATTTAATTCTTGGCCAACAGACTTCAGCTGCACCTCGACTGTGAGTTTCTCTATCCCTTCCTCTTCTTATGGTCGTTGAACTATGCATTTTTATGCGAGGGCATTCAGATCTTGGGGTTTTTCCTTGAGTTGGGCTGATTAGGTGTTAATTAATTTTGTGGGTTGATTGGCCTTGAGTTGTCATGGAATTTGGGGGGGAATTCCTCTATATTTCATGTAGGCCGGTTGTTATATTTTAGTGCCTTGAGCCTTCAATTTGGGGCTGCTGTTTGGGCTTTTGTTGGTGTTGTTTTGTTGGGGGAAAATCATTTGATGGCTGCCCTTTTGCTGGATGATGTTATTTCTGCTGGCCGGTTATTTTTGGGTGGGGTAATGCCTTGGCCTTGAGCTGCTAATTACAACCCTTGGTGCTGCTATTATGACAGCCCTTAGAGCAAGTTGGGTTCCTATTTGTGGGCATTTGACCCCTGATCTGGGCTGTCATTGGATGTCACATAGTGGCTGAAAGCTGAAGTGTTTAGTGACTATAATTCATTAGTGACGCTTTCTTTTCGAGTTCACGAAACTGATCCTTCCCCAGGCGACTCCTAAAGTCGTAGTTGTGGCCGTCTTAGGAGTCTGCTCGTAGTTATTTTGGCGCAACCATAAAGTAAATTATTACTAGATACTGCAGAGGATGGCGTCCAGCGATAAACGCGACAAGAATCCTACGAGAGACAAGGGCAAAGGAAAACATGTGGTGAGTCCTTACTACGTTGATCACTGTTAGAAAAGACATTGTAGAGGCCCACCTAATGACCCATTTTGTTTTTTTTCTCTTGCTATATTAGTCTCACACCTTGTATATGGGACTCCTCTCTCTTTCTTCCTCCTATATATATGTACTCATACATTGTATTTAGATACACAAGAAGGATATGCAAGGTTGACTGGATTTTCTGCATTACTAGTGTACTTCTCTACATGGTATCAGAGCGATCCGGTCCTACCTCCTGTTTCGGGCGGATAGTTCCTTTCTGTTGGAAGAGCTCAAAAGCTTGTATGTATTACTTCAGTATGTAAATACAAGGAGAGAATACAAATATATAGGGAGAAGAAGAGAGGAGAAAATCCTATACAAGATGTGGGACTAAAGGAGGAGAGAAGATAAAAACAATAAATGGGCCCAATAATGGGCCCTTTACATGGGCTATTTTAACACTCCCCCGCAAGCTGGAGCGTACAAATCGTATGCGCCAAGCTTGGACAAGCATTGATAGAAGAGCGTCTTGGAGAGAGCCTTCGTGAAGACATCCGCAACTTGTTCTGATCCTGGGATATGGCTTAGGTCAATCTTCTTCATTTGAACCTTTTCCCGGATGAAGTGACAATCGACCTCAATATGCTTCGTTCTTTCGTGAAAGACCGGGTTCTTTGCGATGTGTATGGCTGCTTGACTGTCACAAAGGAGACGAGCCGGTGATGGTAATTTTACACCCAGATCAGTTAGAAGACTTTCGAGCCATGTCAATTCTGATACAACAGATGCCATTGCCCGGTACTCTGCCTCAGCTGAAGATCGAGCAGCGACCGCTTGTTTCTTACTACGCTAAGTAACAAGATGTCCTCCAAGGTAAGTGCAAAAACCACTCGTAGATCGCCGGTCATCAAGAGAGCCAGCGTAATCAGCATCAGAATATGCCACCAGTGTTGGAGCAGAAGAGGAGGTCCTGTAGACAAGTCCCTGGCCAGGAGCGTTTTTCAGATACCTGAGAATTCGTTCTACTGCTTGAAGATGAGATTTTCGAGGAGAGTGCATGTATCTGCTGACAAGGCCGACAACAAAAGAGATATCAGATCTGGTAACTGTGAGATATATCAATTTTCCAACAAGGCGTCGATAGTATTCAGGGTTCTGGAGGAGGTGATCGGAGTCAGAAGCCTGGGCACACAGTTTGTGGTTCACATCCATAGGAGTATCACTTGGCTTGCATCCGGATTGACCCGCATCATGAAGAAGGTCAAGACAGTATTTCCGTTGAGAGAGTGTGAGCCCATCCGGCCTTCTGGCAATTTCAAGACCCAAAAAATAACGAAGAGATCCCAAATCCTTTGTCTGAAAAACTGAGTTTAGATGGATTTTGACGGCCTGTATCCCTTGGGAGTCATCTCCAGTAATGATAATATCGTCGACATAAACTAACAGAATAACCGTTCCTGTTGGTCGGTGACGAGTAAAGAGCGAAAAATCGGCCGAGCTCCGATTGAAGCCAATTTCACGGAGGACCTTACTGAATTTTTCAAACCATGCCCGTGGAGATTGTTTGAGACCATATAGAGCCTTTTTAAGATGGAAGACCCGAGACTCCCCCGTGGTCTCAAACCCGGGTGGTTGTTGCATGTAGACAGTTTCCTGGAGATCCCCGTTCAAAAACGCATTCTTGATATCCAGCTGAAAGAGAGGCCACCGGCGATGAACAACAACAGAGATAAGGACGCGAACACTATTAAGTTTCGCGACCGGAGAGAACGTTTCTGCATAATCTAGCCCCTCCTGTTGAGTGAAACCGCGAGCCACAATACGGGCTTTTAGGCGGTCAATTGTCCCGTCCGCAGCATGTTTGATGACAAACACCCACTTGCACCCAACTGGTTTCTGGCCCGGGGGAAGGGGAACAACCGACCAAGTCTGGTTAGACCAGAGAGCAGACATTTCTTCCTCCATGGCCGCTCGCCATCCTGGATGTTGAAGCGCCTCCTGCACAGAATTAGGAATAGCAACCGAAGAGAGAGAAGTAGCCAAAGTGTGTAAATAGGGAGAGAGGCGATGGAGAGATACGTAGTTCGCTATTGGATGAGCAGTGGAAGGCAATACCTGATCAGTTGGACACGGAGTATCCATAGTAGAGACCGACGACAGAGGGGCAACGGAAGTGGTAGAGCGACGAGTGTAGACGCGGATAACTGGTGATTTGGAGGGAACGACAGTCGGTTCAGAGGGGACGACAGTCGGAGGAGGAGTGACGGGAATGACGGGGCGTGGGATGGATGAAGGAGAAGGTGTTGGTGGGAGATGGTCGGTTGAAGGAGCAGGAAAGAATGGTTGATCTTCGCGGAAAGTGATATCAGCAGAAACGGAGATTTTGCGGGTAGTAGGAGAATAACATACATACCCCTTTTGGGTGCGTGAATAACCAACAAAGATATGCTTGGCCGCGCGAGGATCCAGCTTATCCGAGGAAGGCCCCAAACGGTGAACGTAGCATAGGGTACCAAAAACACGAGGTGGGAGAGGAAATGCCGGGGTTGAGGGAAAGAGTATGCTAAACGGAGTAGCATAGTTGAGAATAGAGGAGGGGAGACGGTTAATGAGAAAGCAGGCGGTCGAGACCGCAAAATTCCAATATGGTTTAGGGACATGCATTTGAAGCATGAGGGAACGGGCAACGTCGAGTAAGTGGCGATTCTTGCGTTCGGCAACACCGTTTTGTTGTGGTGTGTAAGCGCAGGAAGTTTGATGAAGAATGCCAAACTCAGAACATAAACCAGTAAATTCGTGGCTAGTGTACTCACGGGCATTGTCAGTTCGTAGAGCTTTTATGGTCTTGTGGAATTGTGTACGAGTTTCGAGGACAAATGCCCGAAAGACACGGGGAAGCTCGGAGCGGTCACGAAGCAAGTATAGCCAGGTAGTGCGAGAGTGATCATCAATAAATGTTATAAAATATCGGAAACCAGAAATACTAGTAATTTTAAATGGTCCCCAAATATCTGAATGCACTAAATCAAAAGGAGCAGCGCTCCGAGTACAATGGGAAGAAAACGATGAACGAGTTTGCTTTCCGAGGATACATGAGTCACACTGGAAGGGGGTAAAAGAAACATCTGGGAGAGCCCGCTGGAGGATTGGTAGAGGAGCATGCCCAAGTCGACGATGCCAATCAGTGGAAGATACGGATGAGAGGATGGTGGGAGAATCGTCGAGAAGGTAGAGCCCATTCTGCAGCCGGCCTTTACCAATGGTAGTCTGCGTCCGCCGATCCTGTATAACAAAAGAAGAGGAAGTGAATATAACAGTACAGTCCAGATCATTAGTAAGACGTCCAACAGAGAGTAAATTGAACGGGGAACTCGGAACGTGAAGAGCCGAGCGGAGGGAGATGGAGGAGGTGAGAGGAAGATCTGCCGAGCCGGAGACGGGGACAGTGGCCCCATTAGCCACAGTAATGGACTGTGGATACGAAGAATTCAGGTACTGGGCAGGTTGATGTGGAGTAATGTGATGAGTAGCGCCAGAGTCCACAATCCAACCCAAGCCAGTGGAGAGACAAGCGGTACCTGTGTTAGAGACGGAGGCAATGAAGGCAGAGGGTGGGTTGAGCAATCCCTGGAGGTGCTGGAGCTGAAGGCGGACACTTTCAAGATCAGGATGACCAGCATCAGTAGCAACAGAGGCCGTCGGGCGCGGAGGATAACCAACTTTCTTATAGCAAGTGGCCTCGAGATGACCATCTTTCCCGCAGAAGGAACACTTCGGCCGACCCCGGCCACCGCGACCACGGCCGCGAGAACCAGAACGACCCCCCCCGAGTAGAAGGAGGAGGGGAAGGTAGAAGTGGAGGAGCCTGTTGAAGAAGGGCCGGAGGGGCCGTAGTATCTGGAGGAGGAGGAACACGGAGAAGCATGGCACACACATCAGAGAATGATGGTGTGATAGAGGAAGCTAGGACCTGAGCACGAACACTCTGAAGGTGAGGAGGAAGACGGGCCATAAGGATGGCAGTACAAGCAGCTTCCTTCTGAGCACGCTGAGCAGCAGCATCATTGGTGAACGGCTGATGCTGGATCCATGCTTCGGCAAGAGTCTTCGCACGAGCAACAAAGGATGTCATATCCGAAGCCCCTCCAGTGTCAAGAGAGAAAAGGTCAGTGAGGATGTCGTAGAGATGCTGGAGGCTGTCCCGTCCAGAATATAAGGAGTGTAGCTCAGTCCACATATCTTTGGCAGTCTCATGATACATCGCCATTTGATACGGCTCACCATCTAAAGAGTTCAAGATCCAGGTCTGAACTCGGCCATCATTGCGGAGCCAGTCATCGGTAGGAGGAGTAGGAGGAGCCTGAGTAAGGTGAGGAAGAAGGCCTTTGGCCTGAAGAACCCGTCTAACGGAATGCACCCAAGGGACGAAGTTCTTCTTTCCAGAGAGAGATATGGTAGTGATGCGCAGCTCATCACGGACTTCTGGAGTGGTAGCCGGGCGGTCAGTCGGACAAGCCGGGCGGTCAGCAGGCGGGCTGGCCGTCGAGCCAGAGGAGTTACCGGAAGAGCCCATGCGGACAGACGGGCGAGGACGCTGCGAGAAGGGCAGGAGGCCGCTGCGAGGAGAAAAAGAGGTCGCGGCGAGAAGATGCGACAGCAAGAGGCAGGTCGCAGCGCGAGAAGAAGCAGGCCGCTGCGAGAAGAGAATCAGGCCGCGCAGTCACACCAGCGATCTAGCTGTTCACGACCAAGATGCGGAAAGGGAAGTCCGCACGGTCAGGTGGACAAGGCCGCGGATAGAGAAGAGGCGAGAAAGAGGACAAACCGCCTGCGAGAAGAAACGGAGGCCGCCGTGAGAAGGACTGAGGAAGACCACGACCAGAATGCGGATAGGTAGCAGTCCGCACGGTCAAGCCGGACACCAGCGAGTAGGCAGTTCGCGACCAGAGGGCAGAAACAGAAGAGATACCGCCCCGGTCAAGGTGAAGCCAGCAGCGGTCAGCTCGCGAAAGGAAACCGCGAGGTCGCAAGCGAGAAGACGGAAGCTGAGAGAAGCGGATAGAGAGAAGCTCGCCGCGGAAGAGAGGAGATCGCGGCGGATAGACCAGAAACCGCAGCGGATAGAGAAGAGGTGGGTCCCACGAACTAGAGAGAGGTGGCTATAAAAGGCCTGAAGGGGGTGGAACCACGGAGAGGGAGAGGAGAAGAGGAAGGCAACGAGTAAACCACAGAACCTACGGGTAGAAGCCCGCGGATAGGAGCCCGCAGCGGATAGGCGCCCGCAGCGGATAGGCGCACAATCCGCAGGAGAAGCGGTGAGGAGGTCGCAGCGAGGCGGGCTGGGCGGGCTGGGCAGTTAAAAAAGGTGAGACCGCACAGGAGACGAACCTGCCTCTGATACCATGTTGGAAGAGCTCAAAAGCTTGTATGTATTACTTCAGTATGTAAATACAAGGAGAGAATACAAATATATAGGGAGAAGAAGAGAGGAGAAAATCCTATACAAGATGTGGGACTAAAGGAGGAGAGAAGATAAAAACAATAAATGGGCCCAATACGGGTCCTCCTTTCCGTGGATTTGCATCACCAATGGACCTTACATCAACTGGATATTAAGAATGTTTTTCTCAATGGTGATATGCAAGAAATAGTCTACATGCAACAACCTCCGGGGTTTGAGACCATGAGGGAGTCTCAGATTTGTCACCTCAAAAAGTCGATTTATGGTTTCAAACAATCCTCCGGGGCATGGTTCGACAAATTCTTTAAGGTTGTGCAGGAGGTCGGTTTTACTCAGAGCTCAGCGGACTTCTCTCTGATTACTCGACATCACACAACATGCATTGTTCTCCTATTAGTATATATCGATGATATCCTAATCACAGAGGATGACTCAAAAAAAAATAAAAATGATCAAACAGCACCTGAGCTATGTTCTATCTCAACGGAAGACTATCGACGCCTTATTGAAAAACTGAATTACCTAACGGTCACAAGACCTGACATATCATTTCTTGTTGGGGTTGTCAGCCGGCTTATGCACTCCCCTTGGATGTCTCATCTACAGACTGTCAAACGCATCCTGAGATATCTAAAAACAAACCCTCGTCAAGGGCTGGTATACAAAACCTCTTCCTCTACTTCTACTCCAACTCTGGTTGCGTATTCAGATGCAGATTATGCTGGATCTCTGGATGATCAACACTCTACTAGTGATTTTTGTACGTACTTGGGAGGTCATCTTGTTACCTGGCGTAGTAAGAAACAAGTTGTGGTTGCTCGATCTTCAGCTGAAGCTGAATACCGTTCGATGACATCTGTTGTATCCGAGCTTACCCTTAGTTATTAAAGGCGTGAGGCGCACCAAGGCGCAAAGGGGTCTTGGAGCCTAGGCGCAAGGCTCAAGGCGCAGGCGCGCTCCTGACGAAGACAAAGCGCAACCACATCCATTTTAAATAATCAACACCAAACATCATTTCAGCTTCTCGATCAAATTCATCATCCATTCTACTAATTAATCATTCATTATTATCATTTATATCTCTTAAAAAATAGAATCAATGCGGTCACTTATATCATATCAAAGCCTCAATACACAATTATCTTTCACAAACACTAAATCAATAAAAAATTATTGATTTCTTACATTATTTTTTACTTATTTTTTGAAGAAATAAATTTGCAACAAAAATTTCACTCAGACGAACATTTTATATTCTAAAGACGCAAATAAGGCGCAAACCTTTGAGTCTGGTGATCCTGTAGCCTTAGGCGCGCCTTTAATAACATAGAGCTTACCTGACTCGAAAGTCTCCTAGGTGATATGGGAGTAAAACTTCTCTCACCAGCTACCTTACTCTGTGACAGTCAAACTGCTATACACATAGCTAAGAATCCGGTCTTCCACGAAATAACAAAATACATTGAAGTTGATTGTCACTTCATTACAGAGAAAGTTCAAATAAAGAAACTGGAATTGAGACATGTTCCTACTACTGACCAAGTTGTTGATCTTCTCACTAAGGCCTTGCCGAGTACTCTATTCTATAAATTCTTGTCCAAGTTTGGTGCCTAAGACTTGTACGCTCCAGCTTGCGGGGGACTGTTAGAAAAGACATTGTAAAGGCCCACCTAATGACTCATTTTATTTTATTTTTTCTTATTATATTAGTCCCACACCTTGTATATGAGACTCCTCTATCTTTCTTCCTCCTATATATATGTACCCATACATTGTATTTAGATACACAAAAATGATATACAAGGTTGACTGGATTTTCTGCATTACTCGTGTACTTCTCTACAATTACGAATATTTTGTTTTGCACTCATTTACTCCGAGCTACTTATTTGAATGACATTGCCTCAGAATTGAAATGAATTCGAAAAATATGAAATCGCTAAAAAGTTATTAGTGAGAGATAGAAACTCTGAGGGGAAATTGATATATTTATTTCCTATATTTTGAAAATGCATAAGAAATGAATATGAAAAGAATATGGAATCAAGAATGCGTCGAAGCATCGGAATGCTAAGGGTCAGCCTTGTAGGGGGTAGAGCCACAGACTCCTACACCTCGTGAGGGGGTAGAACTCTCGCACCTCGTACGGGGGGTTGAAATCCTACAGAGTTTGATATAGACTTGTCACATTTAGGAGGCGTGGAGCCCTGTTGCGCGTGTGAGCGCCCTAAAGCGAACATTGATGTGATAGGCCGACGGGCCATATGTTGAAGAAAATAAGATCGACCCTCAATAATTCAAATCAATATTTGATATGAACTCCGAACTAAATTGATTACAGAAATAATTAAGAATTAAAGAATAAGAATTGATATTAGAGATTGTTATTTCTGTTTACCTTGCCTTTCTTGCTTAGATACATGTCCATATTAGATATAGATTTAAATAACTGTTTATTACTGTTGACTTTCTTGTCTAATTGCAATGCAGTTGAAAAGGTAAGGAACTCACTTAGTTTTGTAAACTAATTGATTGTCGATTTCTCTTTTTAGGATCAGACCGCCAACATACCAGACCCCGCTAGGAGGATACCAGCGGAGGCAGATCGATGTAAGAGAGAAGACGTGGTTCCCCCAGGGGTTAGCTAGTGTTTTCGCTTGTTTAGATCTCCTATAGTTTGTATATGATGTATATAGATGTTTAATATCTTTTTCCCTGTATCGTAGTAGACATGATGTACATTACCTAGAATAAATAAAAAGTTAGTTATGTTTCCCCTGGTACCGCTCTTGTGCTTTACTTATTATATCTGTTGTGTTATTTTAATTGTAAAAAACCGCTCAAAATATAGATATAAATTGTGGTGTATTTCAGACCGTTACATTAGTGCTCATCGAAGAAGTAATCCTCCAAGGAGAATAGGGATCCCCAATTGCCGTTTGTCGACTAAACCTATAGCTTTGTCGAGATTCAAAATCGAGTTGTCGCCTCTTTGAAAAGGAATATTGCCTCCTATCCTTTTTGGGACCTAAAAATTAAAGGGGATTATATAATACATCTTTATGATAAAGAAAATAACCTTTTCAAGCCCAACCCTAATCCCTCTTTATCCAGTATTCTTCTCAAACGACAAAGAAACTGTAATATCGGAAAACTGTGTCTCTTTTCTTTCCCGAGACATGAATAAAATCACCATCCCCTCTAGGTGTTGCTTCTCTTGATGAACTGTAAATAGTTATTGGATCTCCCTTCAAAAGATGTGTTGTGGTTCTTGAGTCACTGTAGAAAAAGATTCGTTGGGTTCTTAAGCCTTTACGAGGAAATGTCTCTGTATGAGTTCAACATGCTCTAATTGGAAAAAGCTTTGGCACCTTATGAAGGTAATAATACTATCCCATATTTGATTGGAGAACCTCTATAAATATCTCTTGTATTGTCTGGATTTATTTTTCTAAAGCTTAGCTCTTATTTTCTATCCTTGTTTTCATTTATGTTATTTTTGTGTTTAATCTCTTTGGGAGTTGCAAAGAAAATTTTTAGTCTCTATCCACCCCACCCCCAACCCATCCACTAGATAAGAATTTATCTAACTTCAAGATCCCGAATCTCAAATCCTTTATTCGGCGCAGATGAAATAAAGGAACCAGTTTCTTTAAATCATATCTTTTTCTCAATCCGATTTGGCATTTCCTTTCAAGTACCAGCCTACATGGGGAACTTGTCTACGTCACGCGCATAGATTTCAGATGCTGCAAAATGCTTATCATCAAAATAACTATTGAAATTAAACCAATTTATTCTCTTAAAAAATCAGTGCAAATAATCAATCCGCTATTGTTTGAATTTAAATCGAGAACACAGTCATTGATACACCATGAATAATAAAAATTATTTTTACAGCCATAAGATTTGATGAAAAACACACCTTAAGCAAAGGACGGAGATAAAAACTTCCAGGAAATAAATTATCAAAGATGAAGGCTCCTCCAGCACCACTAACTGAGTTGTTCCTGTATCCATCTTCACCACTCAAAGACAATAGAACAGAAGGGAATAAACCTACAGTTTCAGCACCATCGTGAACATTCACTACTACTTGACCAAGTTTTTGACAAGTAAAAGAATAAGGTCCCACTTGTTTAACAAAGTATCCAGGCTGCAACAATAGAACAAAAAGAGTAATAGATAAACACCATCAACCTCCCAGATTGGTCTGCAAGAAAGGATGATTAATAAGACAAAGTAGTGGAGGTATCTTGTCTTAAAACCAGTTATAATTCCTCCGTAAATGCATAAATAAAGATAATCGGAATATACATTATCCCCCTGTGAGAAACTAAACAACATAACATTGTTACTTCAGACGCTGAAACATATTGTAACGAGGAAATTCATGCCGGAAGTCTATAGTTGTGCATAGGCCTAGAAAGGGGACGGTCAGAAGGATCTATTAATCATGAAATAGAATGACAGTATAAGTAGATCACACTCCTGATCAATGTGTAAGAAGTCTATTTACTTAGAACTAATTCCAAACAAGTGCAAACGTAGAAAGTTGATAAACATAGGATTTTTGAGTTAAGAGATGCATACTTTGAAAGCTTCAACATTGTAGTGTATATCATCAAAGAGAGGGCCAGCAGAAAAAGATCCATCAGCTCCCGTCTCTGTAACTAGAACCAAATCACCAGTATGTAAATGGGAAAGGATGCTGTCGCCAGCAGCAATAACTTTTATATTAACACCAGCAAGGGGCGGAGAGACAGATCCTTCAGCATACAGCCCCATTCGACCAACAAATATTGGAACTGGAGCCTGGCAGCCATCACTTGTAACTGATACCTGTCAATCAATAATTAAATAATATTTTAAATATAGATGGATTTTTGAAGCAGAGTATATATCCTGTATCAACATACATGGTGCTTTCTTGGATAAAATAGGATCATCTTTCTTTGAATGGCACTGAGAAATTAGAAAAAGAGTAT
The DNA here is from genome assembly GCA_039513925.1 of Platanthera zijinensis. Classification (NCBI taxonomy): domain Eukaryota; kingdom Viridiplantae; phylum Streptophyta; class Magnoliopsida; order Asparagales; family Orchidaceae; genus Platanthera; species Platanthera zijinensis. The sequence goes on along the minus strand of CM077082.1, from coordinate 61,077,439 downwards.
AAGTTGCATGTAAATTGCAATTATAGGCAATAAGAATACAAAGTGAAAAAGCCAAAACAAACAACATAAAAGACAGTAAACATGGCATTTTAAACAACATAAAAGAAATTAGTACATGAGTACATCCCATAATCACCATAACCATAGTCATATTCAAACAACCTAGGGATGGTTGTCCGAATCCTAATTCTCTTGCTTCTGAATGAGTTCTCTTCAGGCGTTAGCTCTAATGTGTTTTTTTTCAAGCACAACTTCCGCATATGCTATATTTAGTCTACATAATCCTTCTGCATGAGCTTTACATGACCATCTTATGGTGGTGCTTGTGCATTTCATTATATGCGGCCAAACCGACTCATTTTGTTACCATTAGATAGAAAGCATGCTTTAAGAAATAATTCCATCCACTCACTTTGGGGAAGTACAACGAACTGATTTCATTAATACATTTTAAGAACAGATGATCATTCACTCATTTTGAGCATGCTGTTGAGTCATAGATATCCAAAATCATCATCATTATCATAGTCTTATGTCAAGAACCTAGGGTCGGCTGTATGAATCCTAATTCTCTTTTTTCCAATTGTCTGATTGTTTAGGTGTTAAAACTGTTGTATATATTGTAAAGAAGTTATAAGTAGGTGGTTTCGCTGCTTATCTTGGAGTGTGTGAAGTCCTATATTACGTCCTCGACCATAAAATGCTCGAGATGACGGGAGGTGGAGGTGATAGTGGGCTACGGAGGCATGCTCGGAGAGAGAGGGGGAGAGAGAGAGGGATACCATGATCTCATAACAGGGGACAAGAGAAGAGACTCAATATTTGCATGCTTTATTCAATTCTTTTATAAGACCAAGAGGGTTCAGGTTATCAGCACTCAGTGATTGACGTTGCTAAAAATCTGTCAGTTGCATTTGGAGGAACAATTCATCTTCCCCATCTTATTGCTTGCTATCACCCAAGGTGTATCGAAAGAACATATCTGTGAGCGTGACATCCATGGCCTTACTTCCCACCGGTAAAGAGAATGTATCCCCCATCTACCCTAGTTTTTTCTCCCTGTCTTCGTTGCCCAGTTTTTACTTCAAAGATGCTGATTGGAAGACTTCGTGCGCTGCTTATATTGTTTTGGAATAAGTTTTATCATGAATTGTGGTATTTATTGTTCTATTATTATTCAATCGAAGTCAAGGTGTTACTATTACTTGTTTGGGTCTGTTTATTGCTTTGTATGGTGCCACCAAGCAGCTGAAATTGATAGCATGAATAGTATTGAAACTGTAGAAAGTAAGTACAAAAACCAGTAAGTAAAACCCGGTAAAGTGAGAGCTGTGTGAGAGGCACGATATACATTCTTGGAAGATCGAGGCCACGGAGCCAGAGGAGCGAGCAACCACCGTCTGCTTCTTACTCCGCCATGTGATAAGATTTCCTCCAAAGTAAGTACAAAAACCAGTAGTTGAACGTCGATCATCCAACGAGGCCCGCACAGTCCGCATCAGAGTATGCAATAAGAGAAAGGGAGGAAGATGACTTATACACAAGTTCTTGCTCAAGAGCAGTCTTCAGATATCTGAGAATCCGTTCTACTGCCTGAATGTGAGAAACCCATGGGGTATGCATGAACCGACTAATCACTCCAACCGCAAATGATATATCTGGTCTCGTAACAGTTAGGTATATCAGTTTTCCCACAAGAAGACGATAGTATTCTGGATTTGGAAGTAGAGAGTCAGCCTCAGATTCCTGAGCACACAACTTATGGTTGACTTCAATCGGGGTTTCCGCTGGTTTGCAACCCGAGAGACTAGCGTCTTTCAGAAGGTCATCAGGTCGTCGTGCTACCTCTAGTCCAAGAAAATATCGAAGATTTCCCGGATCTTTGATTTGAAAGATAGAATTTAAATGCTGCTTAACATGTTGTATCCCAGCAGAGTCATCACCAGTGATCAGAATATCGTCCACATAAACCAGAAGTATTGTAGTCCCCGTTGATTGGTGATGAGTGAAGAGAGAGAAATCTGTCGAGCTTTGTTTGAAGCCAACCTCTCAAACAGCCTTCCTGAATTTGCTAAACCACGCTCGTGGAGACTGTTTGAGACCATAAATGGATTTGCGAAGTAAACAAACATGAGACTCCCACGTGGTCTCAAACCCGGGCGGTTGTGGCATATAGACAGTTTCAAGAAGGTCGTCATTAGAAAATGCATTCTTGACATCCAGTTGGTGGAGGGGCCAGTGGCGATGAACAACTAAGGTGAGCAAGACCCGAACCGTATTTAATTTCGTGACTGGGGACAACGTTTCCTCATAATCAAGCCCGTACTGTTGAGTAAAACCCCGTGCCACAAACCGAGCCTTTAAGTGATCAACTGTCCCATCCGCAGCATGTTTGATAGTAAAGATCCACTTGCAGCTAACACAACTGTGGCAAGGAAGAGGAGACACAAGATCCCAAGTATAGTTACCCCACAGAGCAGTCATTTCTTCATCCATGGCGGCACGCCACGCCGGATGCTGGAGAGCTTCCTGCACAGAGTCAGGTATAGAGATAAAGGAGAGAGAGAGAGAGGGAAAAGGTAAGAAGAGGTGTAGAGAGCCGATGTAGAGAGAGCTGATGTAGAGAGACATAATTGGCCAAGGGATGGGCCGTCGAGGAGGAGGCCGGATCAACAGGACGCGAGATCACATCGGTAGAGGGAAGCTGTGGCTGGGCAGCTGAACGAGGAGGACAAAGAGTGTAAACTTCAATGATAGGAGGTTTGGAGGGGACGGGTTTGGAGGGTACTGGTGCTGTAGGAATCAGAAGCAGAGGAGTAGGGAGAAGTGGTGGAAGCGGAGACGTTACGTGAATGATGGGTCGAGGTAGCGGAGGAGGAAGAAGGGGATCAGAAGAACTGGCGTGATATGGTTGGTCTTCATGAAAGGGGACATTAGCAGACACAATCACCTTTCCAATGATAGGATTAAAGCAGACATACCCCTTCTGAGTGTGGGAGTACCCAACAAACATAGCTCTGGTAGCACGAGGGGCTAGCTTGTCATTGGAAGAACCAAGAAGGTGGACATAACAGGTACACCCAAAAACATGAGATGTGAGAGAGAAGAGATTCGTGGATGGGTAATGAGTGCCACAAAGTTGAAGATTGACGAAGGCATGCGATTGATGAGGTGACAAGTAGTAGAGACGTCAAAGTTCCAATAGAGGGGAGGAACCTGCATTTGGATCATAAGAGATCTAGCCACATCAAGGAGGTGGCGATTTTGTCTTTCCGCGATGCCATTTTGTTGAGGGATGTAGGCACATGAAATCTGATGTATAATACTGAACTCAGCGCATAGATTGGAGAAGGTGCGACCAGTATATTCTCGAGCATTGTCTGTACGAAGAGTTTTGACACAGGTAGAGAACTGAGCGCGAGTTTCCGTAAGAAATGTACGGAATGTGGTTGGGAGTTCGGTACGATCACGAAGTAAATACAACCAATTACCTGTGAGTAATCGTCGATAAAGGTAACAGAGTATCGATACCCAAAAATACTAGGGATCTTATAGGGCCCCCAGATATCAGAGTGAACTAAAGATAAAGGATCATCGCACCGGGTACAGGAAGGAGAAAAAGAGACACGGTGTTGTTTGCCGAAAATACATGATTCACAAAAGAACTCTTGAAGAGAGACAGTAGGAAGAGCTTTCTTGAGAATTGGAAGAGGGGCATGCCCAAGACGACAATGTCAATCAGTGGTGGAGACAGTAGTGAGAGTAGTGGGAGGAACATTAAGAAAATATAGCTTGTTAGACAGTCGCCCTCTACCAAGTATATTCTGCGTTAGTCGATCCTACACCACAAAGGAAGAGCGTGAGAAAGTAACACAGCAATCAAGGTCTTGCGTAAGACGGCTAACAGAAAGGAGATTAAAAGGAGAACCCGGAACATGAAGAACCGAGGATAAGGAGAGAGGAGTAAGAGGCAGATGAGCAGCACCAAAAACCGGGATCCTGTCACCATTGGCCACGATGATGTGTTGGGGGTAAGCAATATCTAAGTAATTGGGTGGCTGCTACGGAGAGAAATGATTTGTAGCACCCGAGTCCACAATCCAGTGAGAGCTGTGTGAGAGGCACGATATACCTTCCTGGAAGATCGAGGCCACGGAGCAAGAAGAGTGACGAACCACCTCTTGAAGCTGATGGAGTAGAGCACGCAACGCAGCAATATCATCAGCAGTGGTGGAGGCAGAAGCCATAATCCTGAGCAGTGACTAGCCACGGAAACCGGGCGACAAGAAGGGACGCGGCTTGTCGGATAGATCCAGCGGCTACTTCGGAGGAAGCACTGAGAACAGCAAGAATATGCAGCCGCGAGAGAACAAGCAGTGGCGAGAACAAGTCGCAGCGGCGAGAATAACAAACCGCGTGAGAAAGGGAAGCCGCGTGAGAAGAGGAAGCGGTGCGAGAAGAAATAGCGGCGAGAACAAGCCGCAGCGAAGAGAATAAGCCGCTCGAGAAGAGACAAACCGCAACCTGAAGAAAACGGAGCGGAGAAGGGAAGCCGCCCGGTCTCGGTGTCAACACACCAACGGTCAAGAGCTCACGACCAAGAGGTGGAGCCCGCAACGGGTAGAGAAGCCGCAACGGCTAAGAGAAGGCCGCGCAAGAAGGGAAGCCGCAAAGACTAGTCAAGGGAAGAAGCCGTGCGAGAAGTCCGCATCGGTCACGGTGAGCACACCAGCGGCAAAGGGCGATGCCGCGACCAAGATGCGGAGCTCACAGCGGGTAAGGAACAACTCGCGGCGAGAAGAGAAGAGAAGTCGCGACGACTAAGTGAAGTTGCGGCGAGCAGGGAGTAAAGAAGCGAGAACAGAACAGAGAAGGAGGCCGCAGCGGAGAGAAGAAGTCGGCAATCCGGAAGAACAGATCGCGCGGATAAAGAGACTGCAGTGAGCAGCAAGGCGGCAGAGCGGAAAATCGGCAAAGCGGCAAAAAGAGGATGAGGTTGGCGAGAAGAAGAGAGGAGCGAACAGGCCGAAAAACCAAGCGGTCAGAAGGCTAATGGTATGGAAGTGGGGTCCACGAGCAAGAGAGAGGAAGGCTATAAAATAGCGGAGGAGGAATAGAAGAGGAGGTGGATTCACGGGAGAGAAGAAGGTGGCGAGTAGAAAAGTAGAGAAGCCGCAAACCGAGCGGTAAGAGGAAGGACCAAGCCGCCCGATTAAACAGAAGGACCGAGGGGTTAGGGAAGCAGAGAACCAAGTGGTTAGGCACAGACCAGACAACCTCCCTCTGATACCATGTAGAAAGTAATGGACAAACCTTATAGATACTTCTTCATTAATTAAATACAGGAGAGAATACAAGTATATAGGAGAAGAGATGAAGGAAGAATCCTATACAATAGATGTGAGACTAAAGGAGAAGGAGGAAAGGGGCCTATAAATGGGCTTTCACATCATTTTTTCTTATGTCTTCTAACAGAAACCTTTACTGCAGTATTCTCGTAAGCGCAGCTTTATTTGTTCAAGAATCTCAAATATGAAAGAAAATAGTTGACTTGCAACAAGATAAAAAGACAAGAAAAAAATAATGAATGTCTTTTATACCTCGAGTATCGAGGAGCAAAGACAACTTCCTGACCAAGATTTGACAAGAATGAGTACTCAAATACTGGTGTTCCTTTGGGTTCACCTTCAATTAAAACAAGCCTAGCAGTAATTGTATCAACAAGAACATCATCTCTATTAAAAATGTCAACAAATATGAGTCCAGATTGATCCTGTATATCTTGGAGCAAGCTTGCGTCGATGTGGATTTCTCCTTTAAGATGATACTTAATCCCAGTGACATAAATTGGCTGTAGCAGCACACACAGAGCCCATATAAGGAAAAAAATTGCACAACACATCATGCCGAATTTAATTAAATGAACCCAAATAAAAAAAAACTTAATATTACCGTCAAGTTCGTTGTATCAAATCTTATAGATGGACCACCAAAGAACACGCAACTGCTACGAAAGTGAAGATCATGCTCAGCAGGATTCGGTATACAAATTCTTTGAGAACCTTTCTGCAAAACAAATCCACCAAAGTTTAGATAATTTTATTAAAAAGTAGACAGCATAATTGAAGCCAGAACAAGGTGTGGGCGTTTTTATTGGGCAATAATCAGGATTAACTGAAAGGGTACCTTTATCATCAAATCAATGCGGGATGAGTCAGGTTGTTCAATCTGTGCTTCTGTATCATGTGTGGAGATTATACTAATCCAATAACCTTTTTGAACAAAAACAACTCCTTCAACATCACGTGTACCAACATCTAAGTAAATAATGTTCTGCTCCCAGCACCAACTGTCCTCATCAGTCGTAGCTGAAGAAGCATGCTTCACCTAAACAGTATGCACAAATAGTAAGAATTGAGGTTTAGAAAGCAAAAAAGATGGGAAAAAACCAAACTGACGATCATAGCTTCTGTAAGTGTTAGTTTGATAATTTATCAATTGAAGACATGATATGTTAGAGTTGCATTTATTATAAGTAAGCCGATGTAGATAAAGATACAACTTCTAGAGTTAAGATTGGGAAGAATGCCTCAAATTGTCTAATTTGATAAGAGGATATCATTAAAATTTAGAAAAACAGAAAAATTATGTGTCTATATTATATGAATTTGGTCAAGACACTGATAACTAAGTTGAGTGCGAAAAATGAGAGAATGTTAAAATGGATGTGCCGTAGAACACGGAGGGATAGATGAAGACTAATGTTATCAGAGGGATGACAGAAGTAGAATCAATTGAAGATAAGTTAGTAGAAAATAAATTTAGGTCGCTTAGACAAGTGTATGAAAGATAGAAAATGTCTCTTGGCTTCGACAGACAAAATTGGATTCAAAAAATTGGAAAGAAAAAAGAGTAAACCTAAGGAAACATGTACATAAGTTTTAAGAGAAAAATTTCCAAAAAGTATTCAGAGTTTATGCAGCCATTCAAGAGAAAGAAATGAAAATTGATGATTCATAGAAGAATAGGTGGGATAAAACCAACCATGAAGGTCTACTGATAAAATTAATAAAGTTATCAAACAGACGACGGGCTTATGATTAACATTTTTATCAGAAAAATAAACTTTTCTAGTTTTAATAAACTTGTTTATGTTTTACTCTTTCACGAAAATAGCAAATAAAATCAATAATTAACTGAGTTAAACGAAGGAATTAACCGTTCTTCCTCATCTACTTCCTCATCTACTTCCTCATCTACTTCCTCATCTACTTCCTCATCTACTGCATGTCTTAAACACTTGAAATCTATAATATATAATATAAATAAAAGTAAATTTTGGTATATGGCATAATGGAGAGTACCGTCGGGATAATCTCAACTGCTGGATCGATTTCAAATCAAATATAATTTTCGTAAATTAAACAATATTTATTAATTCATAAGTTGCAAAATATTAAACAACATTTTAATAACTGGACCAGACCAACATTTTGACAGAGGGGGTTCGAATCTTGGAAAACTAGGAGTGTTTCACAAATGCTCTTTATCAACTGCACTTATGGGTGTGCATAAAAAACCAAAAACAATTCGAACTACCACAAGCCGTATAGACTGAACCAATTTTATAGCGGCGAGAAGGTTCAAATTGTTTTGGTTTTCCTACTCGAAAAACAGATCCGCCCCGACTAATAATACACTAATGCCTTGTTTAGGGGGCTGATCCGCAGCAGTCGTGCAGACAGCATTGCCCGGTCGCGACCGCACACTGTTTGGCAGTACTGCGGCCAGGCGGAGGGGATCAGCCCTGCCCACAAAATTCGCAATTTTCCCGCGGTTTTCACCTGCGTTGATATCACCCGCAGGAAAACCTCCACGCCAAACTAGCACTGAATCTACAAAGGATGGTCATTCGCCTACTCGTATTAACTGTTTTATGTCGATAAGTTATATCAACTATATAATTTCAGAATTATTTGGATCTTAACTAATCATCCAATGCATATTGTGGAAGAATACGAAAGAAAGATACCAATAATAAATATTTTTCTTTATTTCTCATATATCCATGCATTCGGGTATTTGTACACTTATATAGGAAGAAAGGAAGGAGCAATAATCTCATTCTAAGATGTGAGACTAAAACCTAAAGAGATAATGAGCTCTAGCTGGGCCTTGATGTAGGCCTTTTTACATATTTTATTTAACACTCCCACAAGCAGGATCATACAAACCGTAAACACCATAATTGGACAAGAACTGATAATAAAGCAGACGTGGTAAGGCTTTAGTGAGAATGTCAGCAACTTGCACAGCAGCAGGAACATGTTTTAATTCCAGCTTCTTCAGTTAAACCTTCTCCCGAATGGAATGAAAATTGACTTTGATATATTTGGTTCGTTCATGAAATACATGATTCTTGGTAATGTGTAGCAGCTTAACTGTTGTAAAATAGAGTGACCGGCGAGGAAAATCTAGCTCCCAGATCACTTAAGAGACTTTACAACCACGTAAGATCAGACACAACAACGGTCATTAAATAATGCTTGGCTTCAACAGATGGGTGAGCAACCACAGACTGCTTCATGCTGTGTTAGGTAATAAGGTATCCACCGAAGTAAGTACAGAATCCACTTGTGGAACATCGATCATCCAGGGAGCAAACATAGTTAGAATCAGAGTAGGAAATAAGAGAAACAATAAGGTTTGTATACAGGCCCATGTCCAGGAGTCGTCTTAAATATCGGAGGATGCGCTCAACGTCCTGGAAGTGAGAGATCCGTGGAGCACGCATGTACTGACTCACAACTCCAACGACAAATGAATATCAGGTCTTATAACTGTAATACAAATCAGCTTCCCTACAAGACAATGATAAAACTCTGGGTTTGAAAGCAGTAGATCAGAGTCGAAGTCATGAGCATAGAGCTTATGATTGACATCCATAGGTGTATCAACAGACTTGCATCCAGAATAACCGGTATCATGAAAAAGGTCAAGAAAGTACTTCTGTAGAGATAGGACAAGACCATCAGGAAGTCTCGCTACCAGAACTTTAGTTTGAAAAATCGAGTTCAAGTGTTGCTTGATCATTTGTATTCCTTTGGAATCATAATATCATCGACATAAACTAAAAGAATCACTATGTCTGTCGTACGATAACGAGTAAAGAGATAGAAGTCAACCGAGATTCGAGTGAATCTAACATCACAAGCAACCTTACTAAACATGTCAAACCATGCTTGGGAAGACTGTTTGAGACCATAAATAGATTTTTTGAGATGACTGGCAAGAGACTCCCCCATTGTTTCAAACCCGGGCAGTTGGTGCTTGTAGAAGTCTCGAGAAGGACGTCATTGAGAAAGACATTCTTGACATCCAGTTGATGTAGTGGGCACTATTGGTGAACAACTAAAGAGATCAGGGAACAAACTGTATTTAGCTATGCGACGGGTGAGAAGGTCTCAACATAATAAGGCCTTAATGTTGAGTAAACCCTCAATCCACAAGACCAATTTTTAGGCATCTAACCGTCCCAAGTCTGATTGGCCCAAATGGCAGACATTTCATCATCCATAGCTGCATGCCACCCTGGATGTTGAAGAGTCTCCTGGACAGAGTTAGGAATGGAAATAGAGGATAAAGAAGTTGCGAATTTGAGAAGTTTCGGGAAGAAATGATGTAAGGACACATAATTAGCCACAGGATGTGCAGTATATACTGTTGTCGGATCCTCAGCCCACAAGGTATCATTGGTAAGGGGACTGTCGTAGAGCATTAGAGCGGGGAGGGCAAGGAGTGTACAAAAGAAGAAAGGGTGGTTTAGAGGGTACGAGAGCGGGATTGGGAGGAGTGGTGGAAGATGAGATGTAAAAGGGACGGTAGGGCGCGGTAATAATGGAGGAAATGGAGGAGCTGGATGGAGAGATTGAAAAGATTGGTCTTCAAAGAAGGCCACATTTGCAGAAATGACAACCTTGCGATCGTCGGGAGGGTAGCACACATAATCTTTGTGTCTGGGAGTACACAACGAACATATATTTGTAAACACGAGCAGTAAGCATGTAAGTGGAAAGACCAATATAATGGACATAAAAGGTGCATCCAAAAACGCGAGGTGTGAAGGGAAAGGGAGGCGTGGAAGGAAAGAGAAAACTAAAAGGAGTCGCATAATTGAGAATAGAAGAGGGTATGCGATTGATGAGATATCAGGAAATGGACACCACGAAGTTCAAGTATAGTTTGGGAACCTGCATTTGAAATATAAGTAATTGTGTGACCTCAAGAAGGTGACAATTTTTCCGCCATTTTGTTGGGGCGTATAAATACATGAAGTTTGATGGATGATCTCAAACTCAGTACAATGATTAGTAAAAGCACAGTTTGCATGTTGAGTAAGGCCTTAAAACTGAGTATGAGTCTCAGTAATAAAATCACAAAATACAAAAATTCACTTAAAAAATCGTGAAGTAAATACAATTATGTCATGCGAGAGTAGTCATCAATAAATGTAAGAAAGTATCAACAACCATACAAACTAGATGTTTTATATGATCCTCAAATATCAGGGTGCACTAAAACAAAAGAAGCATTGCTCCGAGTACGATGTGGTAGAAAAGAAGAACGATGTTTTTTGAAAATACATGGCTCGCAAGGAAAGTCATTGAAAAAGATACTAGTTAGAGTTTTTTGAGGATAGGAAGAGGAACATGGACAAGACGTCGGTGCCAATCAACAAAAGTGACAGATTAGAGAACCATGGGTGGAATATTCAAAAGATAGAGCCCATTAGACAGTCTCCCTTTACCAATGATAGCTTGCGTCCGTCGATCCTGCACAACAAAAGATGAGGAAGAGAAGGTTACACAACAATTAAGAGTTTGAGTAAGAAGGCTAACAGATAGAATATTGAAAGGAGATCGTGAAACATAAAGAACTAAGTGAAGAGAGAGATTTAAAGTGAGGGGCATATCAGTAGAGCCAGAAACCAGAGTGGTGTTACCATTAGCTAATGTGATGAACTTGGCATACAAAAATTGTAAGTATTGAGACGATTTTTGAGGAGTAATATGGTGTGTGGCACACGAGTCCATAATCCAAGTGGATCTATAAGAGAGACGGGAGATGTCTTCATTGGAGATCAACGCAATAGAGCCAGATGAACGACTGATCATCCCATTGATATGTCGGAGATGGGTGCGCAAGACATCAATGTCCTTACGGTTGGTGCAGGAAGTATCGATTGCAATAAATGCATGTTGTTATGGGAGCATTCCATGCTTACGATAGCATGTTACCTCAAGATGACCATCCCGACCACAATGAGAACACTTAAGAAGAGGCCTTCTGTTACGTCCCCTACCACAAAAAGTCGTGCAACCTCCATGAGTCGAAGGAGGAGCAGGGGGAGATGCCAAAGATTGCAGGAGGAGGGGCGGAGAAAGAGTCTCAGCAGCACCGGGTTGCGGTGTAACCTTTAATAGCAAGGAGAATACATCTGAAAGAGAGGGAATTGTAGAGGAAGAGAGAATTTGAACCCGGACGCTATAGAGATGTGTTGGAACACGGACTATCATCATGGCGATCCCAACTACTTCTTTCGGTGCACGTTGCGTGTTGGGTTTTCTATGAGGGTACACATCAGTATGTGCGCAGCGGAAAAGATTCTAGAAAACGCTAACTAGAAGATGGATCTTGCGAAAACCATGATTCATGAAAATAATACAGTAGGTACCTGCGCGGAATCGAGTCGCAACTCAATAAAACTACTCCAGAAATTGTTGCGCTTCGGTCATAATCCAAATCTGAGTCGCCTTCTTCGTTCTATACCTGATTCGAAATCAACGACTCGGTAGATTAAGTTCACGCAGAACTAGATCTGCGGCTTTATGGTTAATCCACACTAACGACAAGAAACACCGTGCTTTCGTCAAATGATAACATGCTGGACGATAATGAACTTCTTCTCGACAAACTGCTAGGTTTAATTCAAAAATAGAAACATAGACGCCAAGGTTCTAGTTCGCAAAAGGACTATCGTCGGGTTTGCTGCTCTAAACACTTAAGAAAGGGGTCAGATGAATCGTAAAAGCTTAACCCCAGATCTAAAATTATATATATATACAAGTGACAGTGGACGCCCCCCCCCCCGTACCACGCGCGAGATGGGATATTTATGTTTTTTTAAATTTTAGTAATTATTTGTTTTTTTATATTTTAGTTATATAATTTTAAAATTATTAAATTGTCATACAATTTTAAAAAAATTAATTTTATTATATTTAATATTATTATTAAAATTTCAAAAAAACAGAAGGCGTGTTGTGCTGGCTATTATATTTTTTTATTATTAAAATTATACATGAATTTTAAAATATGTTGTCCGTTACTCCATTCCGTACTTTACCACAATAAGTTTATTTTTTTTTAATTGATTGGAATGTTAGTCCCACATTCCTAAATGGACATTGTTTCATTATGTTTATAAGGAGCAAATAGAATAGCTTTCTAACTATGTTTTTTTTGTGGGCATGCTTAGTTCATGGGTCAGCAGGCTTAATGTTTTGATATAATGGCCATGTTTATGCGCCTGCCCGGTTTATCGGCCCAACTTTACGGTTCATCGTTATTTTAACCTTTCGAGCCTATTAGTCCCACATCGTGAATTCAATATCAATTCTTGCTATATATAAACACCATGCATAGCATTCGTTTAGTTGTTTTCACATTGGGAGCTGGCTTGAACTAAAAATTTGGCGGGCCTTCAATTGGGCCTTCATTGCTTGTCGGGCTTTGTTGGCGGGCTTCCTATTATGGAAATTGGGTCTTTTTTTGCTGTGTAATAGAGAATGAACGATCGAGATTGATTTGGCGGGCCTCCATTATTACACCGCGCAATCGCAACAACCAGTGATAAATCTTTGTATTTATAGAATATATATATATATAATTATTCGTGAACCAGATTTAACTCAATAGGAATTAACCTAAGAACAGATGAACAGGGTTCAGGGTTTAAAAATAGAAGAAAATAATGAATCTAGTTGTGTCTCGACTAGATGTCTAGTCGATCGGCTTAATGTCTAGTCGATATTGTCCAATCTAACACTGAAACAATCCAATCAACATTGTCTAGTCGATCGGCTTAATGTTTAGCCGATATTGTCCAGTCAACATTGAAAT